>OX940805.1:14031950-14404477 GCA_954870605.1 Acer campestre | reverse complement strand
GTGTTGTGTGTGTGGCATGTTTTCTTTATTGTTCATATTTTATTCAGCATATTCGCAAATCATTATCCTATAAGTTTATCATCGTAGTCTATCAAGAAAACATGATCAATAAGGGAATTTAAAATCAACAATCCCGACAATTAAAGAAAAGATGAAGAACGAGAATAAGATTTAAAATGAATAAAACCCAAAAGTCTTACTAATGTCCCCTATGAGTTTGACCTAAAAGAATCTTTATAGAATCTCAACAATAAATGAAGAAAACATTTGTTTCTAAGAAACATTGGAACCTTGATTAATAGGAGAATGTGAACAATTATTTATAAACTTTTGTTATCCAACTCTTATATGAATTGGATTGTTTGTAAAGACTTGATGATGTATGACTAAGTTCTTTTTTTTTAAGAAACCAAACTAAGAATAATTCCTAATATAAAAGGAAATGACTTCTTAAATCAACAAGAAAAAGATTTCCTCATAACACACGTCATCTTTTTGCACGTCGAAACTTTCATATGGACTTTTTGGGGATATTAAATTCAAACGATGTCAATGAGCTATGGTGATTTTTGAAGCTCAAGCACCTATTTTTGTTTTTAAATTTTAGTGAAAAAATTCGTTTTAGAACTTTTTCACATTACATAGTCATCTTAATTAGTCTAGATATGTTATAGGAGGTGTAAGCATTTTATTTCAATCTCCAATTTCGGTTTTTGGGATTGAAAAAAAAAAAAAAACACACACACATCATCTTGCTTAGTTCAATCAAACATTATCAATCGCAAACTTGAAGGAAATTTATCTTTTCATTCAGATGACACTTTTCATTAGTCTTCTCTTTATCATGATTTTTAAAACATAGAAATTAAAACAAAAGCTTTGACAAATTTCAAGATACTTTCAGTTTCAATCATTACAAAAACTGCAACTACTAATGCATAATATAATCTTAAAAAGGTATCTATATATATAAATCATAAAGAACCAAGCTTTGTGTAATTCAAAACGAAGATTCAAAAAGGCAGTTTAAGAGACAAAAACATAAGAATAAAAAGAATAACAATTCATATTAAGAAAATTAACTTTACCTTTTCAAATGAAACGTTATCTCTCAAAGCATTTAGAATGGTCACCCCATACGAAATCAACCCACCAACACAGGTTGGATCAATTTCAGCCAATGCACGCAATGTTAAAGCAGCCTCAACCCGTACCTAGCCATAACTTTGAAATTAATATTCCACTGTTACAGAAAATTATCTCAATGAAAAACACAAAGTCAGAACAACCATACTAAAATAGATATGGAAAAATGAGGATCTGTGAGATCATTCACGCATCCCAAGCATTACAGATAAAGTTAGTTGTCATGCATAACTGTCTCAGTTTCTAAGTCAAAGGTAGACCAATTTTCAAAAAGCAGAGACGAGAAACTATTACCTTCATCAGTAACCCCACATATGAATCCTTCAATTCATTTTTTTTTTAACTATATTTTTATAGATAAATTGGAAGATGAAGTACATAATTACCAAACCAACAATCTCAGAAAAAGAAACCACGCGAGAAAATTTAAAATGTCACGACATTAAAGACCTAATTTTATAAAGAAATGCTGAAATATACTGCATATAAAGCATGACTAAGACCAGATGGGCTTAGATCCAATTGATCAGCCTTCCAAAAAAATGAAGTGGGACAGCAACTGCTGAATTAATCTTAAATAACACGCAACAAAGCATGGGCAGCATATTTCACAAAATTATGGATCTATTTCCCTAAGCAAAAGAACAAAATCACTAGAAACACTTGACTGTTAGAAGCTGGAGCATCTCAAAAAATCTTAGCTACTGTCAGTACTCCAAAGAGCAAAAGCAATATCCCGATTGAGAAAAAGGTAGTCCAAATTTTCCTCATTTTCCTTACACACAATGGTGAAAGGCACATATTTGGGGATCTCCTCCTTCAAGTGACCTCACTGGCATCAACCTCCTAATTGTCATAGCCCAAGCAAAAAATTGACATTTTCGAGGCAGTCTGGCTTTCCGAATCAAGAGGTAATGGTTGAAGTTTATTACATAAGGGTAATTAGCTAGACACCTAAGGTAGAATTTACGGAAGTTGTGTTTTTGAGATCAAACCTGTCTTTGATGCTATGTTGAAGAGAGAAATATTTTGATGATTAATGAAAAGAGAAGTACAAAAATATTGATTTATATAGTTGTCTTGTAATCCAAAAAAAGGAAATTCAAACAATTAGAATCCTAAAGAATTGAGGACTTCAATAATTACCAAGAGACTAGGAAATATAATTTCTACTTTTCTAGTTTCAACAATAATCAAATATATATGAGAATATGTGCTATGGGGCCTATGGCAATATCGCATATGCTAACACAATCAAATATGAAATAACAACAATAAGATCATGCCTACTAGAAGATCTCCAGCCTGACACTATAACTGAACCATTACTCTTCATGAATATACAGAACCTTGTATATTTTATACAGCAATTTATAAGAAACAGTGGACAAGAATCCCCACCCAGACTATATTTACAACTACATGCCCATTCTGGTCCTAGATTTGTTGTCTTACCAAAAGAAGTCATGAAAGAATGTTTTGATCAATTTCTAAAAAATAAACATAAAAGCAAAAATGTGAAATCCTTCAAAAAGATGAAAAGCATTTTTGTTATAACAGAAGCAAGTCATACTAATTGAAATGAAAAAAGTAAACTGTCCACAAAAACAGAAAGATATCAAGAGGAAATGCTCCCTGATATACAGTTGAAAGCCTAGAATATACAATATGTCCTAACAGAAAGCAACAGGCAGATATGATAAAAATTCTAGTCCAACGGCAGCCTCCCAACAACCAGAAAATAATCTAAATGCAAGAGAAACACTGTCAAAATCTTACCAGTTGCGAAGAATGTGATACAGCTGCAACCATGGTGTTATCAAACACTTCCTTAAACTCAGACGGAACCTGCAAATGGACAAATCATGAACTAACTTAATCAATTGTGCAATCAACTCAACGTACACATGCATGTACATGTAATACCATAATTGCTTTTAATCCTTTTGTTAAAAACCAAAAAAACATTTAATAAATTTACTTGCTCCTCTGCACAAAAACTCATGAACATTTTGATTACCTACACAACAGCTCAAACCGTATTAAAGAGGATAAGAAAACATGTGAGTTTAGAATCAAGATGTAGGACAAGATTGAAGAAGATTGAAAGCCTCAACAGCTGAAAGAAGAGAGGTAAAGCTCAATCTGGAAGATTTGATCTTTAAAGGAGATCCTGTGGAAACAAAAGGTAAAGGTAGATTGGGCTAAGCAAGGGGATACAAAAGGATTGTTTGATAGACTTTTCGGAGTAGATCCAAAATGCTGTTGTTTAGAAAGAAAAAACATTATAGGAAATAGAGAACTTCATTCAAAGATGAAGAAAATAAGTATAAAAGGGAAATAATTTGGTGTCTAATATTAAGGATAAAAGGGAACTTGGCATTGGCAATGTAGAGAAGAAGAAATGAGCTCTTTTATGCAAATGGCTTTGGAGATTTCTGCCAGAAAGGAACTCCTTAAGGCATGTAGTCATTAAGAGTAAATATCGTTCATTGCAATGGTTGGGATTCTATTATGGTGAGCAACAGTTCTTATAGAAGCCTATGGAAAGCTATATCAAGGGAGTACCCTTCTTTCTTGGGCTGTGTCTCTTTGGAGGTCAGGAATGGAGAGTAGGTTTGTTTTTGGAAGACAAATGGTGTGAGGAGATACCCTTCCAATATTTCCATCTAGATTTTATATATTAACTTTTGTTCATAATGTATCTATAAAGTCTAGAATGGTTCCTTCTTCAATGTCTTCCTATTTGCATTGGGACTTTAATTTAAACGACGAATGAATGATAGAGAATGCCAAGATTTTATCTCTATGCTGGATGCCCTTGAGAATTTCTCCTTCCATCAACAGTGAGAAGATAAAAGGACTTGGAGACTAGATTCATCAGGATCATTAACATGTAAATCCTACCTTAAGTGGACGAATGTTAAGTGTTTCAACTTGATTTGGAAAGCTAAAGTGCCTCCGAAAATTCAATTTTTTTCTTGGTTTTTGGCTATGGAGAAGGTTAACACAGGAAGAGGTCATTCAAATGAGGTTCCCAAACATGAGCCTCTCTTCATCTTCCAGCATCATGTGTTAACATAGTATGGAAAGCATTGATCATCCTATGGATTAAAGATCCTAATGGAGTATTTCCTGTAATCTTTCTTTAAATAGCTGGCCAATGATGAGTCTCAACTATTCTCTAGACTACCCATTTAATTTGGAAGTCAGGGCTCCCTAGTAAAATCAAAATTCTACCGAGGTTGATAGCTCATGTTAGAATTAGTACAAGTAAAATTATTCAAAGATAAACCTCAATGCTTGTTTATCCCTCTCTTAGTGTATTATGTGTTGTGTTTTTGGCTCATCAAAACCCAAGTCAAGGCTTAATAAGGAATCCTATTTGGATTAAGAGAAAATAAAGTGTGCACATAATTTCCTATTGGGATTAGGAAATTATATTTTCTCAAGAATCCCAAATCAACTAGGATTAGGAAATAAGTTAGCTTTTCTTATTCTAAGAGGATTTAGGAGTCTTATTCTAGTAAGGAATGTAACCCAAGTCCTATATCTATAAATAGGGCTGTTGGGAGCTTATTTTTAACACAGAAAAACAGCAAGCATACAAGGGGTAGAGAGCAAGAGTGATAGAGAGGTTCTAGCAAGGTTTTGGGGAATTAGCTAAGGGGTTTCAATAAGTATCTTGTAACCAAGCGTTTTTCTTCATAGTGCTAGTGATTTCTCAAGAGAGATCACACGAGGACGTAGGCAAAGTTAGCCAAACCTCAGTAAATTCTTGTGTTGTGTGTGTGGTATGTTTTCTTTATTGTTCATATTTTATTCCACATATTCACATATCATTATCCTATAAGTTTATCATCGTAGTCTATTAAGAAAACACGATCAATAAGAGAGTTTAAAATCAACATTTTGTGCAAGAACTATGAAGAAAATGTAAAATATCTTTTCCTTTATTGTATGATGGCTGAAATGTTATGCAATTGTTTCCAGCGGTGCATATCAAGTGGCTTTATCCTTTCATTTTTTTTTTTTCTTTTTTCATTATTCTTTTATTAAGTTAGGAAACAAAATATTTAAAAAAGCAAGGGAAAGGAAATATATACAAGAGAGGTTAATCAGAAATCCACTTAACGGCAAAGAAAAAAGCAAAAAAGAAAGAAACCCCGCCATTGTGCAAAAATCAGCAAAAACACAAATATCTATGTAAAGGCATACCCCCAAGGTCCACGTAAAGAAAACAAACAGACTCCGGTTATTGGCATTTCCCAGTTGTTTAGAATAAATAAATAAATAAGCGAAAAGAATTACCCTGAACTAAGGATGCCAGAAAGCAAACTTTATCTCATGGAATGCTTACGTTTGGTATTTGTTAAGACTATTATTAAAAATGAAAATAATGCTTTTGAAAATGCATTTTTTCAAAAATAAAATGATTTGGTAGTAGCATTTGTTAAAAATATTTTTTTTCTAAAAATAAAAATGATGTGAACATGTTTGGTACTATTTATGCATTTAAGTAAAATAATTACTTCCAGGGAAAAGTGAATGGTTTGTTTTGTAAACTCGTTTCGAAAATATGATGAAAAAAAATAATTTTTTATTTTCAACAATTAGGTATAACTTTGAAGAAGTAAATTTCTATTTTTGAAAACACTTTTAGAACACTTAACCAAACAAGTTTTAAATAGTTTTTTGTTGTCGAAAACGAAAAAATAATGGAAAATGAAGCCAAACAGCCACTTAAGCATCTTCTTCTAAGCAATTTTCATAAGTCCTATTGTTCTTTTCCAAAGAAATGACCAAAACAGAGCCATTCCATAGGACAGCAAATTTTTTAATTCCACCATAAAAACAAGAGTGTTTGTAAACTATAATCACTTAATTATTAACAACTCGTATGTGCAGTATAATCGCTTCATTGTTTGTAAATTATCATTATACAAAACTATGCTAGAATGCAGACAAATAAAAAGATCATATAAGTAAAGTTAGGCTCACCTCTCCTAGTGTTTTTAAAGTATATGACAGAATACGTAGGGAAGCAATTTTCATGGCTGCACTGACATCAGGAGATTGAAACTGCAAGTTTTCACAAAAAATGTTAGATTCAGTAAACGAGTCAGCACAATAATAAGTACAAAACAACTGAAGAACCTATTTAGAATCACTATAGCAAACCTGCTTTCCAAGAAAAACCAAAAAGCTCCTTTGAGTAGGTTCTGTCATCTGATCAGTTACACCAACCCGTAGGATATAAAGAACACATGCCTTCAAAATATCAAAAGAAGCACCGGTCAGTAATTTTATTTTGTAGAAACACCACAAGCACGTGCAGTTTATACAAGAATTCAGTTTTAAGAATTTAAAATCCCATCCTTTTACCTCTTTAAACATTCTGCAATATCAGTTCAACCCATTGTCAAATTTATATTCCAAAGCATCAAAACAAACCTTGTTATTGTCCAAGGGAGAGGTGGAGGAGTGTAGAAAAGAGAAAAGAGAGGGTGTCCTGTTTAAAATTGATTTTGAAAAAGCTTGACCCATTATTTGTGATCTGACTGAAGGAAAATGGGATAGTTCTAAGTCAAGCTTCCTGTCTTACACCTTTACAAAACACTCCTCCCAATCTAGGATGACAAAAAAAAATGTCTAATTCACAACACGTTGGGTCTGATCTTGAGATTACATTCCATTAAGTTCTCTTTCAATCTAGTCTCCCAAGAGTCAGAGAGAAAGAGAGAGAGAGAGAGACTCCTTCATGCTTCGTCTTTTTTGTTTTTTTTTTTTTTTTTTTTTGTCATCAATTTTAATTGGGAATGACCGAATGAGCTCCAAGTAAAATTTATATCTATTTTGGGGTTTTTGGTGATAAACTGATGATACTTAAAATTGTACAGATATAGATATATTTCTTTAACATTAATAGAATTTCTAGTTTTGTCTAACAATTAATAATAAGTAAAATAAACAACGACAGAGTGGTTAAGTATATACCAGTGCATGGGCATCAACAGGATTATCAAAACGAAGCATTTCGATAACCTGCAGAGCATAATCTTGAAGCTCGCTATCTGGATGCATATATTTGAGACAGGTAGCCTGAAAAATAAAATATAAAGAGTAGGTGATATTCTGTCCAAATAACAAGGTATATAGAATTAGTCGTTAAGCGCATTTCAAACCTAGATTAATAACCAAAGAATAGGCAACATAACAGCACATCAGATTTCATGAAGTTAAAGTGCAACAGTTAAAATGAAAGTAATGCACAAAGCCAAACTAAAGGAAGCAAAAACAAACTTAAATCTCACAAGCAATAAGTATGCAGCCACACCAGCTTAGTAAGCATTAATCTCATCTAAAGCTATTTAACCAGCATAAAATAATTTACTTTAATCGCAATATGTACACATCATAGCCGCAAATTATTATCTATTTACATATCAATGATTCTCAAATGAAAATAGAAAGTGAGGGAGACGATGGGAGAATGCAAAAATGGAGAGAGAATAATCTTCAGCATCTACCTGTAAGAAGTATACCCAGGATAATGTCAGGCCAATTCGTACATCCTTTGACCGATAACCAGTCACTGCAATATGAACCAATTGTGAGAGATAATAAGATGAGAGAAAGTATGAACAGCACCTTCCAAATAACAAACATGATGATAATATGCAGCAAATTCAAGTGTATGCCCGACATCATATTGAAACTTACCAAGAGAATGGAACACATAACAAACGACAAATTTGTATGTCAAGACACTGTCACACTGGCATCTCACATGTCATTATTCACTACACTAGGTGTTGAAGGTGAAACTTTACTAGCAATTCAGGAGGCCATTAAAATAAAGTTTTGTTATCAAATTTTGCAGTACATTGTTGGTACATATATGCACACACACTTGTGTTCGCAAGTGAACCTTGTCTCATAAGAAATCAAATTTTCCTCCTGAACATCTTCCAAAATTATCCAATTCCATTTCAACCAGATAACACAATATTTAAATGTGTCTACGGGTGAACATATAGCATGGCTAAGGTATGATGAAGATCCTATTTTTTCAACAGCGTGAAAAAAACAAGTATTTCACTTCATCCCATAGATACATCTTGATCAATTTCAAAATAATTCCAGCATTCAGTATTAACATATAGAACAAAGGCAGTAGAGAAACTCTCATTCCTCATTTTCACGTCATTAACAAAAGAATCACCACATGAACAGGAGTATCTCTTATTTTGAGCAGAAGACACACCACGGGTTAGCACTGGCCACTGTGGAAGCAAAATACTCTCTGTATGAATGAGTTTAACATCACTATGAAACCAAAAGCTTAAGTCAATGGTCACAAGGTATTTGCAATGTATAAATCCTTCACTTGCTTCATTTTCTTCAAATATAGGATTCACCACAAACATGATGTGTATGTATCACCACTGCCCAAACCATGCACCCTAAAGCAAATACATGATGATACTCCGCTTTCTATGAACATAAAACAGAAAACAGTTTGCTCCTGTCCAACACACATAAGTCTCTAACTACCACATTTAATTGTAAATTCTCCAACGAACACAGCAAGCACTTAGGAATGTTTTGTACTATTAATTATTAATTATATAGTCTAAAGCATGCATTCCAATTTAAATAAACTATGACCAGCCAGTCAGTCACACATTCAAGGGTTAAAAATCTTAGTAATTTAAACAAGAGAACACCTTTAGTGAAGGGCAAAGCCAAATGCCTCTGCAAGCCACCTTCTAGTTTCCTTGCTGGAGGAGAAGGGCCTTTTCCCCTTGGTTGAACCTAGTGAGGATGACAAACCATTAGATCATAAGGAAATAAATGGTGTGTCATGAACACACATACATATAATCATACAGAAAATACATGGCAACTGCATATATTTACCTGTGCCTGAGGATTCATTCCAAGAGCAAGCAACAAACCTAAAGCTTCAGCAAATGCATCCCTAACGGATGATATAGGATCCTCAAGGGCCTACTAGAAGCAGAAGTATGGAGACAGGTGCGTATGTGTGAGTGTTTATTATCAAATCCAAATAAATCTATAACAAAGAGAAAAAAGCAATTAGGGAAAATTATAACAAAGAAACCTGCCTTGACACAATGAGATGATAAACTGTCAAGCTCTCCAACTCCTAGTCCCGGGCCACCGATGTGGGCAAAGGCCTTCAGACAACGTGCAGCAGCTATTCTAACAACAAATGATTTATCGCCAATGGCAAATCGTGTAATAAGACGGAATGCCTCAGAATATGCTGATGAAGCAGCACTACCACCAGAGCCCTCCAAAGCATTTTGAAGTAAAAGTAGAGCCTCTTGTCTCACAAACTCCTGCAGTTTGAAATATGCAAAATCGAAGTTAAACAACAATAACAATTGAAAAGAGAAGTTAACCCATATTAATGCCAACAAGGTTTTAACTTTTAAGCCAACAAATCCTCATTTGTGGATAATCTATTACTCAAAATTCAATTTCTTATCCTCCCAGTACACAGTAAAAAGGATCTCCATAAGAACCCAACCAACACCAAACAAATAAAACAATTGATACTGTAGACATCAGAATATGATGTTGATAAACAAGTGATCTCTATAAGACTCTCTACCCTTAAGCATCTCAATGGAAATCGACATGAAAAAATCACCTTGAAAGCCACAAACCACTACAAGGCCTAAACTCTAGGAGGAGATTTATTTTTCCATGTCAAATTAAAAAATGAAAGGTTAAAAAGTCTATTTGCTTCTATACAAAATATAAGGGAATACAAAATCGCCAAACAATCTAAATATTGCTATCCAAATACCATATCCAATCTATTAGAGTGCTTAAATACTATTGTTGGGCTATTTCATAACAGCTTAAGTTTTTCTGTTGAACGCTTACTAACATGGTAGCAAACCAAGTTTTACCACGAGTGATTATATGTTGTTATTTGTTATTTGGATTTGTTATGCGTTTGGGTTTGGGCCACGTGGCCAGCCTATCAGTCTTGACTCTTGCACATGAGGGGTGTGTTAGAGTGCTTAACACTATTGTTAAGCCTAAGGCCCTTTCCTAACAGCTTAATTTTTTTGATTGAGATGTACTCAAATAATTCAAAAAGGGAACCTTTTCTCCCTCAAACCTCACTTCAATTTTTCCATTCCTTTTTCTAAAAGAAAGCAAACAAAATAGTTATAGTTGCTTCCTAGAGCTTTGAAACTACCTCATGAAATTTCATAAGTTTGGTTGCAATTATAGTTGTTTCCAGCAAACCCGAAGTAACTCTTCTCCCAAAATGTAGATATAATTCTCCCAAGCATTGTGCAGCACCTAAAGTAAAAAGATTCAAATCAAAAGGTACACAACAAATGGTAAAGCAAACAAATGGCCATGAAAATGAGCTACAAGAGCACAACAAACATGTATTTAATAGCAAATCCTATACTACATTTATACCAAAGAAATGAAAGTGATATGAATATATATACAGAACATAATTCTACAAAAATATGAACTATATTAAATTGTTTTACCTAAACAAATAATAAATGACTTATAATTCAAAACGAAAAATAAGGTATCAAATAGCCAGCAACAATTTAAAGAAACATTTCTTTATAGAAAAATATCCAGCAACAAGTTTCATTTTTTCATCAAAGCCAATCACACAAAGGATGGGAATATTTAGTTTTCAACTCTTTTACTACATTAGGATATCATGGCAGTTAATCTAACTAGAGGAGGTGATGTTTTTAACCAACCAGCAACTTTTTGAGGCTCGCTCCTCTTCCCATCAGAAAGGAACCCTTGAAGACTGCTCACTCTTGAATATATTGAAATGCTGTCTCCTTTATATATTATTCTCGCCATTGCTACTGAAGCCAAATGACGCACAGGTCGCCTAGCACCCAGAATAAGCAGAGAGTATAATGCATCCTCACATTTTCTTTGCCACAACAAAATAGATTCCTGAAATCCATATTTTCCAAATAAAATGTCAATTTTACCCCGACTCAAAAGCATAAATTCCTAAACAAATGTTCAAACATAACCAGAGTAAAAGCGCAGGATAACATTTTTAAAAGAAGACAAACAAACAAAAAAAAAAAAAAAAAAAAAAGCCATAAACTGAATCATGTAAAAATCAAATGCTAAGAAAGAAATTGAAAGCATGGGAGATAAATTAACCTATTACTCTGTCAGCATTTGAAAAATGTAGCTTCAGCAGTAAATTTATTATATTTATATTGTATGGAACTGAGGTCCGCAATCAATACAAAATGTGCTTCGTTGTCCATTGGCAGAAGAAGTTAACAACTCTTCAGGCTGGACTCCTGGTAATTCAATTTTAACCAATTTAATTAACCAGAAACTATGTTACTCATCAACTATAAGAGAATCCCGTTTAGTAAATTGATCTGTGTTCAGTCCAATCAAATATACTTACATAACCAATTCGTTTTGAAATCAAAACTCAAACAGGAAACTAGTTCAAATAAAAAAGAACAAACATACTAACATAGCCATAACAACCAGAACTGAACATGTTGGATACCTAATAAACTGAAGCACCAGAACATATCTTCTTTCAAAGCAAGTCAACAACCATAATACACGGAGATCAAACTCAATATTTGAAAATGTAATGCAGATCAATAGAGGTCAATTAAGATGTCCAACTAATATTTGAAACTATAAATCAAGTCTAGTGCAAAAATATAAACATATATAAGAATTGAAATAGAAATTTGGAAGAAGAAGGCAGCGAAAAAGAGAGCGTGAAGATCCAGCGACCTTGGGTTCTTCGTCGATGGAAGAGATGAGATCGGAGAGAAGATCGAAACATAGGAGAGGATCAGGGGATTGTTGGGATGAGGAGGCTACTATGGACTCCAGCTGCGCAACCAAAACGCCAAATCGAGAGAGAGGGACGTTCTCTCTCACGTAGTTCCTCGCCATTTGCCAAGGAAGGAACACAAGATGAAGACGATGAACAAGATTATTATGACTCAACACTCGGAGATGGCTCTCATAACTCACCAAAATAAAGTGCCCGTGCCAAGTGACAAGTAACAAGGGGGTTGATCGAGGGATCTTTTAAGTCTCGATGAATTCTTTGATTTCGTTTATAAATTGAATTGTAATGTATTAATTTAAAAATAAAAAAATAAAAAAAAATAAAAATAAAAAAAATAAAAAAAAAAAAAAAGAGTAATTTATTAATGAGCAAATTACACCAAACTTCCATGAGGTTTGTCCTTTTATACTCATAAACAACTTTATTATTAATTGACACTCACATCACGTTAGTCAAACTTAACTGTTGATCATATTTGACTATCAAAATTATGGGTACTTTTGTCATTTCAAGATTATTTAAAAAAAAAATTGAATAAAAAATTTAAAATATGTTTAAAATCTCAACCATCCATATATGAGATGTACGATGGCGATCAAATAACAAAAAAAAATGGAAAATTTTGGAAGAGATTTAGAAATTTCCCAACTCCATTTCAGATGGAGCAAATCTCATATAAAGTAGCGATCCGTCTACGATTGATGGAGCATCACAGATGGAGACCCATTTATGATGGAAACCCATTGCAGATGAATTCTTCATCTGTGATAGAGCTCCATCGCAAATGATGAACTGCATTTGTGATGGACTCCGTATGTGATTAGTCTCCATCTGTGATGGAGCTTCATCTCAAATGTAAAACTCGTCTGCGATGGAGATGAGTTTAATCGCAAATGGAGCTACATTTACTCCTCAAACAACTTTTTGAAAAAAAAAAAAAATTGGGAAACAGATTGAAAAGGGTTTTGATTGAAGAGTGTTTGGATCACGATTTTCTTTTAGATTATTTTGTCTTTTTTTCTATTTTTGGAATTAATTAAAGAAGATGATATGAACTATTGGATGAGATTTGTGGATTTTATTTTTTGGATTATTAATTTGTGATTTTCTTTTGAAATTGGTTGAAAAAGAAAAAAATAATATATGAATTATTAAATGAGATTTGTGAATTTTCTTTGGAATTGATTTTTTTGGAATTTTGGAATTATATGAATTATTGAATAATATATGATCATTTTTTATTTTTTTTTTATTTCGTTTTTTAACGTTTCTGTAATTTGTTCTTCACTATCCAGCATGGTGATGGATGGTTGTAATGGTCAAAAAACGTACCTATAGCCCATCTGTTAGGCCTATAGTCAAGAAGGCCCAAAACATGACCTAATATGCCTACTTGATAGCAAAAAGCCCATGTCAAATTAGGCTCAATGATTGACCTGGCCAACCTAATCGATGAGTTAATCTGAAACGTGGTCAAACGAGCCATTTAATAACCTTGACCACACAATTATCGCACACGGTGACATTACACAAGTCTCAACGTTAGACAACATATAATTGCGATTTAATAACTTTGACCACACAATTATCACGCATGGTGAGGTTTAAAAAGATGAACAGTGGAAATTGCAACTGAATTCCACTCCTTGTCAATCACTTCAGACTTTCACTTCACTGTCCTACTTGCTCAAAACAAAGAGTTTATGGCCTTTTCCCGTAAACTATCTTCTACTTCATTTGAAAACAAATTGAGTGTTTTGATAAACAGCTGCTCACCTTTTGAAGAAAGCAATTCCTATTCTAGTCCTTTATCGGCTTACTGGTAATTCTTTGTATGTGTATGTACTAAGCTTCTAGAGGAAGCATCTTGTGAGGCATGGATTGACATCCCACAAAGTTTATTTAATTTTCTATTTGATTTTCATGAACTTAGTTATCGTAATTATTCATTTGCTTTCGGTTTGTAAATAATGTGGATGATGTATTTTAAATGCTTTGCTAAGAATCTAGATTCTAATATATCGTCTCTCATGCCAAAATGTGCATAAGCACTAGTGTCCAATGCATTGAGGAAATAGGTTTGGGAATGTGGAATTCTTAGTTGTGCAGTATAATGTAAGTTAATTAAATATTGTATTGTCTGCATGAATTGTGTTTGTAAAGCATGTTTTGGTATCTATGTTGAGTATGGTAATGCTAGAAATTTGAATTTCAAGTCCATGGAGGAAGCTGGCAAAATGAAGATGCTGGAGTGAAACAAGGCTGGTGAATTGAATTGCGGTTTCCAACCGTAATTCCACTCAACCGCATTAGGCACGTAAGGTCTCTAGAGCTGATTGTGGGCACACCAAAGCGGTCAACAACCACAATGCTTGAGAACCGCATCCACATCTAGAAGTCACCTGACCGGGAACGGCAATTTGGCTTTGTATCTATAAATGCTTTACCGGATGAGATTGTATTGAGTATTTGTTCCAGACATTAGGCAAATACAAAAAATTTTGAAACCCATAAAGAAAAAAATTGTAACAACCCTGAAATGTTGAAACAATGAGAATCCAAACAATTGTATATGATATCACATGTGCGGATAGGTAACCTCTGTGGTTTTTCGGATACATTTACTATTTGTTTTGACTATTTTGAAAGAAAGTGCTTACTCATTTTCTTTTGGTGTAGTAGAGGAAGAGGAGAGAGAGAGATGTGATACAAAGACAACTTCTCTTATGCTTCTTATGACATCAGAAGTGCAGATAGGTAACCTATGTGCTTTTCTTGATGCATTTAGTGTTTGTTTTACTATTTTGAAACGAAGTGCTTGCTAATTTTCTTTTGGTGCAGTATGGTAAGAGGTGAGGGAGAGGATTGATACAGAGACTATTTCTCCTAAGTTTCCTGAGGGAGACTATGGTAATGATGTAGAGAAGAGGGAGATGACTGATAGAAACACTAATAATAGAAAAGAGATGGAGATGGATAATGGAGATCGATATACTAATGAGTATATTTTGATATATCTCCTTATTTAATTATGTTTCACTCTACTTTTTTTTTTTAATTTGATATATATATATATACATTCTCGTTTTCATGCGGACGTTCTCATTTGAAAATTTATATATATATACGGTCCCGTTCACATAAGTGCGCAGTGATGTAACTACATTAGTATCAATGTATTTGGACCACTAATTATGTATATATATATATATTTCTATTGTTCTATTATTAGTTGTCGACCTTTTGAGTGGTGGTGGTGGTTACGTAAATCTTCTAAATTATTTGTGAACCGGTGTTTTATTTTATTTTATTTAAACTAACCGTTTTGTTTTCTTCAAATTATGGTATTTTGTAGATGGCCATCTACACACATTGTGTACCTCACACCCCCACATCTCCGACACACACACAAACTGTTCTGCGATGGGGTGATCTTTTTTTTTTTTTTTTTTTTTTTTTGCTTAATCATAGTATTGGCCCACGCTTAACTTATATTTGTGCAAATTTTATACTTAGGTCATCCACTGTTTTTCAAACATATAAAACGACAAAAACATGATCTAGCTCGGAAACAGAATCTAGCCTTCCCTCTTCACAATCTTACATTTCCTTCATTAGCGATCTCTCCTTATAATTTAAAAAGTCAAATCAATCCTCCTTAGAGATTAGGATTTTCAACCCTACATGTAATATTTAGGATAAAAAGGTAATAAAAAATATATATATATTATAGAGTTAGCAACTTGCAAGAATTAATAGGTAATGTAATATTATTATAATGCAAGTAAAAATGTTTTTCTTTAAATAGTTGGCTTGGAGATTTTGCACGATAAATATGGTTTATATGAGTGAAGATAGTCACCATATTTTTAATGTTATTTATTAATTCTTAAATATTTATTTATCAATTCCTCCACTGATGTAAAAAAAAATAGATCGAAGAATAAGAAGACATGTTAATGAGAGGCAAAATGTAGCAGCCAATGAGGCAGTTAAATGGCTAATCATTTGCTTACTTCGAGGTATCTTCTACTACAGCTGGCTGACCTCAGGTGGATAAATTATATATGCTGAAATTTTGCTGTTGCACTTATTTTACAAAAATTACTAGGTTGAAGTAGTTGATGGGTTGAAGTAGTTGATGTGAATTTCTTATTCAGAGAAGCTGTTATGGTGCTCGAATGTATATGTATTGGAGATCTTGCTAGCTACTTGAAAGTGTGATGTTGAGAAAATTATGTATATAATATTTTAAACATATTCAAGGTCAATCTAGATTAATTTTGTCAATTGGGGCTGGGCCTAGCGTGCTCGACCCGTTAAGGCCTGCTAAGGAGGCAAGTTGTGCCACGCACGACAAACTAATGGGTAAGTGCCATACGGGGGCCACACTGTGCTGATAGTTAGCCTACTAGTCAATATTTTTATTTTAAAAAAAATCCAATTCCAACCATTGGTCGGAAAGAATTTTTTATTATTTTTTTAAAAAAAATTTGACTGTTGCCTTGCCACCAATGGTAGGCACAACTTATTAATTTTTTTTTACAAAAACTACCCATTTAAACTACTATTATACATTTTTACCTACATTTCAAATTTTCCAGTAAATACCCCACCCATTCCAATTTCAATACACTTTCACTCTATTAAGGCATGTTCGGCAAAGTTTTCGTTTTCGTTTTCGTTTTCGTTTTTGTTTTTGTTTTCGTTTTCATTTTCTGTTTTCTGTTTTATGTTTTTCGAGTTTGAAAACACGTCCGGTAGTAATTATGGAAAACGATATTCAAGGATGAAAACATTAAAAACGCGTCTGTTGGTATACTTTAAAATGAGAAAACAAAGAAAACATGTCCGGTAGAATTAATTTTCAAAATCCTTTTCAAGAAACTATAACCATATAATAAAACATTCAAAAAGGTTTAATTTAATTTTTTTTCACACATTTTTTTAATATCAATAAAAACAGTAAGTACACAACAACAACAATAATAAAAAATAATATTAATATTATAAAAAAAATAATTATAACGCCTAATAAATTATATTGATAATAACCATATAAACAAAGTTTAATTAATCATAATATTTATCTATTATTATAGTCATTCCACAATTGTAATGCAATCTCATTCCTAACTGGGTTCAATTGTGTCATGTTATCTTGAGACATGTCCAAATTGAAAATACGTCTCTCCTTCTTCCTCAATAATCATATCTTCTAGTTCAAATTCTTTGAACAGCCTATCGCGGCGAGCTTCTTTCCGTATAAAGTTATGCAGTACACAACATGCAATTGGAATCGGTCATTGTCTACGTGGTGGGTAATTAGGCATTAACTTCAAAATTGGGAAATGAGCCTTTAATACACTGAAACACCGCTCAATAACATTATGCAAATATGAATGTTAGTAATTGAACAACTCTGGTAGACCTCTTGATGCTATAGTAGAACCTCTGAAAATATATAATGTGTATAATGAACCCTCATCTAGGTTGTTAATCAATTGGTTACCAATTTTTCAGATTAGTCAATATTACAAAAATTAACCCAATACAATCAAATACAATCAACGTAATTAAAGTGTGGAAAACAATAAATAACACAATGATTGATTTACGTGACAAACCCTCAAAATGGGCAAAACTCACAAGCTATTCATCTAGCCACACACGGTCCTCAAATGCACTATATGTAATGATGTTTACAACCTAGGTTGACCTCTAGCCACACCATTCTTAGTCACTAACCTACCACTACTACCTAGTGGGCCTTTTATAGGGATTCTAGACCAATTGCTTGTTCACTAAATCACTTAGCTATAAGACTTAACTCTTAAGGAAGAGATAAACAACCTATATGAATATATGTCAATATTCTAATAAGTAAATAATGTTAACACTAAATGCTTATCTAGAGATTTCAAGATGTGAATAAGAGCAATCCTAGATATCAAAGTCTATATAAATACTCATAAAGACCTAACTAGATATAGATATGAGAATCTAAAATCTAGTCATCAAACAAAAGCCAACCAACAAGAGTTGTCACAAAATATGGCAAGAACATTAAATGCAATCAAGAAATTCAATAAATGATTCCTAATTAATAATGTCTGGATGCAAGAAATAGAGACTTAGTTAAAGGGTAATATTGCCTTAAATGCAAGCTATCAACAAATAACACATCTCAACCACCAAATAAAGACTCAAACATGTTATAAAAAAGATTAAGTAAAAAGTCATGCATTTAATCACAAAATAAATGCTAATCATATGCAAACATGAACATAAGATGAACAAAAAGTTCTAGGGCATGTTGAAATTACCTAATCAAAGAAACCAAGAAGACCCATGCTTGGATGATGCTTGAATGATGTTAGATGCTCATGAGAATGTGTTTGGTTGAGTAAAAAAGTGTTCTTGGGAGTCTCTCTCTCTTAAAAATCACTTAGTCTTTCAAAGATCGGATTTTGGATTCACAAAAACGAAGTAGATATAAGGCAACATGTATATATGAGCCCTAAGTGAAACTACGACGTTTTGGAAAAATAAGGCTGAACCTAAACACTGCGTGGGTCCGGTGCACGGGTAGGGACCCACGCACTTGGAGCATGAAAAAACACCCGAGTACATTGCACTAGTATTACCAGCGCACTGGGACCAGAAAATCACCAATGATCACTTTTATGATAATTGCACAAGTATATACTTGTGCACCAAGAGCTAGAAAAACAGCCCGAGTGCAGTTCACGGATCGTGCGCACTAGGACCATCTCCGGTGGTCACTCATCGCATTAAAAATAAGTATACCATCGTGAATACGCGAATGATTTTGATCAAACATCGAGAACCGAATTTCAATACTCAATACCACACTTAGATCTAACAATAAGGTGCACGTGTTGGAAGTGAAGAATGCACACATATAAGAATTGAAAAACAAATGCAAGATGAATAAAACATGCATGAAATGTGTGTGTGTGCAACTAATCTCTTTAAGAGTTAAGCACAAGTGATATATCTTGAAGTGCTCTTGAGCTTGATGTCTTAAGAGTGTCTTTGAAGCTTAATCATGCATAATGAAGACCTAGTCTACCCTTACACATTTAAACCCCTAATTTGGTTTGTGAAAGAAATAAGTCAATCAAAATATGAAGAACTTAAAACCTCAATAGTCACGGAAATGGTATCTCGCCTTTATAGGGTGCTAAAAAGTTTGGAATGTTTGAATATCCAAAATCCACCACATAATAATAACTTGTAATAATATTATTCTTTATGCTAGGTTTTTGGTTGTTGTTGGCATATATTCCATATCAAAACGTGTTTATCTTGTAATGTTTATGTGGTCATATTGATGATGATACAAAGCTTCAAAGAAATATTTGACTACGGTACATACAAGATGATGGCTTGATAAGGGGAAGTAGCTTCATTGCTCATCAAAGGTATAATTGACCTCATTCCTCTTGCAAGGCATAGGCACACACACACAAATCATTCATAAGTGTCCCTGCATCGTTGTGCACCATTTATATAACACATTCACATGATTTTGTATGCTCATGCATTGAACTCAAATGCTCATACATTTTAGAGTTGCATGTTCTAGGACTATGTCTAGGAAGGCATTCATATGTGAACTTGTGTTTGTATGTTTGTGTTTCTTGTGTTTTGGACTTGTACTTGATCTTAATTGATTCCTTATTGAGTCCCGGTCATTTCGGTTACTCATATGTTAAGTTTCAAGTCCAAACAATGTAGCTACGCTACTTTTCGTTCTCATTCGTTGAGTTGTGTTCGTCGTCGTTTTTCGAGATGAATTCTCAACCGTTTGTCAAAGTTTTGTAGTCATTGTCGTCGTGCATGAGGGAGTCACGATTCGTAATCTAAAAACATATTCGAAATCGGAGTTCGGATGCCCGAATACGGCTGAAGAACGTGAGAGGTGCACGGGAGAAGTTTGGTGGCCAAAGGCCAAGGCATGGCTTCCACGTGTGGAGGCCGTGTGCCACACGACCCAGCCAGCTCTTTGGCCGCGTGTGGCACATGTGCCCCACACATGGGAAGGCTGGTCTGGTCTTCATTTTTTATGGACAAAAATGCCCTTCTTCCCATTCTTTTTAAACCACTCAAATTCCCTCCATTTGTTTCCAAGAAGAAAAATTGTGAAATCCCGTCTATGTTTTTCTCTCCAATTTTCTCAACTTCCAAACACCATAACTTTCTCATACGGAATCAGAATTGAGTAATTCAAGTTGGAGATTGTTCGTATTTGAGTCCTCTACCTTTTTCAAGTGGTCTTACAGCTGTTTGATTGATTTTTGGAGTGATCTACTCAGAAAACCGAACCAGCTCGTGAAATCAAGGTAATGTTCATAACTTTGTGATTTCATCTTTTTAAACCTTCAATTTGCTTGGGATTTCTTCTTCTATATGTATATGTATATTTGGTGAATGCTATTGAGAAAGATAGCTTCACAATCAATCTAATTGAAAAGTCTAATTAGAGACACATGTTGACTAGAATCTTGGATTCTTTGTTCTTAACATGTTTGGGAGTTGTATTGTGATTAGATTGATATCTAGGATTATTTGAGGCTTGATTGATGCATTTTATGATTAATAATCCTTTATATGTGTCTTTGATCCTTGATTGATGAAATCTAGGATTAGAGCCTTTGTATGTGTTTTTAGAGATATTTAGGATTGATTTGTTTTTAACATATCTCCTATCTCTAAATCTTTGGCTATAATACTTATTGAATACATTTTATGATTCTAACATTTTTATGTATGTTTATAACATCTTGAACTTGTGCCTTATGTATATGAATTGTTCAAGTGTTATTTGTATGAATGAATCTAGGAGTTTTATGTGTTAATTGTTTTCACATGCTCTAGGTTTTCATTCATGTTTTTGCATCTAGTTTTCTATTGCTTGTGTTTTCACATCTCTAGATCTAGTTGTTCCATGGAATGTATTGATCACATGTTCTATGTTGTTTTGATTGTTTGCATCATTTGCATTCACATGATCACACTAGGAAGTCCTTGTAAAAGGCATGAAGTCTTGGCTAGAGTCGGGATGACTTGGATAGCCAAGCAAGAAGTCTTGCCTAGAGTCTTGAGGACTTGGATAGGTAAGCAAGAAGTCTTGTCTAGAGTCGGGAGGACTTGGATAGACAAGCAAGAAGTCATGGCTAGAGTCGGGAGGACTTGGATAGTCATGCATGGGAAGCTTTCTAGAGGCACGTGTGCCTTATATAGAGAATTGGCTTATATATTGGTAGGCCCGGGTGTTTGGTTAGACATAGAGTCCGATAGAGCGGGGTACATGGGATATGTATGCACTCTTGAGGAATTTCTAATCTACCAACGATGTTGGTTTTAGTATGAGTTCCAATATGTGGTGGTTCACATCATTGAGGGATTTTGTATCTTCCAATAGGGATTAGGTAAACATAGATTCCACATGGGTTGGTGATCTAGGATTGGTCATTTTGTAGAATTTCTAATTTACTTTCCAAATATATATAAGTACCCAATGGTTGTAATTCAACCCGTGGATGTTTCCTCCTTGGAGGTTTTACCACGTTAAAAAATCCCTTGTATTAATTCTTTCTATCTCTATCTTTTATATTTGTGTTTGTATATGTTTTAATCTTGTAGTGCAATCTTCACTTGTGATGTTTTGGATACAAGATTTTGTAAAGTGTGATTTGTAAATATATTATTTTGATCATATTTGTAATTACATTTCTTTTGTATATTGTTTAGAATTTTATGTATAGCAATATTTGTATATACTTGTAACGATTGAACATATATTGATATACAAGTATTCTTGATAATTGTTTTTTGTATTTTCTTTATACCTTATACAACTTATTGATACTTAGACAATGTATGAATGATCACATGATAACTTGTCTTAGTATGATTTCATGATGTTTGTGTTGTATGTAAGGCTACCTTGAGGTACAAACGTAAGTTTGTTCAAGGCATTGAAATTAGGCGAAAAACCTATTCACCCCCCCCCCCCCTCTCTAGGTACGTCTTAAGCAATTTAACCTTGTTTGTATATTTTCACTTTATTTCCACATTATAACAATATTAGGAAAAAAAACATTAAAATTAATGATAATGTTATTTGTACCGTCATCTGGAAAAGGAAATTGGTTTTCAACACTTGTACGATAGTGTGCATGTCTTAGCGTGATGGTTGACCATTTAAGAATGTCTCATTCTTCTCTTGGATTAGTGTTAGTTATGGTGTGGTTGAATGGAGTAAGATGTCTAGTTTTAAAAGATTAAATTTCAATGTTTCAAATGTTTTCAAAACTGACATTTGTATGATCTTGTGACCATAACGTTTTATACAAAGTTTTAAAATGAGTTTGAAAATTTCTGTACAAACTAAACATTCATACATTTCCAACGGTTTATTATTCGTAATATTTCATGACCGTTTGGATTGGTTTTAAAATCTCCAAAGTGACCACCAAAATAGGGCAACTCTATTGTTGTCCGTTTCTAACCTTTGGTAACTCAAATGACCATTTCTATTTCTACAGACATCGAAACATTATTCAATAAAAAGGAGTAGAAAGTAGACATTCATACCTTTCCAATGGCATATCATACGAAAGGTTTCGATGTCGTTTGGCATGGTTTGGGGTGCTCTAATCTCGAGCATTTGTGCTGATTTGTTAGTGCGTGGGTGATTGTGCGGGTAGTATACCAACCAACAGACCAGCGCACTGCTCTGCCCCTGTTAGGGATGGCCATTTTCCCCCGGGGCCCCAAATCCCCGCTCCCCCATCCCCATTTGGGGATTTTTTTTTGGGGGAAAACGGGGAAATGGGGGGGGGATGGGGATGAATTTTATCCCCAAATTGAAATGGGGATGGGGATGGGGAGGGGTCCCCCCATCCCCATTTCCCCATTTTCCCCAAAAAATTATGTAAATGGGGATGGGGATGGGGGAAGTTGCCCCCATCCCTATTCCCCCATTTCCCCCAAATATATAATATAATATAATATAATATAATATATTAATATATATTTATTTTTATATTTTTATTATTTTTATTATTTCTATTATTTCTATTTTACTAACTATAAATACATATTTATAACTTAAAACCTAACTTATATAGGCAAAATGGGGGAATGGGGAAATGGGGATCCGGGGGAAATGGGGAATCGGGGAAAAACGGGGAAAACGGGGAAATGGGGATGGGGGTGGGGAGACCTCCCCCCAAATCTACCCCATCCCCATTTTCCCCAAATGGGGAATTGGGGGGGGATGGGGGAGGGTTTGGAAATTGGGGATGGGGATGGGGGGACCTATATCCATCCCCATTTCCCCATTGGCCATCCCTAGCCCCTGTTTCGTAATTTGGTCATATCCTACTCATTTGGAGTCCGATTTGTCTCATTTTTGAAGAGAAACTTACGAAATTTTTAAGGTCATCATCTAAGCACTATAAATACATCTCTTTCTCATCATTTGTCTTTAAGGAAAAACTACAAAACCCTATAGAGAGATTAAGAGTTCCCTAGTGAGAGAAAGCACCAAGATTGTTTCTTTAACTCTCCCAAACCCGAAACCCATATGCATCTAACATCATCATCATCATTCAAGCATGAGTTTTCATTAATGTCGTTACTTTGTAAGTAGAACAAACAACCCATCTCATTTATTGTTCTATTTAATCAAGTAATGTCTTTTATTGCTTGGGTTAGCAAATCTTCACATTAATTGCATATCTAGTGAAGTTATGGCATGTTTGGGGTTTGTATTTTGATAGATTGCATTTAGAACATAAATGCCCTCTAGCTAAGTCTATATGCTTTGCATTTAGACATTGTTGTTTAGGACTCCTTGATTGCATTAATTGTCCTTGCCTTGTTTGGCAACTTATATTGGTTGGCTTTTGTTTGATGACTAGATTTTAGGTTTTCGTATTTATATCTAGTTAGGTCTTCATGAGCATTCATTTAGACATATTGATATCTATGATTGATTTTATTGACATCTTGAATTCCTAGATAAACATTTAGTGTAGCAAAGCATTAATTGCATTTAGAATGTTTCGTATATTCACATAGGTTGTTGATCACTTCATTGAGAGTTAAGTCTTGTGACTATATGGTGTAGTGCACAAGCATTTTGGTTTAGGATCATTATTAAAGGCCTGTAGGGTAGTAGGGGTGGGTTAGTGACCGAGAATGATTGAGATCAACCTAGGCTGTAAACATCATTAAAAGTAGTGGATTTGAGGACCGTGTGTAGCTAGCATAATAGCTCGTGAGTTTTTCCCAGTTAAGGGTTTCTCACGTAAATCAATCAACGTTTTATTTATTGTTTTCCGCACTTTAATCTGTAGGGTAGTAGGGGTGGGTTAGTGACCGAGAATGATTGAGATCAACCTAGGCTGTAAACATCATTAAAAGTAGTGGATTTGAGGACCGTGTGTAGCTAGCATAATAGCTCGTGAGTTTTTCCCAGTTAAGGGTTTCTCACGTAAATCAATCAACGTTTTATTTATTGTTTTCCGCACTTTAATTACGTTGATTGTATTTCATTGTATTTCATCGGATTAACAACCCATTCACACCCCCCCCCCCCAAGGTTGTTTAGACACTTAACTTATATATTTTCAAAAACGAATCAAACTCCCTACTGCAATGTGTTAAATAGCATGAACCAATAAGAAGTACATGATTAATTTTATCAATTACAAACTATTATTCCCCCCAAATAAGTCAAAATGCAGCAATAAACCAAACTAATTGTTGTTTATATGGTTATACCCTTCTTCTATACTCATCTCTCATGCTAAGTCAATATAAGTCAAAATACAGCAAGAAAAGTCAAAATAACAACATCTTTTATACCCATCTCCCAAAACAAGTCAAAATACAGTAAGAAAACAAACTAATTATTGATTATACCCATCTTCTATACCCATCTCTCAACTAAAATAAAATATAAAATGCAACAAAAATACCGCATGCATAAAACAACAACAAACACCAAATACACAAACCAAATAACAGATGCATAAAAACAGTGGAAAAAAAAACTTATCGAAAAACTCAAAAATCTCAATCAGATTTGGACAACTTTATGTCATTTTTTTTAAAGAGTTCAAATCAGAAAATTAGAATACGAAAAATTGATTCATAAGGTACATACCTAGCTTGTATGAAGTTCAAGGACAAGAGGATGAAGACCAATAAATCTCTGCATCAAGTCAATTTTTTTTCAAAACAAAATCTTAACAAGAACAAAAAAATAATACAAGTTACACATTATACGTACCTTGAAAATGAGGAGAAAATGGAAAAGATCTTCAAACAAGGAAGAACATCAGAAGAAAAGATGAGAGAAGGAGAAATAAAACGAAAGTAAAAAGAAAGAGAGAAGAAGAAAGTAAAAAAAGTTAGGGAGTTGTCTCAGATGTAAGAAAGTCAGACAAATAAAGTCGTTCTCATTTAATTGAAAACATTGAAAACAACAAAAAAATTGTTTTTTTTTTTCTTTCCGATACCTTAAAAGCTAAGATTAATTTTTTTAATTTTAGAAATATTTAAAACAAAAGAGGATGTCAGGTACGTTTCTTTATTTTTTACAACTCTAAACCGTAAAAACACAATTTGGAAACGTCGGCGAACTCTCTCTCTCTATATATATATATATTCTCTGTATTCTCAACACTACTATCATACTTTCTCTAATCTCTAACTTTTATTCTTTAATCTCTCCATTAAGGCATCAAAGTACAAAGGTAATTTTTTTTCTTTAAATTTTATTATTCAATTTTACGCTTAGTTTTTAAATTTAATATTTATACTTAGTATATTTATGCTTAGTTTTAATTTTAATACTTATTCTTATGTTTTATTTTTATATTTAATATTTATGCTTAGGTAGTTATGTTTTATATTTGTACTTTGTTTTTAATTTATATTTTTATGCTTCATAAATCATAAAATAATATGTTTTATTTTATTTTATATATTTATGCTTAAAATTCAAAAATCAAAATGGTGAATTTTTATATTTATAGTTAATTTCAATTACACAATTATTATTTAATATTTATGCTTAGTTATTAATTATAATATTTATTCTTAGGTTTTATTTTTATAATTAATATTTTTGCTTAGTATATTTATGATTTTATGCTTAGTTATTAATTTTAATATTTATTATTCGGTTTTGCTTTATATTTAATATTTCTTTTTTTAACGGCCACATTTTATTGAGAAAAAGCAAAGGAACAACAGAAGTTGAAGTCCTCAACTAACCCAAGACAAGACCTAGAAAACCCTAAAAAGAAAACAACAAATAGAGCCAACCTGAAGCCAACACCCACACCGCCCACACAAAAACACCAAAACAACAATTCAAAACAAAAACAAGAGACAAAAATCGTGTTAAACATTACCACAAACGAAAAAATAACAACCCGTATGAGAACCCCATTTTGCTAGTATATCCGTGAACGAATTCTACGCTCTTAAGTTGAAAGTTACCAAGTTTGCTCAAATTGTTACAAATATTGTAAATCAAGTTGACATGATTAATGCTCCAAAAGTTTCTGTCATTAACCTAGAAGATCGTTATCTTCGAGTCACTAACAATGAAAATTTCTCTACCCCTAAAAATAGGATTAGCTACAACAATCTTAATAGCTCGATAAATCTCCATTATTTCTGCCGCATTAGAGTCCGCAGTCCCTAAATTATTGGAGAACATACACACTATTCTCCTGGTCGAAGGTCGCAAATCGCCTTTGATACCTGCTAGCCACGGTGCTCCCCTAGCGAAACCATCCACATTGAATTTCAAAGTATCGATAGGTGGTGGAGTCCACATCTCAATGTTTCTTATTTGAGTTGGCAACGGATCGATGCAGATATCTTTTAGATTAAGAAGAATCGAAGTTATGAGTTCATTCAGACCCTTTCCATGGTGTTTAAACCACCAAGAAACTCTAAACTTCACTATGTCAGTGGCATGCACTAAATCCACCTTAATACATTTGAAGATGAGCTGATTTTTAACTTCCCAAATAGTATAAACAATTGTGAATGCTTACTAAATTTATGCTTAGTTTTTAATGTTAATATTTATTCTTAGGTTTTACTTTATATTTAATATTTATGCTTAGTATATTTATGATTTTATGCTTAGTTATTAATTTAATATTTATTCTTAGGTTTTACTTTATATTTAATATTTTTGCTTAGTTATTAATTTTAATATTTTTGCTTAGTATCATGAGGCTCTTAAGATTGAATTATATTATTTTCTTTCATTAATTTCTTTATCAAGCCATTCAAGTTTTTCGAATATGTCCATTACACATTTAAGTAACATTCTCGGAGGCAACATAAAAGATTATCAACAATAAATAGTGTGATATAAGGATTACATTAAAATAACAGTCTCTTAATTCATTAAAGCCACACAAATTAAATTTCAAAACTCTTTCAAAATTATTAGCACAAAATGTACAAAGAAACAAAACGCTAAAATTAACACTTACATGTAGAGCTATTTGGTTCACAATGGGGAAAATTAATCAAAACAAAATGATTGCAAAGGATCAATCAATTGAACTAGTAAATTCGCTTTACCGATTGTGAAAATAAGGTTGTATAGAATAAAACTAATAACAATAATTCCAGTAAAATCTATATCACAAACCAGAAATAAATTACTCAATTCAAACGAACAGTAACTAACCAGAAATAAATAGTAGATACTAAGGAAACGAGGAGTACCTTGAAGATATGAAACTCTACTGCTACAACTTAACTGCCATGTAAGGTAGAAAGAAGGAATTTTACGGGCAAATATGTGTTTGGTTTGTAAGAAAATGGAGAGGAAAATTGTGGAGGAAGAAGAAGTGGTAAAGGGAGCAGAGGAAGTGAAGGTTACCTGAAGCTTTTCTCTAAGTCAACGATGGCCCTTTAGCCTCTCAGTTTTGTTGAGTCTTTTTATCAAACACCTAGTGTGCATCCTTCATCTTCACTCATCTTTACATTTTCTACTTCTTTAAACACTTTAAAGCAAAATACATAGAGAGAGACTTACGGGTGACTGTTGAACAGAATCACTAAAGCGTTGAACCTCTGCATATTTCAAGAGATGCGTATTTGAAGCTAAAGCACAGAAGCTTTGAAGCATTGAATCATTAAAGCTTTAAAGTTGCGCTGCACTGAATCACTAGGCTTTGATGCATTTGTTGTTTTGCTTTGAGATTACCTAAATTTGACAAGATTCTCTTAGTGATGAGATGAGACCGGGATTTCGGGAGGGTTTTGCTAATAGTATTAGTCAAGCCAATAAGTTCAATTTTAATGACCACAAACAGTACCACAACTGCCTTAGACACAACTTATCTTCATAATTAATAGATTTATATAATAAAAAAAATAACATAGTTTATATGTAGTCGCAAATTATCTATCTATGTTCTTCATTTTATTAAATTTTCTGTTTGGTTTAATTATCTACTAGGTTAATTGGTTGTGTTGGATTATGTAGTTATGTCATTGTGAAGAATATAAAAAGGTTTTGAGAGAAGTGGATGAGGCCGAGATATCTATTGGCCAGTGTAATTAGTATTAATGGTGTGGATATGCACTTGAAATATAAAAACAAGTTTCAGGATGCACACATGGTTTATATGACCCGCCTTTCGAGGTTTCTCTTACTTCTAATTTATAATTAGTCACTTTTGTTTGATTAGCTGGTATTCGTTTCATTTATAATATTTTTATCTTGCAGTCATAGGAAAGTTGAGCCTCTTAAAACGTTGAAGGAGGCATATAAATTATTTTCTAAGAGATACTCTATGATATATAATCGTTCTTTACTCAAAAAAGTATGCCACTATTCAGATTCTAAATCATTCATTCTTTCTCTAGTGTTTTCCTTAATTTTTTTATGAAAATTTTTAATATACATTCCTTTTTGTAGTTACGTGAAGATTGTTGGGATTTATACCCCAAAGCTTATAATTTGTAAATGTTATAAATTCATTAATAAAAGAAGTAGTTATTTCATTCAATTAACATGACTTATACGTTTATATTATATGTGCTAAACATCCAAGATTGCTAGATGTAATTCAAATTGAGTATATGAATATCGTATACAGAGGAATTCATTTTGAGACGTGCAATCTAAAGAGTCCGTAAAAAGCAAATAAAGTTGGGTACTTTATTTGTGGTTAATCTACAGTTGCGGTCCATTCCGTAATGTACGGTAGTCTTATCCTAGACTACTCATATGGTGATATGAGAATGGAGAAACCTTATATGATGTGATCATATAGGACTGGGCCGTGATCTATATGAATCTATCACTAAGATCCGTTAGTTGAAAAGATTCATATATATTGACAAATGATGGTTGTATATGGGTGATCTTAATCCTGAGTGTCTAACTGACTCCTTTGAGTTATATTGTGTTTCTTGAAATACCATGGGTAAGATTGGAGTAGCATTCCCGATCAATAACCTCTTATCTTGGAATCACGGTTTGGGTTGTGGCTGGGAAGGTATGCACACAATAGAGGAATCCACTCCTTCTTGCGAAAAGTAGATGAGTAGTTCCATTAAATGTTGATTCAGGACTTGAACGATTAAGAGTGCTCTCCTTCTTCTGTAAAGGAATGAAGAATATAATCATTCATTAAAGAATCAATGGTACTTAAAGGAAAATATATAATTAGAGAGATATAACAGACATTATGACCTAACTCTAATTATAAACTACTTGTTATTATTTAACTTAATCTAGGTCGGGAGCACTTCTAATCCAGCTTACAAAAAAAAGACTGTTGATGAGGTTAGATATTTGTTTTTTCCTATGATGTTTATACTAGTAATTTACATTTTTTTTTGTTCGATAATTGATGTTTGAACCTTTATGTCAGGCTCTTTCTCATACTACATCTCAAGCCCCTCAGGCATATCAAACAACTAAAGCATATCAAGAAACCTAGACATCCCAAGGAGCTACAATCTCATAACCTATAGCATATAATGCACATTTATACTCCACTGCAATGTTATCACAACCATCCCAATCAAGATCAAATCCAAGTAATTTTCCAGCATTCTTCAAATAAAAGGAATTGTTTTTTTAAAGTCAAATTTATCATTCATTTTTACTTACCTTAGGCATTGTGGCTAGCAGTGTTCGAAAAATCGGTCTAGGCGGTGGTCGGGCGCCCCCGACCTGGTCCAAATCGATGAAAAAAATCGGTCAACGCGAAGTCAACGGTCAACAACAAAAAAATTGACCGCCTAGTTCGGTCTGGCCGTTTAATCGGGTCTGGGCGGAGTCAAAGGCGTTGACTCCGCCTAGATCGTTTTTTAAAAAAAACAGAGTTGCGCAAAACAGCGTCGTTTTGGAGTCAAACGCTGTTAAAAAAATTGCAGCCATCAAAACGTCGCCGTTCTTCCCCAAATTGCAAACCCTTTTTCCTCTTTCAGTTTTCACAAGCCATTCAATCAATATTTCAATCCCAAACAAACCAAATCCAAATCCAAATCCCTAATTCCAATTTCTTCCCCAAATCGCAAACCCCTTTTCATTTTTAACCAGCCTTTCAATTGAATTTCCATATTTCTTCCATTATTCCCTTTCAAGGTTTCAATTGGCAATCGCAAAAGTACAAAGTCACAAACCAAACCGATCAACTCTCGACTCTCGACTCTCGACGCTCCTCTCACTCTCAGTTCACTTCTACAGTTCTCCGACCAAACCAGGCTCCTCCATCCCCGATTCCCCGTTTGTGGTCGCCGCGCCGTTCGTCACCAATCAGTCAGTCACCACCGTCAACTCATCTAGGGTCTGACCGGTTTGTTACCAACTTCTAGTTCCTTCTGTAAGTTCTATTCTTTGGGTCTTTGCTTAATGCTTAATACTTAAGGATTGTATCAGTGATTGAGTATTGACTGATTTACCAAAACTATTAGTTAATAGTTAATTAGTTATTGAGTATTGAACTATTAACTGATTTCAGTGATTTGATTATTTATTTATTTGATTATATGTTGTTTGATTATTGAATATTGATTATTGATTTATTAATTTTATTTCAATGGTTTGATTATTAATTTTATTGAGTTATTGAGTATTGAGTATTGACTGATTTCATTTTATTTCACCACTGTTTGAGGTTTCTTTCACCACCGTTTGAGGTTTCTTTCAAGTTTCAAATTGGTTCAACGTTTTTACTTTTTACTTTTAGTGACTAAAATGACTTGTGATGAAGAAATGAAGAAATGATGATCAGAATAAGTGAATATCTGATGACTGATGAGTGCCTGATGACTGATGTTTGATTGTTTGAAGTTTTAAAATTTAAATTTTAGTTGTTAGTGTTTTTTTTAATTTGTTTAACTTACATAGTTACATTACTGATTAAGTGATTAGTGATTACATATTTACACTTTTACAGCAATTTATTCTTTTCAGTTTTGAGTTTTTGACAGCCCTTTTAGCTGGTTGAGTGGTTGGATTAGCTTGCTCTGTTGTTCACTTGTTCTGTCTGTTTGTGCCTTTGTGAGTTTGTGGGTGTGTGTTGAACTGCTGGTTGGGTAATTGGGTTATCTTGCTTTGTTAGTCTGTCTGCTGGACTGCTGCTGGTTGCTTGGTTGCTTGGTTGCCATGTTTTATTGTTTTAGTGTTGTATTGTTTTTTACTTTTTTAAATTAATAAATTGTAATTGGTTATTGCAATATTTCTTATTGAGTTATTGCTTAATTCTTAATTGCTTATTGCTATCATATTTTCATTTGATTTCAGAGAATCAGAATTTCTAGATAGAGTTTAGAGTCTTTAGACTTTAGACATGACTTTAGAGCCCAATAGTAATACCGTCCCCAATGCCATCGGTCATTTATCTTCGGCTGCCTCTAACTCCAATTCAGGGATCGGAAGGAAACGAAAATCAAATGATATTGGGTGGGAGTTTGGGATTTTGGTTGATGAGAAGAATCAAGATAAAGTGCAATGCATATTGTGTAAAAAGGTGGTTTCTGGGGGAGTTTATCGTTTGAAAGAGCATGTTGCCAACATATAAGGGAATGTTGCGCCGTGTTGGATGGCAACAAGTGATAATCAAATGAGGTGTAGACAAGCGATCGCAGATGCAAAAAACAAGAAAAAAAACAAGAAAAGGGAAGAAGAAGTGTTAAGAGCTGAGATGAATATTGGTGATGATGAAGAAGAATTAGAGGAAATAGAAGGGTTAGGGCCAAGGAAAAACCCTAATATTCTTGGCCCTATGGATAGATTTGCTAGCTCTATCAACCCTAGTTCCTCCATTTCTGGAAAGAATATGCAACAACGGACCCTAAATGATACAATCCTTAAGGAAAGGACATGTGCTACGCAAAAATATGTGGCCAAATGGGTGTATCAAGCAGGGATTTCGTTTAACGCCATTGACAATGACAGTTTCTTGCAAATGGTTGAGGCGATTGGTAGATTTGGACCGAGCTTCAAACCACCAAGTCAATAGCAATTAAGGGAACCATTTTTGAAGGAAGAGTTTGAGTCAACCAAAGAGGCTCTTAAAAAACAAGAAGAATCATGGAAGATTGATGGGTGCACAATAATGACGGATGCTTGGACGGATAGGAAAAGGAGAAGCATTATTAATTTGTGTGTGAATTGCAAGGAAGGCACTACTTTCCTTTCCTTCAAAGAAAGCTCTGATGTGGCACATACCGGTGAACACATTTTTAACTATGTGTTGGCCGCAATTGAAGAAGTTGGCCCTGAAAATGTTGTGCAAGTAGTGACCGACAATGCATCCAACAATATGGCTGCGGCGAAGATGTTGAAGGAGAAGATGCCATCTATATTTTGGACCTCGTGTGCTACTCACACCATTAACCTCATGCTTGAAGGTATTGGAAAGCTACCAAGGTTCAAAAAAACACTTGATTCGGCCAAGAGTTTAATTATCTTCATTTATGCCCACCACACAACATTGGCATTAATGAGAACATTTACAAGGAAGAGGGATATAGTAAGGCTGGGAGTTACTAGTTTTGCCTCAGCATTCTTAACATTGCAATCTATATTAGAGAAAAAAGATATGTTGAGGGCAATGTTTACTAGCTCCGATTAGGATAAATGCAAATGGTCAAAGAGTGTTAAGGGAAAAGCGGCCTACTCAACGGTATTGAGTACTGTGTTTTGGAATGGTGTGAATTATTGCTTGAGAGTTTTCGCTCCTTTGGTAAGGGTGCTTCGATTAGTTGATGGGGACCAAAAGCCATCAATGGGCTTTTTATATGGGGAGCTAAAAGAGCTAGGGAAGAGATTAGAGGGGCGTTGAAAAATGTTGAGAGTAATTGCCGACCAATCTTTGAAATTATCGATGCGAAATCGAAAGGTCGACTTGATTCTCCATTACATTTGGCAGCCTACATATTGAATCCCTACTATTTCTTCAAGGGCCTAACTTCAAGCATTTATACTAATGAAGTTTCCGATGGGTTTTGTGAATTTGTGGAGATTTTAAATCCCGAAATCTCTTAGTGAATATCGAGTTTGGGAAGTATTTGGACAAAGAGGGTTCTTTCAGAAGGCCATTGGCAATGAAAGGATGTGAGAAGAATGACGAGTTTTACAATCTAGGTACTTAAATATTAAATAATAATGAATACTTATTACTTTAGTAGTTTAGTTTTTAGTTTTTAGTTTTTACCTTTTTAGTAGTTAGTATTTTTCTTAAAGCATTTGTATTTTTGATGTAGTAACTTGGTGGACTAACTATGGAGCTCACACACCAAACTTGCAAAGAATAGCAAAAAGGATCCTCTCCTTAACCTCTAGTTCATCTGGGTGTGAAAGAAATTGGAGCACGTTTGAAGGGGTAAGTGATAATTACTTAACTAGCAAGTTACATTTAATTTTAAATATCTAAATATTTAATTAATTATTTATTTTACATTTTTACTTTATATATTTGTATTGTATTTGACTATTTGACTATTTGTAAATACACACGAAGAAAAGGAATCGATTAGATACGACTCGATTGAACCATCTAGTGTATGCCCAATTTAATTCTTGATTAATGGACAAGAGAAAAAGGGGGACCTAGAAAAAAAAAATATATACTACTAGCAAATGATGCTAGTAATGCACAAGGATGGATTGTTGAGGATGGTGATGATGAAGTTGAGCTTGGTTTGGGCTTTACCATGCCATTAGCTAGAGAAGTGGTTGGGGCGGATGAATTCATGGAACCTCGAAGGAGTGGTAGAAATGAAGTGAGAGATCTTGAAGATGAATTTGAATCCGACAATGAAGCGGTTGAAGAAAATGTGGAGTTCGAATCTGATGATGATGGTGTCTTTGAAATGGAAGAATATGTAGTAGAAGATGAAGAATTAGATAGTTAGATACTTATATGTCTTTTGATTTTTTGAATGTAACTTTGTTGGATTTGCTTTTAATTTCTTACTTGAATTTGTTGGAAACTTTGGACTTTTGGAGTTTGATTTGCTTTTGCCTTTTGATTTTTGTTTAAATGTCAATACTTTGATTGGAATCTTGGATTGTGAAATGTGAAATTGGAATCTTGGATTGTGAAATGTGAAATGTGTGGATTTGGAATAGATTAGATGTTGATGATTTTGATTGAATTTGCCAATTTGATTGATTTGGATTTTGGAATACAATGATTTGTTAATAACTTAATATATTATTATTGGTTTGTGTGGATTTGGACTAGATATTGATTATTTTGATTGAATTTGGTCAAAATATGAGTTTTAATATTGGTTTTATAGGTGGAAAAGACGAAAAAAAAGCAAAAAAAAAAAACGGGCCGCCTAGAAATCCGCCTAGGCGCTGGTCCACCGCCCGACTAACGCCTAGCGTTTTTTAGAACACTGGTTGCTAGATTGGTGTGGAGGCTTGTAAGATAGCCGCATGCAGATTTTGACCTTTTTTTTTTGGTAGTTTTTGTTCGAAAGCACATTGTGGTATTTGGTACATCTACAGAATATGTGAATTTCTTTTGTGTTCTTTTGTTTGAGGAAAGTTATGATGGTGGATATGATTTATGCTTTTGCTTTCTTGGTTTTTTTGTGTGGATTGACTAAAATAATGTTATAGAATTCACTTAGAATGGTATATGGAAAATGTAATTATGATTTGTGCAGCTACAATACCATGGTTGGTTGAAAACTATCCATGTACTTATATGTTGCAGTTTGTCATGCATTAACATTATTGACATGGGTGCTGTAAAATGTACAAGGCCATGATATAATTTAATGTAAGGCATGTACATTGACAGCATATCAATATTCAACTTTATGTTATTTAATCAGTACTTATCAATAAAGTTTGTTCAACTTCTGAATTTGTTTATTGGATTTTATTCAAATATATGAAAATTTAATTCCATGCTAAATGAGGAACCTGTTACTATAAAATACTATATGAGGAACATGTTCTTTAAAAAAAAATTGAATTTGAAATGCATTACCACAATACCTTTTATATAAGCTATTATTGCATGATCGTTGCTGTTCAACGGTCATCTTGGATCAACAGTTAAATGGCTTTTCAAAATCTTGTAATTTATTATAACTGCAAATGATATATCTTAAAATATTATCTAATAATCAATGCATAAATAACTCATGTGGCTTGTCAATCACTAACACCATCTCATGTCATTTATAGGGGTATTTTGGACATTTGAACTTTTTACCATTGTTCGTTAGTAGTTAACGGAAAAGATCTAACGAAAGGGGTGTATGTGCAACATTTTTGAAAGGTCAAGGTAAGTTGGTGTTTATATGGCTAAAACTGCCATATCCGTGTCATTTTTCTAAACCTCATGGGGTGTTCATTATAGCTAGATTGGATGTTGATTGGTGTGGAGGCCTGTAAGATAGTTGCATGCAGATTCCAACCTTGTTTTTTTGGGTAGTTTTTGTTCAAATGAACATTGTGGTATTTAGTACATCTGCTAAATATGTGAATTTCTTTTGTCTTCTTCTATTTGAGGAAAGTTATGATGGTGGATATGGTGGATGCTTTTGCTTTCTTGTTTTTTTTTTTCTTTTTTGTAGATTGACTAAAACAATGTTATAGGATTCAATTAGAATGGTATATGAAAAATGTAATTATGATTTGTGCAGCTACAATACCATGGTTGGTTGAAAACTGTCAATGTACTTATATGTTGCCGTTTGTCTTATATTAACATTATTGACATGGGTGTTGTAAAATGTACAAGGCTATGACATAATTCAATGTAAGACCTGTACATTGACAGCATATCAATGTTTAATTTTATATTATTTAATCAGTACTTATCAATGAAGTTTGTTCAACTTCTGAGTTTGTTTATTGGATTTTATTTGAATATATGGGAATTTAATTCCATGCTAAATGAGGAACTTGTTACTATAAAATGCTATATGAGGAACATGTTCTTTAAAAAAAAAAAATTGAATTTGAAATGAATTGCCACAATGCCTTTTATATAGGCTATGGTTTCATGACCGTTGCTGTTCAACGGTCATCTTGGATCAATAGCTAAATGACTTTTCAAAATCTTGTAATTTATTACTGTAAAGGGCATATCTTAAAATTTTATCTAATAATTAATGCATAAAGAACTCATGGGACTTGTCAAATCACTAACACCATCTCATGTCATTTATAGGGGTATTTTGGACATTTGAATGTTTTTACCATTGTCCGTTAGTAGTTAATGGAAAAGATCTAACGAAAGGGGTGTATGTGCAACATTTTTGAAAGGTCAAGGTAAGTTGGTGTTTATGTGGCTAAAACTGTCATATCCGTGTCATTTTTCTAAACCTCAGGGGATGTTTGTGCAATTCCACCCCCTATGTCGATTTCTTCTCTCTTGACATGCTTCTTTGACATTAACGTGAAATCCCCTGAAAAGAAAAAATAAATAAGAAGAATCAGTGAGCTTGAGTTATCGAATTCAATAAAACATAAGAGGACATTTTTACATGGGGGTTTTGAAAATACCATAAGCAGTGAGGAATTTGAAGAGAAGAATGACGAGAATCAAGAGAAAGAGATAAAGGAAGAGCAAGCTAAGCATTTCTATTTTTCAAGCTTCGGTTTGACCGTTGGATTCTGATACAGTGAAGCTTTCTTTTTGGATATTTATATTATAAAGCTAGCATAGTGGACTGTGGTAGACCTGACACGGTTCCGTTTTGAACCGTGGAACCGGACTGGAACCAAAACCAAAAAAATTGGAACCAATTTTTCGGTTTCAGTTCAGGAACTTGAACCAAAATCGGGGGAGGCCGGTTTCGGTTCCAGTTTCAAATTTCACGAAACTGCCCGGTTCGAACCAATGGTTCTAGTTTTTTTTTATAAATAAATTGGGTTGATCGTTAGAAGCCCAAGCCCAATGGTTGGGGCCCCCAACCACTAGCTGTTTTTTTTATCAGTAGTGAGGAATTTGAAGAGAAGAGTGACGAGAGAAAGAGAGAAAAGAAGAGCAAGCTAAGCATTTCTATTTTTCAAGCTTCGGCTTGGCCGTGGATTCTGATACAATGAAGCATTCTTTTTGGATATTTATATTACAAAGCAAGCATAGTGGATTCTGGTAGACCTAGGGATGGCAATTGGACCCGGATCCGTGAGTACCGAACCGAACCCGAACTGCATGGGTCGAGTCTAGGTCCCTAAATTCGGGTCTTGGGTCGGGTCTGGGTCTGAAATTAAGGACCCACGTCGGGTCCGGGTCGGGTCTGGGTCTGGGTCTGGGTCTAGTCAAAAAATCAGACCCGAACCCATGGACCCGATTGTTTTTACATAATATATAAAGTATAAACCCTAGATAATACCTAAACTTTATTTCTTCTTTGCTTCTTGCTGCCGCAGCTCACAGATCACAACTCCACAATTTCTTCTTCACTTCTTGCTCCACCTTTTTGACCGCCGACAGCTCCACTCTCCGTCACCCGCTCACCGCTTCAACACTCTCCTCTCAATCAGGTAACTGTTTGTCTCTCATAGTGATCATCGTTTTGTTCTTAGATTCTCCAGAGTTTTATTTTTTATATATTAAGTTATTGTTGATCTGCAGACTGCATCGTCTTGTCCAGAGCTGCATTTTGTTGAATTTGTGCAAAGTTTTAGTTTTGTTTATGTTGAATATGGGGTTTAGTTGTTGTGACTTGTGATCTTGTTACGAGAGTTCTTTATAACTGTTTTACACATCAAATCAATGTTTATAACTGTTTTGTTCCTGTTGAATTTGGGATTTAGTACAATTTAATTCTATTTAATTAACTTATTTGGATTCTGTTTTGACCTAAACTTGTTTGGATTTCTCTAACAATGTGATCTTTAGTGATTTGCTTGAACTAATAGGAGAAATGAACAGTTTACAGGTCTTAAATATTTCTGATAATGCATTGGCCGGAAACTTGCCTCAAAATCTGACTATTTTTGCAAAATTTCACTGTTGTTTCTCTGAGTAATTATTTTTCTGGTAAAATTCCAAGTGGGTTCAGCTCTGTTGGATTGTTCGATCTGTCTTCAAATGTGAATCACGTTTAGATATTTATATATTGTTATCTAGTGTGTCAAAATATATCTATTGCTAATATCACTCGTGATCCCCTGTTTTGATCTCATTTTTCTTGCAATTTTTACTTGTGATCCCCTGATTTGATCTCATTTTTCTAGCTTGAATATTGGTATTGTAATTTAAGATTTGTAGCTTGAAAGTTGAAACACGGTTTTATTAATATTTGATCTTATATGAATATCTACTAAATTGATTTTAAATTTAATGTTGTAGGAATCAACCACCATTTTGTGAAAAGCTTGAGTGATGGAATTGAACTTTGGAAATTGGAAGTGGAGAAGAAATGAAGGATGAATGTCATTAATTCGTTGATGATCAATGATTTAGTTGTGTTTGTAACTTATGTCATTGATTTTAAACTAGTTGTATTTGTTTTAGGATGATATTTGTGTAATGTTTAATGTTGGTTTATGAGTTATGACTTTATGGATTATTGATTCGATTTGTGTGGTTATTTCCATTATCAATTCAATAGTCAATCATTTTTATTATTTTGTTTTATTTCAATTCAAGTTAATAAGTTAATTATTTATGTATTGAACATGTTTTACCGGTTACAATTGAATAGGTAAAAATAGAAAGGAAAAACAAACAGGTGATTTTTAGTATATTAAGGGGTTGGCGGGTCCATGGGTCCTCGGGTCCGCGGGTCCGCGGGTCCGCGGGTCCAGACCCGGACCCGTGAAATTTCGCGGGTCTTCGGGGCGGGTCTGGGTCTACTCAAGACCTGTGGGTCTAGACCCGAACCCCGAACATTTTCATGGGTCTGGGTCTGGGTCTGGGTCCAAATTTTTTTGATGGGTCTGGGTCTGGGTCTAGGTTTGGGTCCAAATTTTTTTGATGGGTCTGGTAGGACCCGACCCGAACCCGACCCATTGCCATCCCTAGGTAGACCTGACACGGTTCCAGTTAAAACCGTGGAACCGGACTGGAATCGAAACCGAAATCAGGGGAAGTCGATTCCGATTCCGGTTTCGATTCCGGTTCCAGTTCCAGTTTCAAATTTCACGGAACCGCTCGGTTCGAACCAGACTCAAACCGGCAGTTCCGTTTTTTTTTTTTTTTATAGCAAATTGAGCTAACCGTGGGGCCCAACGACCTACTGATCAGTAGGTCGTTAGGGCCGCCAACGGCTAGCTGTCTAACTACTTTTTTTTTTCTTATCTAAAAATACACCCCCCCCCCCCCCCACCTTTCATTTTTCCTCACTCCAATTTCCTCTCAATTCTCTTTAATTCTAATTTCTCTCTCAATTCTCCAACTCTCCAAGTTTCCAATTCATTCGCAATTACTAAGTTTTTAATATTTATTTCATTTGCAATTGTTTTATTTGCAATTTATTTTATTTGTAATTTATTTTATTTCCAATTTATTTTATATGCAATTAATTTATTTCCAATTAATTTTATTTGCAATTTATCTTATTTCCAATTTATTTAATTTGCAATTAGTCAATTACTAAATTTCCAATTTCATTTATTTGCAATTTATTTTATTTGCATTTACTACCTACTATTATTCTATTAAGTTTCCAATTCTCTCCCAACTTTATTTTTAAATGGCAAGTGGTGGAAATGGAAGGGGTCACGGCTGTGACGGTCTTAGGCGTTCCATTTTAATGAAAGGTAAAGGTCCTATGATCGATAATTTCGGTTGTAATGACACCACCTATCACGAGTATCTGCAAAGCCTGGCCTACGCCGAAGACCTAGGTTTAAACTCTCTTACTCCCCCTTTAACAATTTCAGAACCCAATTTGACAAGCCAGATAGAAAATATGCCTGATATTGATACACCTTCAGATTTTGAATTTGATCCACCGGAACTAGAAGAGCATGAAGATCTGATATAGAAGCAGAGCAAATCTGATCTCTTCGAAAAACATATGAAGAAAATTAGGCAAGAAGATGGAAGCTATGTAGCGGCTTGCAATTATTGCAAAAAAGTATATAAGTGGACCAAATCTGGAGAATATGACACTTATCGGAAGCATATTTCAACCAAACATCCGGAAGCAGAGACCAGATCGAGGTCACAATCACAAATTCCCAAGTACGCTACTCTTAACCAACAATTATTTCGTTATATTGATGAACAAAATAGAGAAGAATTAGCTAGATAAGTAGCAGTAGAACACTTATCATATAGTTTTGGTGAAAATGCTAGTTTTATTAATTATTGTTGATGAGCATTAAACCCTATTGTATGTTGTGTTCTTAGAGCCACGCTCACAACAACACTTGAAAGGATTTATGAAAAAGAAAAAAGAAATTTACAAAAATATTTTTAAAAAATATAACGGTCGTGTTTCCGTATATGCTAACATATGGAGTAACCATTGGCGATCACATTTATGCTTGGGTGTCACTTGCCATTATAGTGATGATGCATGGAATATCCAGAAAAGAATTCTTGCATTTAGAGTTTTTGTTGATGCACACACTGCTCAGAATATTTTTAGACAACTTATAATTATTTTTTCAGAGTATAAAATTGAAAACAAATTTTTTGCAATTGGTTTTGATAATGCTTCTAGCAATACCGCTGCTATTCCATCTTTACTTGATTGTTGCAAACCTTATCTTGGTGGTACATTTTTTCATCAAAGATGTGTATTCCATATTTTAAATTTATGTGTTAAAAAAGGATTAGAAACTCTTAAACATTTTATTCTACCTATTAAAAAAGCCCTAATGTTTTTGCGGAACATCCTTCTACAATGAAATCATGGTCAACGCATTGTAAACAAATGGTAGACATGTCGTTAGATTTCCTCCTGACATTCCAACACATTGGAATTCTACTTATAAATTGTTTTCTCAAAGTTATGATTATATAGATTTATTAGTTTCTTTTATTCAATTTCATGTTACTCACATTGATTTTTATCAAACTCATTGGGATGCTTGTTACAACGTTTTCAATTTGTTAAAAGTCTTTTATAATGCTACTACCAATTTATCTGGTATTTATTATCATTCAACTCATTTATTTATTATTGAGAGTCTTAATATTGCTGGTGTCTTTGCTCATTATGAATCCGATATAGAATTAGCGGAAGCCATTAATGCTATGAAGGTAAAATGGTTAGAATATTATAGGGAGTTTTCAAATATTTATTTGATTGCCATGGTTTTTGATCCATGTTGTAAATTAGAAAATTTGTCTTATTGTCTAAATGGTTATTATGACCACCAAGGTTTAAAAATTCAATATGATGTTGATGCGTGTTATAATAGAGTTAAGAATTTATTGTATGATTTATATGATGAATATGTGACAGTTTATGGATTCTCACTGAACTTAGATGTTATACAAATACAAAATGTATCTCAGCCCTCGTAATCCTCCAGATTTATGAATTTAGGGTATAGTCTGTTATAAAATAAAAAAATAAATAAATAATAAATAAAAAATAAATAAATAACCATGATGTTCTTCTTCAACAGGCTCCAACAAGTATTTTGAGCGTGAATCTTATCTAAATAACTCTTTTTAGTTTATAGAAGATACAACAGAGAAACAATTTGATACCTTACATTATTGGAAAGAGTATGGAAGGTACTATCGCCGATCTGGTCTTCTTCTTCTTCTTCTTCTTCCTCTTTAACATGTAACTTTTAATTATTAATTACATTAAAAAAAATTGGTTAATTATTTAATCAATTTGTATATAATTGTTATAATATTAAACAAATGGTAAAAATTGATATTTCAATTTTCGAAAGTTTTCGGTTATCCTACCAGACGCGTTTTTTTCGTTTTTATTTTTAAAATACGGAATCCAGTAAATGCTACCAGATGCGTATTCGGAATTCAAAAATAAAACCAAAAACACTGATTTCATTTTCATTTTTATTTTTCTTTTCGGAAAACAAAAACAGAAAACGGCTTGCATGACGGGCCCTTAAATAAATCCGGGATCCCTCACCTAAAAGTTTCTTATATATATATATATATAACTGAACTCCCTCACAAGTCTATAAGGAGCTACTCTCCACTCTTGAAGCATATGACAGGCATGGTGCTATTTTTGTTATAACTGGATTTTGATGAGAAAATCAAGACATGAATCTTACCACAAGATATGTATACCAGAATTTTTCTGAGAGGATGGACATGATTTGAACAAAACTGGTAATGTAGATTACATCATGAAAATAGCTACAAGAAAATCAACCCTAAGAATATTTTTGTTAAACAAACAAAATATAATAAAACTGAGAAGTAGTAGTCCATATGTACAATTACCGGTAGCAATTTATAAATGCAGATAAAGACTAAGACATGCAACAGAAAACTAAACCAAGGGACTTATTTTTCGTTAAATATCAAAATGAGGAATATCAAATACACAGATAATGTGAAAAATGTGCCCCAAAACTTTTTTCATGGAAGGTCCTACATTTATGTAAGAAAGTTACCAAACATATACCAAATTAACATTTCAAACCATACAAGACATAGTTTTACAAAAGACCGTTATCAGAAATAGAATCCAGTCACAACTCACAATAGAAGATATGTCTCTCTACAATGCAAGATTCCATGATACTCCAAAGGGAAAGGACAATCAGTGGATACTTGATAATATGTTGAAACTTGAAACAACGGTAGTAAATTTTTTAATTTTTTTTTTGATAGAATCATTTTCCCTTTTTCCAATTATATTGTTGACAAGTCATCAAGTTGTTCTCCTATTAAGTCCCATCTCATGGTATATAAATATACGCTACCAATATCTCTATAGTACCATTTTTTTTTTCTAATGTATGATCAAGTCGTCTCGATTTTACCGGTAAGCCAGGTTATACTGTTTTTTGAGTTTGTTTATATACTTCATGCAAATTAGAATTGCGTCGAGGGCCAGGGTACCAAAGTGTTTTATGGCATGACTTCATGTTTATAGTGCTAAACTCACATTTCAATTGAAATCAGAACCAAAGCCAAAACTGCATTTCGTAGCCTTATTTACAAACAATTAAGCAAAGTAGCTGTTGTAAGTTAGACACGCTTCTACAAAAATTATCATAAGAGTACAAGATCATGAATTGAAAATTGAAAGGTACCAAACAACATGAACAAGGGAAGGACGTACCCATAAATGCCACCAGTACTCATATCAAATCCACCATCAAGAAGGTCCCTGTCATCAGCATAGGCAGGCTTTGCCATCGCAGCTGGTTGTTGATACGAGATCGCATATGCCACGGATGTCAAAACTAGACCAATCCAGTGTTTCCATGAGAATGAGGAGTGACAGATCAGCATCCTCACCAAAACATATATAACCTAAACAAACACAATTAATAGCACAAAGTTTGTAAATTTTCGGTTAACAATTACAATAAAGCAAGTAGCTTTACAGCTTCATAAACATTTTTCAGCAAGTGCTTTGTCAAAAGTGATTCCGCTTCTAGTTTCTAGTGTTTGGTTGAAAACATTTTTTTTTGCATAAATTCGCGGAAGTGTTTTCTAAACCAAAAAGAAAAACAGTTGAAGAGCTTTATCAAGAAGTGTCTTTACAGAAACTGCTACTCAAGAGAAGCTCTTCTCTAAAAGCATTTTCTACAAAAACACAAGCAATTTCACCTTCAGGGAGTGCTGATTGCGAGCACTATCGAGCTATGATTATCGAATTACAATTGAAAAATTGAAATCAAAGCATTTACATGCAAAAAAAAAAACAGCATCGTATCGAAGAAATAATAAGATAGAGCACATATACATTGCAGGCGATGATGAGGCAATGGAGCTTCTTGATGTGGCGTGCATTTTCTTCCTTGCACTTCGTGGCTCCTTGGTTCACCATCTCTCTCTCTCTCTCTCTCTTTCTGACCTCTGTGATGGATTACATATACTACCGTTACTTTTTCCGTTAAAATGACAAATTGACCCCCTCGCGGTTTGCCATATTTTATAAACTGGTCATTCTAGTTTCAGTAATAGTCAGTCAACCCATTGAACTAAATATTAATCATTTTGCCCCTTCTATCAAATTAAAAAATAAAAATGCCTACATCAAGGATTAAACATTTGACCTTATGCTTAAGAGCCACATGCTCTAACCAACTAAGCTACTCCAGTTCACCATTAAAGGATTGTTGATTTAAATGTGTGTCTATATATATATAGATGATAATTTAAATACATTTATATAATTTTTATTTAATTTTTTATTATTATTTTCTATGTTTTTTTAATCAAATTAAAATAATATATTTTTTGAAAAGGAAAAAATTCAAAAAAAAAAGGTTAAAAAAAAAACAAATTATGGGCTTTAATTTTCTGGATTTTCTGAGTTTCCATTTGTTATCTTATTTTCTTTTTCTTTTTCATAAATTTGTTATTATATATTATTAAATATGAGTTTATTTTAAAATATATAAACATATATATGGAATAGTATCAACCCCCCCCCCCCGTATTTTGTTTATTAGCCATTCTCCCCCTGACAGCGAACTTATTTACCAAATACCCCCTTCTTGTTAGCTTTTTCGTTAAAATGGGTAGTTTACTACTAAGTTGTTGTTAACTCTAAGGGTAAAATAGTAACTTCACCACATGGACTTGAATGGGAATTAATGTGGGAGGGTAAAAAGGTAAAATCATTAATAAACATTAATAATTTAATAAAACTAAAATTAATGAGTGGATGAGAATTTTTATATATATATATATATATAACACAAGAAAAAACCTTCACATAAACAGAAGACTCTTATAAATAATACTCTAAGAAAGTATAAAAAAATTTAAACCCAAAAAAGAAAATCATTTAAAAGGATCTATGTGGAGATCAATAAAAAAATAACCTAAATCCTCACTTCATCGGTTCATCTCATCTTTCTCCATCACAAAACCCAAATCTAAACCCATCATCTCCACCACACAAACCCAAACCTTCCTATTTCTTTTTTCCCTATTTTCTTCCTTTGACAGAAGGGTATCCGCCGCTGCGAGGTGAATGGATGGGCGTTTCGCGACGGCAGCTTGTGTGGTTGTGGTAGATGGACTTGGTTGGATTTGAGCCATTGATGGTGTGGTTGATAGGTTTGCTTTTGGATTTGAGAGTTAGGGTTTGATGATTGACATGAATGGTGGTGAGTTTTGGTTTTGGTGTTGAATGTTGATCTGGAAAACTACTTCCATTTTTTTTTTTTCAATTGACTATCAGTTTCTGATTGATGAAATCATTTGAAAATAAATAAATTTTGGTTTTAGTTTCTTGTTTTGATTCTGGTGAATGGAATTGAAAATCATTGGTTTCAGATTCTGGGTTTTTTATTTTGGTGATTAAAAATAGTAAAAAATTAAAATTGATATGGAAAGAAATTCTAGAAAATTGAAATTGATATGGAGATCTAGAGAGATATCTAGATTTCCACCATTCTTATTTTTATTTTTTCATTTTTTTTCTTTAAGTTTTTATTTTTAATTTGAGTTTGAGGGCATAATTGTATTTTCTCACTGACCTCAACTATTCAAGGGCAAAAATGTCTTTTAATATGAAAATTAACATTGTTGACGAAAAAGCTAATGGAAAGGGGAATATGGCGAATACTTTCATTTTCAGGGGGGATAACGGCCATTAACAAAAATACAATGCGAGATTTACTAATAGGTTAAAATATATGGGGGAAATGATACTTTCCATACATATATATATATATATATGAGTAATGCTAGACATCCCAAATTTTGTCACAAATTTCTTCCTAAATGATGTTGGCATGTGAGGTGTCAACATCTTGTAAATCATGAGATTATATGGTGAGTGATGTGATGTTGACACCTACGTGCCAACACCATTTGGTAAGGAATTTGGGAAAAAAATTAGGAACCATAGCATTATTTTATATATATATATATACCCATTTAAATCAACAAGCCTTCAACAACGTGTTGGAGTAGCTTAGTTGATTAGAGGTTGTGGCTCTTAAGCATAAGGTCGAAGCTTTAATCCTTGATGGAAACAGTTTTATTTTTTAATTTGACAGAAGGGGCAAAATGACTAATATTTAGAGTTTCAAGGGGTTGACTGACTATTATTGAAACTAAAGTGACCAGTTTATCTCTAATATGACAAACCTCGGGGGAAATGATAATTTCCTTTCATTTATTTGTTAAAGTTACCATAATACCCTTCAAGATAACAGTCAATTTGTCATTTTAACGGAAAAAGTAACGGTAGGGAGGTATTTAGCGAATACTTTTGTTTTGAGGGGGGAAAATGATCATTAAGCAAAATATAGGGGGGGAGAATTACCAATGTGGTATAATATAGGGGGGAAATGATTCTTTCCCTAATTTTTTGGACCCTTAGGGTGCGTTTGGTGTGCGAGATAGGATTAGACTATTTTTAAAAGATGAGATTAGATTTGATTGGATAAGATTGGATTAATTACACTATTTCTTGTGTTTGGTGTAACATGAGATTGGATTAAAAATAGTGATATCATGTGTTTGGTATGTAATGGGATTGGAGAAAAGTAATGAATTAAAACTATATTAAATAAATAAAATCATTTTAATCAATTTAAAGAAAATAAAAATAAAAATATTTTAAATTAAATATGATTAAAAGAATTATTAAAAAAATAAATTTTGAAATAAAATAACATTTAAATTTTAATTGAAATAAAATAATATTAGAATAAAATAATACATGTGAAATTAATATTTAAATCAGTTTAAATTAATTTAATATTTTAAATATAAATAATATAATATAAAATAAATAAAGTATGGGTCCCATCCAAAAAAGTAACAATATAAAATACGCAGGGGCGGAACCAGATTTTTTTTTTCAAGATGGGCTGTAATGAAAAAATATATATATTGACAAATGAATGTTTCGACTGTACGAGAGAAATTTCATTAATTAAAAAAATGTACGTATAGTTGAAATTGACAAATTAATAATATTTTTTTAAACAACTATAAGTCAACTATTTACTTAAAAATCTAAAATTAACTGACAAGGGGATGAATAGTTATTTTTTTAAAAGAGCAATTGAGTTTGAATTATACATGAAAAATACTTACATACATAAAAAAGAAAAAAAAAAAAACTTGATCATATAGTGTATTTTATCCTCACTAAAAGATAATCTTAATTTATTGGTATTAACTAAAAGAATTTTAATTCTTTAATGGATAATATATATATAATATTTGAAAACATTAATATATATATATATATATTTTTCAAATGCTTGGGTGGGCTGGCTGTAGCCCACCCAAGCCAAGGCTGTTTCCGCCTTTGAAAATACATAATGGTAGGTCCCACAAATATATATATATATATGAAGGGCTAGGACTAAAATGGTCCCAGTATCTCTGGCAAGTAAATAACCCTGCTACAACTGAACAATAGGTGGTCCCCACCGAATTGTTTTCCCATTCGATCTGCCTACCAAACATGGGGAACATGTTTGGAAATTGTCCAATCCTATCCAATGCTATGTAACAAACACAGCCTTAAAGCATCTCCAACGGTCTCCCTTAGAGACCCCCTTAAATAATGGTGGATGTTGTTATAAGGAATCATTAAAGAGAGTATGTGTTCCAACAGTATTCCTTTAAATGGTCCATTTAATGATTTTTCATTATTATCTTGATGTTTTACTTTGTTATTATTATTGTAAAACAAATTACTCATTAGATAACAAAAGAACCGTTGGGAATTGAGATTTAAAAATTAAATATCTGATGCTTTTCAAAAAATAAAATAAATTTAAATATGTGGAGCCCACTTAAGGGGGGTTGAAGCCACCATTTAATTAAGAGAGTGAGCTCCACCAAAACACATTTAAGGGGTGTTAACCGCCAAAATTGGCGAAGGACAAAAGAAGAATTTTCCACCTCAACACAAGGATAAAATAGAAGTACAAACACCATCCGGATACCCCAACAAAGGCGATCTCCAACTGGTCCGAGCACACACTCCCTCCAGCGGGGTCCAGTCTGGCTTCTCCCTAGCTTCTCAAGGACCCCGCCAGCATCTCAGTTCAGAAATATGGCCGTGAGCCGGACTTCTCACTAAGATTCACAGCGAGGTCCAGCCCCGCTAAGACCGAGCTTCCTACAGACCCCGCAGCACCCCAACACAGTCTCCTACAGACCCCGCAACACCCCGACACAGAGTACCACGACAATATCTCGGTATGATACCAGCTAGATATCCCCTACTCCATCATCTGGAGGCCTACCGGTGTGCACTTTCTGAAATAAACTACCCCGCCAAGCGAGAGAATACCGGGCAGCCAGATTCTCGTACTAGAAACTAAAGCTTCGTAAAAGATCCAATAAAATGCTGCCGTACAGAGGAGGTGTACTCCTTCCCACCGGAGAGTCTTATTTCGAGCAGGTCAACTTAGTCAGAATCCTTCTAGGAAGGAAAGATTTAATCACGAAATTGACTCCTCCTAGGAAGGAAAGACTGGATTCTGCACGTAAAGCTCCAAGATTATCTCCTACAAGGGAGGAAGTCCCGCAATTGCCAAACCCTAGACCAAAATTGTAGGAGTGCATGGCAAGCAAAGAGGACCTATATATACAACAGCTAATTCACCGAAAAAGGAAAAAGGGACCCAAAAAAAAAAACCTATAGTCCAATTCTAATCGACAGGCACAGATTCACCATCGCCACAATCTCCATTACTTATAAAATCTCCATACATTGCTGTAACCCCTAAATACATGGTTCATATATCTGTAATGCAAAGGGACGATCAATAAAAATTCATTTTTGTTTGATTTCCTATATTCCTTACTGTACTTGCATTGATAGGGACATAGTTGGTATCAAACTACGTGATGTCCCTCCGACCAGGATCAATCTCGATCTTGATCCATTTAAAGTTGTTATTTGGAATTCCATCCCATTAACGATTTTCGGATAACACTTTTGGCGCCGTCTGTGGGGACCTATCCCAACCATTATTTAAAGACAGCCTATTTCATCCAGAGAGATTCAGAATGAGACTCCGATCCTCCCAGGGTCATCCCGAGCCATCAGGACTCCAGTCCCTTACTTCCACTGAAAGAGCCCATAGGCGGGGTAAAGGCACCAGGAATGAGAATCCTCCACCGGTACCCCCACCGGTGCCCCCACCGGTACCCCCACCGGCTGTAGGCCCTGTCCCTCAAGACCCCGCTAGGCAGGAAGTCAATCGAGATGTCTTAGAGCAGCACGCTACAGCCTACGTAGAAGCTATCCGACTCCGGATGATAGCCCATGGGATCCCCTTTGAAGCAGCCGGGGTCCTAGGAGATGCAGGCCCAAGTATCCGGGTACCAGTTTTCGACCGATTGGGTCCACCTCTCCCATTCCGACAGGCGGAACTCAGACCCAGGCTAGTAAAGTCTGTAATTGAGGTTCCTCTTAGGAGGATTCAGTCTCCACCAAAACAAAAGGCAAAGGAGAGGGATTTGCATCCTGATTCAGAAGGAAGTGCCAAATCCCGAAGGAGCTCCAAAGAAAATCGTCAGAGAGCTAAGCGAAAGGAGGTAGTCATTGATTCAGAGTCTTCGGATGAAGAAGTTTCAGTAGCCCGATCCGGAACCAAAAAGTCTCAACTTCTGGAGCATCAGATGGCAAGGATGGCGAAGGAGTTAAAGCAGTTGAAGAAGGGAATACATCAAGGAAGCCAGAAGAACCCCCTGGGCGAGATGAATGCGCATTTCTCCAAAAGAGTTAGAGAGGCAGGATTGCCCCCCAAGTTCAGGATGCCATCAGAGAAGTATTCCGGGATAGAGGACCCTGTCAGCCACCTGGAAAGCTTCGTTCAGTAGATGGAGGTCCAAAGTGCGACCAGACAGGCCATGTGCAGAATGTTCCCTTCAACCTTGAGTGACTGTGCCAAGACATGGTTCAGAAAGTTACCACCAGGTAGTGTCGATTCTTTCTCCAAACTCACCAAAGCTTTCTGTGCACAGTTTCAAGGAATCAAACCCCGACCCAAGGATCCTATCCTGCTGCAGTACGTAGTTCAAGAGCGGGGTGAAACTCTGAGATCTTATGTGGAGAAATTCCACAATGAGGTTGTCCAGGTGGGAGTATTCAACGAGAAGGAAACTCTAGCCAACTTCCGGAGGAATTTATGGGCTGGTAGACTATTCCGGTCATTTGCCAAGCATCCTCCAGAGACGTACCAGGAAGCCTACAACCGGGCTTTGGAGCAGGTAGACATTGAGGAATAGCTCCGGATCAAAATCGAGCACGATGAAGCCTGATTAGCACTGCGCCCTAAAAAGGAAACTCTAAAGCCCGCACCAGCTAGGAAATTTCAGAATCAACCTCCGAACCGGTCTACTTACAGGCCGCCTCACATTCCTCCATACCAGGAAAGGTATCCGGTCAGGAGATCACCCCCTAGAGAGATTCCCCTGAAAGAAGTATCCAGGGTGACAAGAGAAGATGAAGGGTATAATCACTACACCCCACTCAATGTTTCCCGAGAAACTATTTATCTCGCCATCCGGGATAAGGGCCTACTCAGGAAACCGGTTCCTATGAAAATCCCGGTAGACAGGAGGAATCAATACAAGTATTGCGACTTCCACGAGGATATAGGGCACAACACCTCAGAGTGCTACAGCCTCCGCAATCAAATTGAAGGATTGATAAGGGGAGGTCTTTTAACTGAATTGTTGCAGCAGGTACGGGATGGCATCAAAGAAGGGAAACAGGTTCAGAGCGGGATGCAAGAAGCAGCAGAAAGAAGGAGAGATGGGGAGAAGGATCTGATGCAGCAGATCCAGGTGATCCACACCATCAGTGGAGTCCCTACCCTAGCCGGAACCTCCAATAATTCAAGAAAGAATCACGCAAGGAAGATTCCCAGACTCAATGCTGACCGCAAAATACTCAAAGTCAGTAGTGGTTCCCGGGATCTATCCCGCTCCACCAAAATCATCTTCACAGAGGAGGACGTCTACAATACAGTTCAGCTGCACGATGACCCCATGGTAATCACGGTACAAATCGCCAACTGCTTGGTACACCGCGTCCTGATTGATACAGGAAGCAGTGTTGATATTTTGTTCAAAGGGGCTCATGAGCAGCTCAACTTGAAGAATTCTTGCTACAACAGCTGCACTTTCTTTCTATATGGATTCACAGGAGACTCAGTGATGCCGATGGGGACGAAGATTCTACTGGTGATGGTCGGAGAAGCACCCTTACAATAGAACATAATGACGGAATTCATCGTAGTAGACACCCCGTCTGCTTACAATGCGATCTTGGGCAGGCATTTCTTGTCAGGGATCAGGGGGGTGCTATCCATTTACCATAATGTGTTAAAGTTTTCAGTGGGAACAGGAGTAGGAGAAGTGAGAGGAGATCAGCAGGCAGCTCACAATTGTTACGCGGTGTCCACCAATCCCGCGGCATTAGCTAAACAATATGCGCAGGTAACCGGAGACCCAAGTCCAAAGGCGACGGAGCATGATGATTATATCTTGGAAGAAGGAAAGGTACCAGACATGGTCGTGGAGGAGCCAGAAGAAGAGGAGCCAGGTTGGACCAGTGGGCACCCCGCGGAGCAGTTAGAAGAGGTCCTTATCCGGAGCGGAGATCCAACAAAGACAGTGAAAGTGGGAGAAGGTTAGGACCCAGAGATTAAGAAGGATTTGACAGAGCTTCTCAGAGAGTACAACGACATCTTTGCTTGGAGCCATGAGGAGATGCCCGGCATTCCCCTTAACTTGGTTACCCATAAGTTGGCAGTGGATGCAACCTTCAAACTAGTTAAGCAGAAAAGAAGACACTTCAATGCCAAGCGGAATGCCGCGGTCTAAGAAGAAGTTGACAAACTCTTGAAGGCAGGATTCATCAGGGAATCCCGGTACCTCTAGTGGATCGCCAATGTGGTTATGGTAACCAAGTCTAACGGGAAGTGGCGAATGTGCGTGGATTACACCGACCTCAACCGGGCTTGTCCCAAGGATAGTTTTCCTCTACCTAAGATAGACCAGCTCATTGACTCCACTGCAGGAAACAAGCTCCTAAGCTTCATGGATGCTTTCTCGGGATACAATCAGATTATGATGCATCCCTCTGACATGGACAAGACCAGCTTCATCACCGGACAAGGCCTCTACTGTTATAAGGTAATGCCATTCGGACTCAAAAATGCAGGTGCCACCTACCAGCGTATGGTGAACAAACTGTTCAAGGAGCAGATAGGAAGATCCATGGAGGTTTACATAGATGACATGATCATGAAATCTCTAGAAGCTGGACAACATACGGGGGACTTGCACCGGACCTTCCAGATAATACGGCAGAACCAGATGAGGCTGAACCCAGCTAAGTGTGCATTCGGGGTAGCAACAGGAAAATTCCTAGGATTCATGGTACATAAAAGGGGAATTGAGGCTAATCCTGAAAAGATCAAAGCCATTCTAGATCTCGAGTCCCCTACAACTCTCAAGCAGGCTCAAGGATTAACCGGACGAATAGCAGCCCTGAACCGCTTCATATCCCGCTCCACAGATAAATGTCTCCCCTTTTCAAAGTCATCAAGCAGGGGAAAAAGATGAAGTGGGATGAGCAGAGCGAGCAGGCTTTTCAAGCTCTGAAGAAATACTTGTCAAGCCCGCCACTACTAGTCAAACCGACCCTAGGTGAAGAGCTTCTACTCTACCTCGCAGTCTCTGATATTGCTACGAGTGGAGTTTTGGTAAAAGAATGCAATGACGGGGTGCATAGACCAATCTACTACGTGAGCCGGGCTTTTACTGAGTCTGAGAAAAACTACACTATGCTAGAGAAGCTCGCCTACGCCGTGGTGACCGCATCCAGAAAGCTCCGGCCTTATTTCCAAGCTCATGCCATCGCGGTTGTCACAGACCAACCATTGAGACAATTTCTCCAGAGGCCAGATGTGTCGGGCAGATTAGTCCTGTGGGCCCTAGAGCTCACGCAGTTCGACATTAAATACAAATCAAGAACCATGATCAAAGCCCAAGCTTTGGCAGATTTCATAGTGGAGTTTAGTCTGACTCCGAACCCGGGTAACTCAACAAACCCAAATCCGGATCGAACCAACCCGGAATGGCCTGAAGACAGTAGGGTTTGAGTTCTTTACACCGATGGGGCTTCAAACCAGTCGGGATGCAGGGCCGGGATCGTTTTAATCGACCCCGCTAGAGCTGAGTGCAGCCATTGCTTCAGTTTAAGTTCAAGGCTACTAATAACGAAGCAGAGTATGAAGCCCTTTTAACAGGAATGAAAGTAGCAGGAACCTTGGAAGTTGAGTACCTTCTGGTCAAGAGTGACTCCCAACTAGTGGTCAATTAGGTGACAGGTTTGTACCAAGCCAAAGGTGACAACATAGTGGCATATCTGGCTAAAGTCCAGGAAGCTATGAAGAAATTTAGGGGTGTAAAGATAGAACAGGTACCCAGGGAGAAGAATCATCGCGTTGATGTCTTGGCTAAAATTGCTACAGGAGAAGGACATGCTCTGCCAAAAGGAGTACCCCTCCAATTGATTCCTTTCTCCAGCATAGCTAAAGAGGCAGAGGTCCTTCCTGTGAACCGCCTCCCATGTTGGATGGATCCAATAGCAAACTATCTCCAAAATGACATTCTCCCTACAGATTCGGATCAAGCCCGCCGGCTCAAGAGGATAGCTACCCAGTACAGCTTGGTAGAAGGACACCTATACCGTAAAGGAAAGTCTCTCCCTTTACTCAGATGTTTACATCCCGATGATGTGAGATGGGCACTCAACGAGGTACACTCAGGGGATTGTGGTAATCATGTATCAGGCGAAACTCTGGCATACCAGGTAATCAAGATGGGCTACTATTGGCCAACTATACATCAAGATGCGAGGCAATTCGCGCGATCCTGTGAGGCTTGTCAGAAAACAGCAAACCTTCATCATCTCCCACCAGAGAGACTCTCCTCAATCAGTACTCCCTACCCCTTTGCCATCTGGGGACTAGATTTGATCGGGCCACTTCCCACTGCACCCAGCCAAGCCAAGCATGCAGTGGTGGCTATAGATTATTTTACTCGTTGGGTAAAAGCCAAGGCCCTCACCCAGATAACTGAAGAAAAAACCACCAACTTTGTCAAAGAAAACATTGTCTGTCGATTCGGCACCCCGATGGCCATCATAACTGATTTAGGAAAGCAATTCGACAATGCCAACTTCAGGGGATTCTGCGAAGATCGAAACATCAATCTTCGTTTTGCATCAGTGGCTCATCCTCAAACCAATGGTTTAGTTGAGGCTACCAATAAGACCATTAAGAAGCTCCTAAAGAAGAAGCTCCAGCAGAAGAAAAGGTTATAGGTTGAAGAGTTACCCAATGTACTGTGGGCTTATAGAACAACCAGGCGGACTGCAACAGGGGAGACTCCTTACTCCTTAGTATTCGGAATAGAAGCGGTCTTGCCCATTGAGCATAAACTCAAATCTTTCCGAGTCCAAAATTATGAACCGGAAGACAACGAGGCAAAATTGAGAGCTAGTTTGGACTTGCTGGAGGAAAGACAAAGCAGGGTCGCTGAAAAGGTGGCTATATATCATAGCAAGATAGCCCGACATTTCAACAAAAAGGTGAGGATCCGGAATTTCAGAGAAGGAGACTTGGTTCTCAGGAAAGTAACTCAGAACACTTGAAGAAGGTCTGACGGGGTGCTAGCCCCAAACTGGGAAGGTCCATATTTGATTAAAGCATTGCTCCGGGGTGGAGCTTACAAGCTGGAAGACATGGAGGGATACCCAGTGGACCACACTTGGAACGCCGATCACCTCCGAAAATTCTACCCTTAGGAGACCAGGTCATATCAGTGGGAATGCCCACCCCGATTTTATATTGTACTGATTTAAGAAATTCAATAAAAGCAGTTTCTTCTTCCATATGGTTCTTCTGTGTTCAATGTTCAAAGTCTCCTACTAGATTCTCCGGTATCTCCAACTTAATACTCGCACTCCGCCATTACTGACTCGCCATTTCAAGACCAGGAAATAGCCTCAGGGCGCTCCTGCTGCCTTGGTCGGGGAATACCCTCCTCCAAGAAGTCTGGTGCTAAAGTGGCCTTAGTTGCCTACCAGGACAGACTTACAGTAAGATCGGGCTGCCTCAGGGTACCTGGTTCCTTACTTCGCCATTTCAAGACCAGGAAATAGCCTCAGGGCGCTCCTGCTGCCTTGATCGGGGAATACCCTCCTCCAAGAAGCCTAGTGCTAAAGTGGCCTTAGTTGCCTATCAGGACAGATTTACAGTAAGATCGGTCTGCCTCAGGGTACCTGGTTCCTTACTTCGCCTCAAGACCAGGAAATAGCCTCAGGGCGCTCCTGCTGCCTTGGTTGGGGAATACCCTCCTCCGAGATGCTTGGTGCTAAAGTGGCCCTAGTTGCCTACCAGGACAGATCTACAATAACATCGGGGTGACTCATCGGGATGCTTTGTCCTTTATTTCCCCGCTTACTACCCCGACAGAGGACCAACAGTCAGAGAAAGACTTATAAGTTTATCTTTAGCAAGTCAAATTGTTTGCAAGTAACAGGTTTCCTCGACTGACTGCTCTACACTTTATACTGTTACGTGTTTAAGGGAGTCCGATTAAAGGAAGATATGATCAGACCCCGCTGATTCTTACGGTTACGAGATATAAGCATCTTATGCTTTGTTTTTATTACCCATCGGGGTCCAGTTACTCATCTGGAGTCCAATTATCAACAAATTAATATGCTGTGGAAACTTTCTAAGTGCAAAAGTGAGCAAGACAGTATAATTCATGAAGCTGTTTTATTAATAAAATGGGGTGCCCAGCTCCTAATTCGGGCTACAAAAAATGTAATAAAAATGAGGGGAGGCCAGGTTAGTCTTCTTTTTCAAGTCATTTGATGCCCGCGGGTAGAACTGACCCCGGGGCACCATGTTCATAATATTGAAGAGGAAGCGAAACTCGTCCAACCCCGGCTCTGGCTCTATGTGATCTTTTTCGCACTGCTCCTTCTAAAGCACCAAGAACCTTGTCAGGTGCTTCCAGAAGCCCGACGAGATCTGGAGAGGGGCCAATTCAAGCGCAATGAGAGCCCAGCGGAGAGTAGGATGCAGCGGAAGCCGGACTCCACACTCAAAAGCTGCTTTGTGGATCAGCATGCGGTCTTGAGGCGGGGTGTATACGTCGTAACCCCTGTGGGGAAGAGAGAGAGTGATGTACTCCGGGATCTTATACTCCTCCCGTAGCTTGTTGAGCGTATCCATTGTGCACAAAAAGTCGGGTATAATCTGACCGTCGTGAAAGGCGGCGAAGGAACCTGTTTGGACCCCGACCAGGGTGATATCAAGTCCGCCACCTTCCTCGTCACCGCCAGACTTTGAGGCACCCACCTCGTCACCAATCAAGACCGGGTCTTCTGGTTGATTGTGAAAACCCAACCCGATTCGCGGGTTTAGAGTAGAACGGCGCCGATGAGCCAGCGGGGTATCATCAGCAACATCATCCCCCTCTCGACCCCGCTTCTTCTTTTTCGAGGTCGGGGGAATCCCCCACCACGTCGGCCACCTCCATATTTAAAAGGGCGTCGATGCTATCAGATTGGTGTGGTGAGACGGGGTCGGGATGAATAGAGGTCACCGCTGTAGAATGGTTTTGCTCAGTGGCAAGTTCGTGAGAAGTGGGAAGTTTGGAAGGAGAAGCCATTGAAGAAAAAGGGAAGAGGAATTTCTGGAAGATTGAAAGCAAAAAAGGAAAGAAAGCAAGAGTTTTTGTTCTCGGTTGACTATGAAAGTTTAAAAGTCTTAAAGTGATAGAGAAAGCGCCAGTGAAGCCGGTCTATTTATAGAGGAGGGATGACAGTTACACACCCAGAAACTGGAATCGATGATCGGAAGAATGGGTAGAGGCATTTTTCCGCATTAATCGCGCCAAAACGGCTCTTTTTGAAAATGAGGAACCCAATCAGTGATCGACACGCAACCAGTTATAACATACAAAATAAAGATTTCCTCCTCCTAAGTGGAAACCTAGTCAGACAAGGAAGTAAGCAGATGAGGTAGAAAATTCTTCAAGTAATGACAAGATCCTGACTCCGACCTCGACAAGGTATCAATGTCCAAGTCAGGGGGGACTTCTGTTAACCGCCAAAATTGGTGATGGGCCAAAGAAGAATTTTCCACCTCAACACAAGGATAAAATAGAAGTACAAACACCATCCGGATACCCCGACAAAGGCGAACTCCGACTGGTCCGAGCACACACTCCCTTCAGTAGGGTCTAGTCTGGCTTCTCCCCAGCTTCTCAAGGACCCCGCCAGCATCTCAGTTCAGAAATATGGCCGTGAGCCGGACTTCTCACTAAGATTCACAGCAAGGTCCAGCCCCGCTAAGACCGAGCTTCCTACAGACCCCGCAGCACCCCAACACAGTCTCCTACAGACCCCGCAACACCCTGACACAGAGTACCACGACAATATCCCGGTATGATACCAGCTAGATATCCCCTACTCCATCATCTGGAGGCCTACCGGTGTGCACTTTCTGAAATAAACTACCCCTCCAAGCGAGAGAATACCGGGCAGCCAGATTCTCGTACTAGAAACTAAAGTTTCGTAAAAGATCCAATAAAACGCTGCCGTACAGAGGAGGTGTACTCCTTCCCACCGGAGATTCCTATTTCGAGCAGGTCAACTCAGTCAGAATCCTTCTAGGAAGGAAAGATTTAATCACGAAATTGACTCCTCCTAGGAAGGAAAGACTGGATTCTGCACGTAAAGCTCCGAGATTATCTCCTACAAGGGAGGAAGTTCCGCAATTGCCAAACCCTAGACTGAAATTGTAGGAGTGCATAGCAAGCAAAGAGGACCTATATATACAGTAGCTAATTCACCGAAAAAGGAAAAAGGGACCAAAAAAAAAATCTACAGTCCAATTCTACTTATCAACAGGCACAGATTCACCTTCGCCACCATCTCCATTACTTACAAAATCTCCATACATTGCTGTAACCCCTAAATACATGGTTCATATATCTGTAATGCAAAGGGACGATCAATAAAAGTTCATTTTTGTTTGATTTCCTATATTCCTTATTGTACTTGCATTGATAGGGACATAGTCGGTATCAAACTACGTGATGCCCCTCCGACCAGGATCAATCTCGATCTTGGTCCTTTTAAAGTTGTTATTTGGAATTCCATCCCATTAATGATTTTCGGATAACAAGGGGGCTTTTAAAGGACCTGTTGGAACTACAAAAATACAGATTCTCCCTTAATTAAACTAAAGGGGTCTCCAAAAGAGACTGTTAGAGATGCTCTTATAAACCAACCCAAATCCAATACCATTTGATCAGATTCTCTGTCCTAATTTGTTATTATTATTATTTTATGAATATATTTAATTAAAAGCACTTTCTAAAAAATATTTTAAGTGGGGTGTATTTGATTAGGATTTCAAAAGACTTTTAAAAACTTAAAAAGTTTTGGTATATTCAATATAGACTTTAAAGACTCTTTAAAAGTCATGGAGTATTCAATATAGACTTTTAAAAAGTCTATTTAAAAGTCTATAAAAGGCATGAGGTATTCAATCAAGACTTTTTAGAAGTCCATAAAAGTCTAGAGGTATTCAAAATGTTAATGACTTTTATGGAATTCATACAATCAATGACTTTTGTAGACTTTTGGGTTAAAGGTATAAATCCCAAACCTCACAAATTCTCTCCCACTTTCCCACGAAACTTTTGAAGACATTTTATTTGAGAAGAAAAAACCCATCACTTTTCTAGAAAAAAATAAAATATTTTTTATTTTTAGAAAGTGCTTTTAATTAATTAAATATATCCATAATAAATAATAATAACAAATTAGGACAAAGAATCCGATCAAATGGTATTGAATTTGGGTTGGTCTATAAGAGCATCTCTAATAGTCCCCTTTAGCTTAATTAAGGTAGACGCTATATTTTTGTAGTTCCAAAAGGTCCCTTAAAAGCCCTCTTACATGTGTTTTGGTGGAGCTCACTCCTTTAATTTAGGGGTGGATTCAGCCCCCCTTTAAGTGAGCTCCACATATATAAATTTATTTTATTTTTGAAAAGTATCAAATATTTTACTTTTAAATCCTAATTCCCAAAAGTTTTTTTGTTATCTAATGAGTAATTTGTTTTACAATAATAATTACAAAGTAAAACATCAAGATAATAATAAAAAATAATTAATGGGTCCATTTAAAGGAGTATTGTTGGAACACATACTCCCTTAATGACACCTTACAACAACATACAACCTTATTTAAGGGGGTTTCCAAGGGAGACTTTTGGAGATACTCTAAGAAGGGTTTATTTAATTAGGATTTTAAAAGACTTTTAATGAATTTTATAGAATTAATAAGTTTTGGTGTATTCAATGTAGATTTTTAATGACTCTATAAAAGTCATGGGTATTAAATACAGACTTTTATAGACTTTAAAAAAATCTTTAAAGTCTTTAAAAGTCATGTGGTATTCAATCAAGACTTTTTAATAGTCTATAAAAGTTATAAGGTATTTAAAATCTCAATGACTTTTTATGACTTAAAAATATTAATGACTTTTAGTTATAACGAATTTCACATGTCGTCTTCCATTTCTACCAAAGTTTGAATATATTTTTTTTAAAATAGAAAGAATTTCACTTTAATGAATAACTTAAAATGAATAAACATTATCAAAAAAAAAAAAATACAAACATTAACGATCTATAAAAATTAATTAACTAAAAAATACTACAAAATAACTCTCCATCAGCCATTCAACTATGAAATTAAAGATGAGATATTTCATTTTTTTACCTATATTTTCAAAACAACTAAATAACACCAAAACAAATCAATTGAACTTCATTTATATTAAATAAAAATAATAAAAGGCAAAAACCATGATTTTTGTTAGGTTTAATAAAAGATAAAAATTTTAAAATCACATATATAGACATAAATGTTTTTGTCAAGTTTAATTAACGATGATTTTTTTTTTTATTCATTTGAAAAAATATTTTATTGACATGATAAATATATATAATTTTGCTAAAACAAAGTATGTATTATATTTAAAAGTCAATGAAAGTTTATAAATGCCTGTAAAAGTCATTTAAAATGAAAGTCTACAAAAATCTTTGAAATGAAAGTCTATGAAAGTTTTTCATAATTCTGTAAAGTCTATAAAAGTCCATGAAATCTGTAAAAGTCATTCACTTAAAAAAAAAAAAAAAAAAGTCTTTTGAATTCCTAATTGAATTCACTCCTCTAAGTTTGTGAATATTAGCTTCAACTTCTTATTATAAAACATGATACATAATATGGAAACTTCAGTTCCTTATCTTGTTATATTTGCTTATGCTCCTTCCCATTTCAAATTGAGTTGTTGAAGATTCCACTTCGCTAAACCTAGTTTTGCATCTTTATTCCATTCTTTTGGATCAATGATATTGGTTTTTTCACAAAACCAATAAGCTACCAATGAGATACAGCTACTTACTAATGTAAAAATATATATATATTACGCTCGCGTGTGTCTAATACAACCTAGAAGGGGGAAATGGGTTATTAATCGATTATTACCAAATTTTCGATTAGTCAATATTTAAATATAAAAACCAAACAACCAAATAAATCAAGTGTAAAGTGTTGAAATTAAAAAACACTTGATTTTTACGTGGAAACCTTCAACAAAGAAAAACCATGGGCTGATATGTGTGTCATACACGGTCCTCAAATCCACTATATGTAATGATGATTATAACCCTAGGTTGACCTCTAGTCACACCATTCTCGGTTACTAACCCACCACTGCTACCCACTGACCTTTTATAGTGATTCAAGACCAAAGGTGCTTGAGCACTACACACCGGTAGTTACAAGACTTAACTCTTAATGAAGAGATCAATAACCTACATGAATATGATAATATTCTAAATGCAAATAATGCTAGGCTACACTAAATGCTTATCTATGAATTTAAGATGTCAATGTGGACTATCCTAGAAATCATGATGTCTATATGAATGCTCATAAAGACTTAACTAGATGAAGACATGCAAATCTAAGACCTAGTCATCAAACAAAACCAACTTAACACAATAAACATGGCAATGATAATAAATGCAATTAACAAATGCAATCAATGAGTCCTACACATCAATGTCTAAATGCAAATCATATATACTTAGCTAAATGGCAAAATGGTCCTAAATGCTAACTATCAACAAACAACCCATCTCAACCAAAAATCAAAGACTCAATCATGTTAGAAATAACATTAAATAAAGAGTCATGCATTTAATCAACAACTAAATGCTAATCCTAGGCAAACATGTCATAAAGATGGAACAAAATGATCTAGAACATGTAGAGATTATCTAGTCAAAGAAATTAAGAAAACCCATGTTTGGATGATGCTAGGAAGATGCTAGATGCTCATGGGAAGGTGTTTGGTTGAGTAAATGTGAGTTCTTGAGAGCTTATCTCTCTAGGGTTTGAGTTTCTCTCACTTGAATTTGATTTTGAGCTCACAAAAACGAGCTAGGAAGAAGATGGTATTTATATATGAGCCATAGATGAAGTGGTGTCGTTTTGATAAAAAACTGTCCAGATCCCATCAAGTGCGCTGGCGAGTAGCGCACGACCAGCGCACGACCTTTGATCCAACAGGCGCATGACGACCAGCGCAAGACCAGCGGTGATCCTCTGCCCGAGTTGTGCTGGTGTGGCGCATGACGATCAACGCTAGACTAGTGCAATGTGCGGGTTAGAGGACCAGCACACACCACAACAGTGCATATAGAAATCTCAAAAAATGTGCAAGTGTGAAGAGTGAAATGAGTACACACAAAAAGCAATGAACAAACATGCATGCAAGAGAAGTGTGTGTGCACAACTAATCTCTTCAATAAGGGTTAAGCACAGGTGATTATACCTAAAATGAGTTCTTGTGCTTGAGGGCTTGAAAACCAAATTATCTTGATTACGAACAAGGAAACCATAAACTACCCTTACATATTAAACCCCAAAATGTGGTTTGTCATGAAATAAACCAATAAAAAATAAGGAACTTACATAATGAATTGTTTCTATTCTTCAAGGAATTTGATAGGTGTGAGTTTATTGCATGAGCCCAATTTTAATTTCCAATCTCATCCAATTTCTCATACAAATGAACAAGGTTCCAAGTGATTGCTTGACTGGTAGATGTGAAAAAGTAACAAGCCAGCAAATGGACTATGATCAGCCTTGCAACGTCGCTCATGCTATCATCTTTGATTGCTTTTTTCAAGGCAAATTCAATAGTTAATTTTTTCGGTTATTGACCAATCTCAAAGTATATTTGTAGAACATATGACTTCTCTCTATTTGTTCAATAATTATTCTAGCTAATCTCTAGCATGCCATCTTTTAGCTCCAACCCTAATAACTTGACAACATCTTTATCTGATATCTCTCCCACTTTTCCACCACAAAGATTGAATTTATTGGTTGTACGATTATATTTGGGTAAAATTACATCAATAATTTTTATGCTCCAATAGGGCAATCGTTCCATCCAAGTAAGATTTAATGATGACCTAAAATTGCTCCAATAAGTCTATTTGATTGGTTACAAGTTAGTTGCAAGGAAATCAGTTACAAGTTATTTATTGTTCTATCTCATCAAGATATGTCTTTTATTGCTTATGTTAGCAAATCTTCACTCTTATTGTATATTTAGTGAAGTTATGATATGATTAGAATTGTTTGTGATAGTTTGTATGATTAGGTTGGTTTCTACCTAAATAGTTAAGCCATAAATATTCTTTTGAGATTGGTTGATAACTAGGTTGATAGATTTATGTTTATTTATCTAGTTAAGCTCTCTTGAATATTCATGGTTATTTGATTGACAATTAGATTGTTAGAATTCTCTACACATCCAATTGAATCCATATGTATGAGCATGTAGACATTGTTTGATAGCTAGTATTGTGTGTCATTCATATCATCTAGTTAGGTTTTTATGTTTCTACATTTAGACATTGATAACTAGGATTTATTGATTATATCTTTAAATTCTTAGTTAAGCATTTTGTGTGTAGTCTTACACATTGTTGCATTTAGAATATTGTTATATATTCACTTAGACTTTTATTCTCTTCAATGAGTCAAAGTCTTGTGTCTATGTGTGGTAGTTTCACAAGTAAGTGAAGTCTTGCAACCAAGGGTTGGTTAACAATGCTTACCAAGTGCCACTGTAAAAGGCCTTCTCGTGTGTTAGGAGGTGCTCACGCCAAGAGTAGTAGATCGAGGGGTATCACTAGGGATTGAACGAAGAGTTGTGAGTGAAAGTGTCCATAGCCTGATATTATCGAGAGTGAGAGTTCGTGCAATGCTTGAGTGTGTAACTTTATTTTCATCTAGTGGATTTCTGTGGCTTAAGTGGCTGGCGTGGCTAGTCCTATGGTTTTTATCGGTTGTAAGGGTTTCCACGTAAAAATCAAGTGTCTTTATATTTCCATACTTTACATTTGATTTTTATTGTTATTTGATTTGGGTTTTTATATGTTAATCTTGACTAATCAAAAGTTGGTAATTAATCAATTAATAACCAATTCACCCCATCTATGTTGTATTAGATACACTCCGTGTATTTTCACCTTTTCTTGGATCAACATCTCTAATCCAAGATTGTCAAAATTTGGTAGATATTGTCAAGCTAACTCTCTACGACCTCGACGATTCCAAACAGATATACCGGTAAGGTGGAACTCTACTTACTTAATGCTGGAAAATTGTTTAGATTATTCTATCACTATTTCAGGTTTTTATAATATGAACATGACTGAAATTGGCCATCCAGTACTAACCTCAAACGATTGGTATATGGAAAAGATTTTTATTCAATTTTTAAAGGTATTTTACGATTATTTTGTAAAAATTACCCCACATCTTCTCATGCAATCCACCAGATTGTGGAAATGTCTGAAATGTTAAACTTGTATAGAGATGATGATATCTTAGGGCACTACAGTTGTTGCCATGGAAAACAAATTTTAAAATTCCTTTCCTCTAGGCCTTAGGTGTTGTACTAGTTCCTAATATTAAATTATCTGGTTTAGAAACTTTTCTTTATTATATTGGTTCTAAATTGAATTTAGATTTTACTGAACAGTATACTGACTTGCAAGCCAAGTTGTTAAAAGTTTTTTAGTATTTATTAGTGCAGGTTTGGCAATGTTAACATGTAACCATCGGAAGAACGAGACATACTTCCGTTGGAGAGAAGTTGGAGCATTCTACGAGGGGGGGACTTCCACTGGGAGCTCATCAAGTTCTTCATCCCAACCTCTAGTTGCAAAAGCTGCTTCAACTCAAAGTATCGAACTCAACAAGTTCCTTGAAACTCATTTCGATTCAAATGAAAACACGGAGGAATTTTATCCGCTGTTATAGTGAAAGAACTATAACAACAGATATTTAGTATTGTCACAGCTAGCACGTGACGTATGCGTTATCCATGTGTGTACTGTTTCTTCAGAACTTGCATTCGACACGAGTGGATGTATTAACATGCCTTCAGGATTGGGAGCATGCTCGAATGAGGATGCAACATCAAATGGAAGACCAATAAATTATTCAAAAATTCGCCAATTTATAAGTCGAAGAGGGTTCTGACAGTAACCAGGTCTAGGAGTGAAGATTGAAGAGTTATTGATTGCACTCTTTTTTAATTTTTAATTTTTAATTATACTTGTACATGTACTTGACTACTTGTAATTTGATTGCACTATTTTTCCCTTACCAAGTTTTTATCTCACTAGGTTTTTCTTAGTAAGGTTTTTAACGAAGCAATCATGTAATACTGAAATCTGCATAATTAAATAAGATTCATTTATTTACCTTTTTTTTATCTGACTTAGACTTACACGCTTTTTATTTTATATTTTTATCTATTTCATATTTTCATCTATTTCATATTTTCTTACATCTTTAATCTTTAATCTTTATTTATTCTTTGAATTATTTTATTAAATAATTTTATCTATTTTTTACATTTTATTTTATTAGACTAAAATAATAAATAAGATAATCGAATTACAAATACATAAGTTAAATTGTTAAAATAATATTATAAGAAATAAATTTAATATTAAATTTAAAAATTAAAACTTAAAACTTAAAATAAAATAAAAAATTAAACTGACGGGACGACCTATTAAAGCCCGTCAGGCTGGCACGGCCCGTCGTACCGTGTTGTGCCCTTATATTACTTATCGTGTTGTGCCAGCACAACCCGTTTAGCCGGCCAGGCCTTATTGGGCCGAGCCAGTACGAATTATCAGCATTAATCTAGATTCTCATTTTCAAACTCATCAACTTTTGCTTTAATATGATGCAATTTTGATGCCTTAAATCAATTTACAAAGTCGCTTCGCTAGGTAGTAACTTCTGCGAATTCTTGATACGAGATGAACTCGCAAATTAAGTCGCATTTCACCCATTTCTAACTCATAAATTTTTATACAAACCACAAAAGTTTTATTTTGTAAACAATTTCTTTGCTTTTATTTAAGAGGGATGCAAATCTATCTTGTATGCTTGTTTATAACTCATAAAATTGATTTTATCTGCAGTAGCTTGGGAGTAGATTTTGAGTTTGATGAGAATGCTTCAATAGTATATGTTACATTAGGACCTTTTTTTTTTTTTTTTTTTTTTCCAGTGGATATTTTGGATTGGACCATTTACCGGTTCAATTATAACAGTATTGTTTCACCAAGTTGTCTTAAGAGGAGCATCTGTTAAGGCTCTTGGGTCATTTAGAAGCCAATCTCATTTGTGATTTTTATGTAATTTTAATTCTTTCTTCATGTGTTCATTTGTTTGATCTAAAATTTATTGTAAAGGAAGATTGGCATTTCAAAAGGAATAATGTATAGTTGTTTAATTTATGTAAAATTTTGTAGAGGCAAATCGGTACATAACGAGAGGGTCTCAAATTCGAATAGTCATATCTATATTTGTATAATGATTAATGGAGAATTTCCGGCCTTTCAACTTTTATCGTCCATTTGTCATATGTGATAGATTGAATCTTATATTGTTCATTTTAAGAGATTCCTTCTATCAAGGAACAATTTCATGGATGTAAATATGTAATTCAATTAAAAACGATTGAATGGTCTGTAAGAAAAGATGAAATTCAAGTTATTATATCATTATGATCAATTGCATAATTATTTCATATACATTAAATTATAAATTATAAATTTAAGTGGATGAAAATAAATATTACAATCTCATAAAAATATTTTAAAGTGATGTGAGAGTCAAATTATATATGTAGAAGTTCTTCAGTTTTTGATGTTTTTAGTTAATCTATCGGAAGTGTTTTTACTGTTTGCATTTTCAAAATCTATCTTTCGCGTTTTTACTGTTTTTCATTTTTAGAATACAACTTTTAGTATTTGCTACCAAACGCGTTTTCAGAATTCAAAATTAAAACAAAAAACAATGTTTTCATTTTCGAAAAATAGAAAATGAAAAACGCTTACAGAACACGCCATTAATTACTTATATGTTGGTGGGATCCACATAATTTAATTTCCAAAAAATTAGTAAATATTGGAATTCACATATCAGGAACTCAATTCCATTTCTAGGTAGGATTCATGATTAGTAAACAGACCATTATTGTTTTTCAGTATTTTTTTTTAAATTTTTTTTCAAATCTTTAAATTTTTTTAGAACCTGATATTGAAATTCAATAACTAAGCTAAGAGCATCTCCAATACTATTATGCATTTGGAGAAAGTTGAGTGCCACATAGAATAGTTATATAATGAGGTAGAAAAAACCTCTCCAATGCAATTATCTAACTTGATTATGGATGTGATGTTGCAAACTTTTTTTTTTTAGAAAATACAAAGTTGAGTTTCTAACTTTAGAAAAGTTGAGTTTCTAACTTTAGAAACCCTCCAAAAAATGCTGACTAAGATTTCTAAGTTTTTTTCCGCCAATAGTATTACACCTTATTTAATTGTAAAATAAAAGAGGAGGGAATAAAAGAAGAGTGAGTGAAATAAATGTTTTAAGATGATTGATAAAAAAACAAATACATATTTGATCTTAGATAATTGCATTGGAGATAAGAATATGCATTTCTATTTTTTTTTATTGACAAAGTGGATCCATATTCAATATATATGCTGATGTGTCATTAGTTAGAAACCCAAAAATGCATATTTGCATTGGAGATGTTCTAAGGGGCTTGATTATGGGAGATGCTCTAAGAGTATCTCCAATGCAAGAGTGGCTTGTGAAAAAAAGATGCCACATAGGATAAATAGACAGTCAATTAAAAAATGTATCTCCAATGCTGCTATGTGTATTCAACATTACGCTGATGTGGCAAAAAAAAAATATTAGACATTATCAACATAACTGTCTACTTTCAGACAGCCTGTTGCATAACTATTTTTTCGGTTGACTCAGTAAGCATTTAAAATTTGTAATAATTTTTCATCTATTTTTGGTAATGAAATAAAATAAAAAAGAAAAAAAGAAAAACAAATTGGATACGTTATTAAAAATAACTATGTTTTAAACAGAAGCATTGGAAACCAAATTTTGAGTTGATTGTTTATCAAGTTTATTTTGATGCCAAATAGGAAGTGTGTTTTAAACAGAAGCATTGAAGACCAAATTTTGAGTTGATTATCTATCAAGTTTAATTTTATGCCAAATAGGAAGTAAGGCTCTTGATATTGTTTTCATGTTAACGATTTTTTGTATACAAACCACTCTTGCATTGGAGACTTTGTAACCTTGTTTTTTGTTATGGTACTTAGGGTGTTTGGTATGACTTTTCAAGTAGAGTTTATAGAGTAGACCTTTTTGTAGTAGAGTTTCTAACAAAAAAAAGCGTTTGGTTGTGTAAATTATAAAAAAAGTATTAGACAATGTTTTTTTAGAAATAGCTTTTGATTGAGTAAATTACAAAAAAAAAGTGTTGACAATGTATTTATAATGAAAGAGTTATGATGGAATATCTAAAATTGTTAAAGGTAGTTAAGACAATTTATATGTTTAAAAAAAGCTCAAAAAAGGCTTTTTAGAAAAGACTAAATTTTGGACTTCTCCAAATAGATGTAAAATGACTTTTATAAAGGATAATTGAGACAATTCATACATTAAAAAAAAAATTGTTTTGAGTTTTGCCAAACAACTAAATAAACCTTCAAAATAACTTCTAGAATTCAAAAAGCTCACTTTTATCCTTTCAAAAGCTGTACGAAAAGCACATTTAGGCCTTGTTTGGCTAGGCTTTTAGAGAGCTTGAAAGCTCTTTTGAGGCTTAAAAGCAGCTTTGGAGAGTGTTTGTATAAATTATGAGAAGGGCTTTTTGAGTGTGAAAGCTCGCTCTTCTACAAGAAGCACCACCACAGGTGCTTCTCTTGAAAGGGCTTTCTAAAAAACACACAAAGAGTTTTGTACAGTTAAATGAAAGTTTTATATTCCAATTTTACCCTTGTAAGGATTCCCATTTGTTGATTGGCTTGTTTCGTGGACAAACCACATGTTGGGGTTGATGTAAGGGTAGCTTAGGAATTGGTGATCATTCATGGCCCTCTCAAGACCTTAAGAGAAGAAGCACCAAAGGTATATTTTAGTGCTTACATGCTTTGAAGAGATCATAGTTGCACACACTCACAACTCATGCATATTTCTATATTTGTATGTTGTGTGTTTTCATATGTGTGCATGCATAATTGTTGAACATCTCTTCATGCATGTTTATTTGATTGCATCTAGTCTATTGAAATGCCATAACATGTTTAGGCATTAGGATGCAAAGTCATGAATTTTATTCATGCTTGTTTGAATTGATTGCATCTTGTTCTATAATAATGCCATGACATGATAGGCAGTAGGATGCATTCAATTCCCACACTTGCATTTCATGTTTGATTAGCTTTAAGTGTGGTGTAATTCGTTTCCCGAAGGATGTTCGGAAACGTCCACGCGTGCACGTTGGTGTGCATGGTTTAGCGCGATGATCGCCGGTGGAGATGCTCTTGGCTTCTCCTTTGGATTCACCATATTTGGTGAACAGCGGTTGAGATCAGTGACCTGGCCGTCGAATCGAAACCGCCGATCAAGCCTTGATTGTAATAAATGTCTCGGGTCCAAAACGACGGTTATGATCGGCGATTATGTACCCGCCGAATGAAAACGCCGAATGAAACCAAGGTTCTCGGGTTTCAATTCGGCGGTTACATTCTACGGCCCCGACAGCAGAATGAAACAGCCGATCGTGCATTTTCAGGGGCAAAATTGTATTTTCACATGGCCTGTTTTTGGTCTCTATAAATGCATCCTTATCTCTGGTTCCCAAACCAAGTCTTTTTGATCCTTAGAACCCTAGAGAGATATTTAGAGATACTTGAGAGGAAAATCTTAAAGATCACATCTTTATTCTTCTCAACCCATTTCCACATGCATAAATCATCATCTAAGTATCATCTAGGATCATATAGTGTTTGCTAATGCATGGGTCTTCTTCAACACACATGGTATGATTTGTTGAACACTAATCTCATCTAATTTTAGTGTTTTTACTTATCAATTTATCTCTTTTATTACTTGTATGTTCTTGAGTAATTTCTACATACATGATTGAGATTATGTGTTGATTGGGTTAATTTTTACATAGCTTATTTGATTATGTCATTATTGCCTAAAAGCTATGCCATAAACATTCTTATGTGCTTTATTGATAACTAGGTTGATAGATTGTGTTTTAATCAACTAGTTAATCCTTTGAATGTTTGTGGGTTATTTTTGATAGCTATTGTATCTAGGATTGGTTATCCTTTACATAGCTAAGCTATTATGCCATGTCATATAGCTATTTTGATATCTAGGATTGATTATATTGTCATCATATAATCTTAGGTAAGCATCTAGAGTACCTTAGCTCTTATTGCATATTTGGATATCATTGCATATTCACATAGGGTGTTGATCTCTTCGGAGAAGTAAGTCTTGTGTGATAGACTGGGATTAGGTCGTACACCGGGATTAGGTGGTCACTCAAGCAAATTGGACTAGGTTCACTTTTAAAGGCCCGCAGGGTAGAAGTGGGGGGTTATAGACCGGAGTGTTAGACGAGGTCTAGATATGTTGTAAACTCCATTTCAATTAGTGGATTCGAGGTTCGAGTGTGGCGCACTATAATAGCCCGTGGTTTTTCTTTGTTGAGGGTTTCCACGTAAAAATCAAGTGTCGTTTATATTTCTGCACCTTATTACACTTGATTATTGTTTTGTGAATTGGGTTATATTTGTAATATTGATTAATCCGAAAATTTGGTAATAACGGATTAACAACCCATTCACACACCCTCTATGTCGGATTTAAAAGACACGCACGCACATTAATTTGTGAACCTTTTCTTTCATATATATATATATATCAAATTGAAATTCACACTCTGATGTTCTTCCTCAATTTCTCTCATCTCTCTCCCCATCTGCTTGTCACGAAGATTCGTTGCTGCCGCCGTGAAGAGTTATCAACCTCCAAATCCAGCACACGACCTCGTCAATCTCCTCACCGTCTCAACCTTATTAACTTCCTCACCATAGACTCGCTAGGTCCAACTCAACACAGACACAGACACCGATATCGTTTCTTCATCTTTGTATTTGTCAGCGATTTCAAGCAGCAACAGCAGAAACTCACTTGAGTCTGAGAGAGAGAGAGAGAGAGAGAGAGAGAGAGAGAGAGAGAGAGAGAGAGAGAGATGGGTGGTGGTGGTAGCGAGTTAAGATACGAAATCTCGCAAAATGCGTACATAAAACTGGTGTTGTACGCGAGGAAGCATAAGACAGTGGCGGTCAACATAGTCTTGGTTGGATGAGTGGATGAGTCTCACCTCAGAAGAATGATGTCGTCGAGATCACTGACTCCGTCCCTCTTTTCCACACCCACCTCCGTCTCCTCCCCAAACCTCAAGACCCCCTCATCTTGGTATATATTTACCTTTCTACCCTTCACCTCTCTCGTTCTCTATATCTTTATATATATATAATCTGAAAAATCATGTGAATTGTTTAGTTTTGAACGCTTTTTGGATTTTGTGATCTGGGTTTTGTTTTGTTTTCTTGTAAAGTAGTGTTTTTTAGTTAAAATTTTCATTTTGCGGCAATTCTCTCTGTATACACTTGAATATATGTATGTATGTAAAATCATGTCATGTGGTTTGTATGTAAAATCGTGTATGTGTGTGTTAGTGAATGTAAGTTGGTTCTGATCTATGATTGTATAATCTTGATGCCAAAGTGTCTCTTACCCTTGCTCAAGTGTTTTTGATCGTAGGTTTTTTTTTTTTTTTTTTTTTTTTTTTGGAAATTGGAGAAAATGAATTGAGTCTATGAATTTTTAGTTTCCTTTTAATATGCTCAATATGATACTTAAATGGGAAATGGTGTTGTTGATTTTCGTTGAATGTTTGGATTTTTGCTACTTAGATGGGAAATGGTGTTGTTGATTTTCGTTGAATGTTTGGATTTTTGCTACTTAGATGGGAAATGGTATTGTTGATTTTAGTTGAATGATTGGATTTTTGTTGTGAAGAGTGGTAATTGCTTTCTATTTGAACTTTGTTTATATTACTGTTACTTGAGATTGAAGGGTTGATGTAAAAGTTATAAAAATCATATTTTGAAGTAGGATTTTGGGTTCGTTCATTGCCTCTGAATTGTATATATTTGAATGTGTCAACTACATCCGCACTTGGGGACAGATGCGCCACTTAATGTGACCTTTCTACGAGCACCTTCCCATGCATTATTGAAGGTTAACGTTCCTCTTGTCTTCAGAGGAGAAGACGTGTCTCTCGGTCTAAGAAAAGGTACACCGAAATGTTTTTATCGTTTTTCGAATTCGTTAGAAAATCTGGTTATGAATGCTTGTTTTAGTTGCATTATGCGTTTAATTGGTCGATATCACTTCGAAGATGAGGCTTGTGTTGAGACGAATTCTGTTTTTAACTTTCATTAGTTTGAGATTATGTTTCTGTACTTAGCTTATTTAAATTAGAACTTGAGGCTTGAAATGGGTCTTCTCAGTGTTCGAGCAAGAGCAGCAATTTAGTTGTTGTGCTTTGTTTTGTGTTATTTGCATCAAAGAGGCAAGGATGGCTTTGTTGGAGGAGAGGCCAGGCACCAACAACTCCACCATTACTGCTATGATTTCTATGAAATGGAAGGCATAGTAATAAATTTATGTGTATTCTGCCATTGTTGCCTTGTTGTTATGTAATATGTGTTGGGTTCATGTTTTTTATTTATTTATTTATATAGGAACTGAGTGAGGAAGAGAAGCAAGCGTGGAACGCGAAAGCTGCTAAAACAATGGAAGCATACAAGAAGGAATTGGAAAAGTACAACAACTCCATTGCAACAGCCACAAATGACAAACAACAACCATAGAAGGAATTGGTGGAGGAGGAAGAATAGCACACCACCAACACCATTGCAGGAGCTAAGGATGCCAAACCAAAGAAGACTGTTGAATGTGTTTAATAATTTGAACATATTATTGTGTTCACACACATATTCGATACAAGTAGTAGTAGTAGTAAAAAGCAAGACATTGATTTGATGGCACTTAGGCTGTATGAGATTGATTTGCTATAGAATTAATGGAAATTCTATGATTATGTGTCCAATTCTCAAAGTTTTTATTTTAACTTAAAACTTTGTGACATGTGAGAGATTTTGTTGGAGATAGAATTTACTGTGAATTTTTGTTCTACTTGTCAACATTAACCCTATTTTTCACACTAAAAAAGTAACAAGAATCTAATACCAACATTTTAGCAAAAGATAGTGTTTAAAAAAGTTGTATTTGAAGAAATGATGATCGCTCTACTTTTTAATTTTATTACTTTATATTATTTTAGTATGTATTTTTTAAGGAGATATAATTGAAAGAATGTTATATTATCCCATATGAAGTAAACTTTTAGTTTAAAAAAATGTACATATATAATTTATTCTAATTAAGGTAAAAATATTATATTATAGTTAAAAGTGATTTTAATTAGTTACAACCAAACAGACTCAAAAGCTCTTCTTCAAGGGTAAAAATGTCATATCATAATCAGAAGATATTTTAAAATGTTCCAACTAAACAGTCTTAAATACTTTTTCTAATACAAAAGCTCTTCTGGAATATACCATCCAAATAGTAACTGAAAAGCTATGGCTTTTACTTCTCTTCTGCTAATGTCAAAAGCCAAAAGTAAAAGTTATCCCAAACGGGCCCTTAAACCCGTACCTAATTTATGTTTTCCTATAACCGATTACCGATGGATCTGATCAAGTTAAATCAAATGGTTATTCGGTTGCTGGTATTGTTACTGAAACAGTAAGTTAGCATGACCCATAACTTTAACAAACCCTAAGCCAAGCCCAATCTCTTTTTTTAATCTCTTTATTACACTCACACACCTACTAATAGATCGGCGACGAATACCTCATATACGCACCGATTATTTCTTTCATCGGCGTTGGGCACTTGATTGCCGCCGATCGGCTCCATCCGACGTCATTTGAAGGTCGTTTTAATCAAGTGGACTCCTTCTGAGTCTTGTGTTTCCCAACGCCCACGATTCTTATGTAAGTTTTTTTTTTTTTTTTTTTCAATTTCATAATGTTTTTGTGTTTTACCGAATAATTGATACGCAAGAAACCTAATTGTAGTAATACAGGGCCAGTCCGCGATTCGAATCTTATCTTCTGTTGCTAGTTATTGTGCTGATTAATTTTTAATAATAGGTCTTAACTGGGTTTGTGAATCACTTGGATCAGGTTAAAGCTAAGTATAGGCACATAGGTGAGACTCAAGATGTCGAGTTTTCATGTGGGAGGAAAGGTGGTGGACAGAGTTGATTTGTTGAGGAAGAAGTATTGGACCTGGCGATTGGATGTTTTACCTTTTGCTTTTCTTTATGCTCTCTGGCTTACTACAATTGTTCCTAGCATAGATTTTATCGACGCCTCTATTGTTTTCGGTGGCCTTATTGCCCTTCACATTCTGGTCTGTCTTTTCACTGCTTGGTCTGTCGATTTTAAATGCTTTGCTCACTACAGCAAGGTATGTACATTGCTCACAACTTGTTACCTACACATGTAGCCATGCTTATACGCAATTTATGGTTTAAATCTGCTTATTTTGTGTGCAGGTGAACGATATCCACCTTGCTGATGCATGCAAAATAACTCCAGCAAAATTTTCCGGTTCTAAGGAAGTTGTGCCTCTTGAGTTTCGTAAACATGTAAGTCCATTGCTCATTATTAAGAATGAAATAAAGATTTTCATTTGTCAGGAACTTTCTTAAGGCTTGGGACTAACTGAGATAGATTTTCTGTGAATTCTAAAGCAGATCATCTGTCTCTTTTTGAACTAAAAAGCTATTATAAGAGATTTGGTTTCATATAGTAGCTTTTCCGTTTTTAACAGATGCTGATGTTTGTAAAAAAATTGGGAGTGATATAGTCTCATCATCATTCCATTTGAATGTGTGGGATTTGATGTATAAGAGTATCTTTGGAAGTTAATGATGTAATTGTGATTAACGGCTGTAGTTATTTGTGTAAATGGTATGTTTAAAAGGAGCAACTTCTTCCTCTTTTTTTTTACCCCTTTAATATAACGTGGTAGTACAGGGGAACTGTAGTTACTTGTCTTGGAGCCTGTTTTCAGGTATGATTTTGTCTTTGAGTCCATTAGGTAGCGCACTTGGCCTTTGGGTTTGCATTCTATGCTACCATAATATAAGGTGTATCTAGGGTGGAACAGGAAAAGATTTTCTTCTCTATGGACTGATCATTGGTAGCATGAAGGTCAGAAGGTAGATAAAGCAAGAATTATGAAACTCAGCATTGGAAGGAAAGAGCTTCCTAGGACTTATTTATGTTGCAATGGTTCTTCTTGAGAATATTTTGTGCCAATGTTATATGTCAGCTGAAGGTGCAATAGTATAGTTGGTATTATTATCTGAATGACTGAACTTAAATTCTCATTTATGTCAGAAAAAATTATTTTAGATGATATTATTGCTTTAATTTAGCAATAACAGAATGAAAATAATTTCTCAAGGGAGTTCATTTAGAAAGCCTTTTCAGTTAAGTAACTAAATGGGTGATCTTTTTTATGGTTTTTATCTTCTGGATTGTTGATTTGGTGCCCTTTATTGGAGGAGGCAACAGCCTGAAAATCACTTGGCATATCAGTACACACTTGGAAGGGTGCTTTATTGAGCATGTGGTTGCCATTTAATGCCATTGTTGAATATTTTGTTTTATAAAATTTTGCCATTTACAGTACCGGCTTTGTTGGTGCTATTGTTGGGTTAATCTATTCCCATGTTGATTGGATGACCTTGAGCAAGTGCCAGGTGCAGTTGTGCTTGTGTGTTTTCCTTAAGCTTTTAGAAAATTTTAAAAGTCTCTTGTATCTCATTTTCTATTCCCTTGTTCGAATAAAGGAATTACGTAAGACAGAATCTTCAATTTGAATACCCAGTGTTAAACTGTGACAGTTTTCACCTAATAAGTTTAGCTTTAGCTCATTTTGTCTCCTATACTCTACCCCACTGAACATAACTCTGATAAATCTTTATGCATATTATTATTTCTTTTGAAATGTAACTTGAAGTTCCAATATTTTAATTGCAAACTTCGGCAGTTCTATCCATTATTAGTAGAGATGGATTAAGTTTGGGCATGGCTTGATTTCCATGCCAAACCCATGCTGGACTGTTTACATTTGTGAACACATTATAAGTAGAACCAAAGGCACCTCAAGTGATAGGTGCTTGATTTCATAATTTTCATTCTTTATGGTTGGAAAAATGGTCGGAGAGGTGCAAGTGGTTGAAACTTATAAGAAATTATATTGTTGGCGACACTTGGATTAGTTGGGGCCCGAAACAGAGGAATTTATGATAATTAAAAGAATCAACTGGTCATATTTTTCAGAAGCACATCCCACCTTGTAATTTTTGAACCATGCCGATTGATTGTTTTATTAGCTTACAAACATCTACTGTGCAAAATCTTAACAAGCTCTTGGCTCAATTTCGTTTTTTATTTTATTTTTTTCCTCATTCAAGATCTTCAAAAATCCTCCAATTTCTTTCCATCCATCCAACCCAAAGGAAATGCCATAACATCACTTCCCCAAGGTCTCAACTCCATTTCCTTTAAGTCAAACATGCATGACCAACTATACACATGTTGTTTTTTCACAGTTATTTCTATCTAGCTTATCATATCTAGTCAGGGTATTAAATTAAAGGAAAAGTTATAGTGGTATTGTTGAAATCATCTGATCAGGATTCTTCAAAAAAGTTTTTCTTTTTCCTTTTGTAGCTAGTTTTTGTTTTTGACTATACGAGTCTTGTGATTTGTTACTTTTTTCTTATAAAAAGACTTGTTACTTTTTTTTTTTCCTTTATTATACTTGCTAACGTAATACGTCACTTGAACAGGTGGCAGGTTCTTCAGCGGCTGGGGATGTGGAAGAGATATTTTTTGAATTCAGAAAGCAATGCTTCATTTATTCTAAGGAGCAAGTGACCTTCTGCAAGCTTCCTTACCCTACTAAGGAAACATTTGGATATTATCTAAAATGTACTGGTCATGGCTCTGAAGCTAAAATTTTTGGTGCCTCTGAAAAATGGGGACGGAATGTGTGAGTTACCTTTGTAAAATTTTTCTACTTTTTCAGTTCAATCTGTTGAATATTTTTAACAGTTCTATATCCTTATTGATGATGTGATAAGGGTCAAATCTTTTTTCTTGCAAGCAATGGTCAGTTTAGTTTTTCACTTTCCTTATTATAGGTATGAAACCTAGTCTGATGAGGCCTGATAGACTATTAATGAAATGAGCTTTTTAAAGCTGTCCATCTTAAGGGGTTCCCTGCCTCTTCAGTATAGACTATAGAGATATTCTTGGTGAATTTGTTGTTCTGTTTGGGAGAGGTAGCAAAGCTGAACTCTTTGGAGATGTGACATGATGGTCTCCTTTGTGTTGCTGGACGGAAAGGAATAGAATAAATTTTGATAATGAAGCATGAAAATATATTTGCTTTTTGTGGGATAGGACTCACTTCTGAGTTTGGCTTTGGGCTTCAGTTTCTTCTGTTTTTAACAAAGTTCCTTTCTTCTTTATCAACCTTAATTGGGAAGCTGCTCTAGCTTGATAGGGGATGTTTTTGCTCTTGCTTTGAACTGTTTTAGTGGCATTTGTATAGGATTTTTTTGTCTGTTGGATTTCCTTTATTTTTAAGGACAACTTGCTCTTAGTTCTTGTAATTCTATTTGTTCAAAAAAAGAAAAAGGAAATGGAGGCTGGCTTTGTTATGGTTCTATGTCAAAGTACTGGAAATTGATAGACATATGCATGTGAATGCACTCACACACACTTACGGATATTGGCACCTTATGGGAAGAGTTTTCTTACCACTTTTTACTTTGTCCTTGAGAAGAATCTTTTTACACGCATACATATTTTCACTTTTTTCTCTAGAAGTATCTTTCCTTTGATTTACTTGTATAATATTTTAGAAATACATTTTTAGGTGCTGTTGCACATACTTCTGCTCTTAATTTGGATGCTTTGCTCTTGCAGATTCGAATATCCACAACCTACATTCCAAAAATTAATGAAAGAACATTGCATGGAACCTTTTTTTGTCTTCCAGGTTTTGTTATTGTTCAGACTTGTCTTTTCTTCGTTTATTTATTTATATTTTACTTAATTTAATTCTCAGTTATTATGTCTTTCATTTCTTTATTAGTATTATTATCATTGTTGCTTTTGTCATCATTAACATTATAATTTTTGGTCTTGAACATAGGTCTTCTGTGTTGGTCTATGGTGCTTGGATGAATATTGGTATTATAGTTTGTTCACCCTCTTCATGCTGTTTATGTTTGAGTCAACAATGGCAAAAAGTCGGTTAAAGACCTTGACTGAGCTAAGACGAGTTAAAATCGATGGCCAGACCCTAATGGTGCACCGCTGTGGGAAGTATGTCATCTCATTGTCAATTAAACTGCTTTTAAAAACGTTCATGGATTTGTAGATTTATTTGATTAACATTGTGAATTATAGATGGGTGAAGCTCGCAGGCACTGATCTGTTGCCTGGAGATGTTGTTTCCGTTGGACGCTCTTCTGGTCAGACTGGAGAAGATAAGTCTGTTCCAGCAGACATGCTTATATTAGCAGGAAGTGCTATTGTGAATGAAGCCATTCTCACAGGCGAGTCTACTCCTCAATGGAAGGTGGTTCTCTTTTTCTGATTTTCTCTGTTAGTTTTATCTTGTGGACAAGTTCTACTATTTTGGTCATTTCCATTTGATGTATGTATTATCTGGATGTTTTGTTTTTTGCTTCCAAATCATGCCTTGGTGCCACATAAGCTTGGGTCCCTTTTTTAATAGGAATAGAACATTTGCATAAAAGGAAAAAAGTGAACATGTAATTCACTGAAGGAGTCTTATAACCCAAAAGAAGGATAACCAATGACTTTATAAACAACAAAAACCGCCCATCAAAAACCATATATCAATGTGAACCTCCCCCCCCAAAAATTGACAGCTTATCCAAAATGCACAAAATTATGTCAATCCCCCTTCCCATTAAATATTTTATGAAGAAGTATGGAAGACTGCACACTTCTGAAAAACTTTGGTGTTTTTTCCGCTCTTTACCAAATGCAAAGTATTCTTCATGAGAAAAAAGGACTACAAGATTCGAAGTATCCAATACTGCACACTTCTGAAAAACTTTGGTGTTTTTTCCCCTCTTTACCAAATGCAAAGTATTCTTTATGAGAAAAAGGACTACAAGATTCTAGAGTAGCCAAGATGCTTTTACCTCCTTGCATAATTGAGCCCAAAAGAAGAGTTTATGAAACAGTATCCAAGACTGCACACTTCTGAAAAACTTTGGTGTTTTTTTCCCTCTTTACCAAATGCATAGTATTCTTCATGAGAAACAGGACTACAAGATTATAGAGCAGCCAAGATACTTTTGCTCCTCATAATTGAGCCCAAAAGAAGAGGCCACATGGCAATGAAGGAGGGGGTGATTAAATAGTCTCTCCTATTTTGAACCCATGTGACAAAATGGTTAAGAGATAATGAAGGATGTCTTTTTTCTATGACGTCTTTGCTATTGATCTTTCCTATTGCCATTGCCAATGCAGAAAATTGAATCTTAAGAGCATTGGCCTTCTAAATTGATTTTTAAAGAGTAGTAATATTTGATGGGATATCTTATAAGATCTTCAAGGTATAGAATTTTTATGTTTAGTTTCCATATTCTATATAGGATCAAACTTCCATATTCTTATATATTTTTCCATCTCATTATGAATTATGATTAACCTGGCCTAACAAAATCACAAGGGAAGTTTAGGCTGTTATGCTTATGTCAGTTATGTGATTTGGTGCTTTTAGTATTATAATTTAGAATATGAATATTGTAACATTTACTTAGATTGGCTATACGATCTTAATATTGTCAGCAATTTGTTCAAATACTTTGGATTCTGGTAAATCGTTATACTTTCTGAACTTGTATCCAGTGTACTTAAGAAAGTAATGCTTGTGTTGAAGCTAGAGCATTTAACTTTGCTGTAGAATGAATATCCTGATTTTCCCAAACTTAATAAGGTGATTTTTCAGGTTTCAATAATGGGCAGGGGAACTGAGGAAAAGTTATCAGCTAGACGAGATAAAACCCATGTTTTATTTGGCGGGACTAAGATATTGCAGCACACTCCAGATAAGGTAGGTCATATCAACTATCATCATGTATATCAAATCTTGATGTTGGTACGTTGATTTGGTCTTCTTAGTTACTGCTTATAATTTTCTTACTGGAGTCAGACTTTTCCTCTGAAAACCCCTGATGGTGGCTGCGTGGCTGTTGTGCTGCGAACTGGTTTTGAGACAAGTCAAGGGAAACTGATGAGAACTATTTTGTTTTCTACTGAGAGGGTAATTGATATTTGATCCTTTCATGATTAATCTTACTGTTATTGATTTGCTTCTTAATTGGATAATTTATTTTAACATCACAAATGTTACAGGTTACTGCTAATAGCTGGGAAAGTGGACTGTTTATATTATTTTTAGTTGTATTTGCAATAATAGCTGCTGGTTATGTACTTGTAAAGGTAATTTGATGCTTCTCTGAGTTAGTTGAAAGTCTATACTTGTTATGTTGCTTATATGTTAATGACGACATCTGTGCATCTGTGATAAAGGGGCTAGAGGATCCCACAAGGAGCAAGTACAAACTATTCCTAAGCTGTTCACTTATTATTACTTCTGTGATCCCTCCCGAGCTGCCAATGGAATTATCAATTGCAGTTAATACATCCCTGATTGCATTGGCACGGTGTGGAATATTTTGTACAGAACCTTTTCGAATCCCATTTGCTGGAAAGGTAAGTTGGGCTGGCTTGAAGTTTCTTTCTCTTTTTTTTTTTGCTGGGCTGAAATTTTTTTTTTTTGGAATAGTTGTTTTGCAATAATGCCTCTCACTAGAGAGTGCAGCTGTTCTGGTACTCTGCAATTGGAAAGTCTAAAAATTTGTTATGGATTTTGTTGGGTGATTGCTCTTGAATTTCCTTCTCAGATATCTCTGAAATTTGTATGCTAAGTTTGTAGATTCTAGAAAATGCAGTTAGTTCCTTTTTCCTTTGTCATGATTTGCCCCACTGAATGATGACATTGAAAAAACCAATCAACATCTTTTATTACGCTATAATATATTTTTAAAGTCAATCAATAGAATAATAATTACAAAAAAATATCGAATAAGGTTGAGGGATGAAGCCATGAAAGGATGAGATGTTCAATGAATGATAACTTATTTTTATTAGATACATAGAAAAGGATTCTACTTGACCTGTGGCTTCCAACCCTTCTGCCTTGTGGAATTATTAGGCTGTCCCTTTTTCGCTTCAATAACCCTTTGTCAATTATACACCTACACCCGGTATTCCTTGTACTATGGTTTTCTTGTCATGCCCTTTCTATTATGGTGTGTGGGTAAATTCTGGTCCTGTTCCACTTTAAATGGGTCTATTATTCACCCCAGCTTGAATCTTTATACACGTCACTTTACATTGATCAACATCTTTCTTTGCCTCCTACAGGTTGACATTTGTTGTTTTGATAAGACTGGAACACTTACATCTGATGACATGGTATGTCCATATCAAGATCTGTGCTTTATACCCATTTATTAGTTGACACTATTATTCACTCTTAAGAATTTTTTTTTCTTTGCTCTTTCCAGGAGTTTCGTGGGGTTGTTGGGTTATCCGACAATTCAGATCTAGAAGATGATATGAGTAAAGTGCCTTCACGCACTCTGGAAATTCTGTCTTCTTGTCATGCATTGGTGTTTGTAGACAACAAACTGGTATGCTAAGTTTTTGTTTTAGAAGCAGTGTTTGAATACTTGTCTTAGGTGCCAAACTTTCATAACTGTTGTAGGGAATGTATTCCACATCTTAAAAGCAAGAGAAGTTTTTAGTTATGATTTATATTTTTCTGAGAAAAGAATCAATTTTACCAGTGTAGAAGTTAAAATCTTACAGGGTTACTAGTGCCTACTGAAAATTAATAGCAAGTCTTAGAGAAGAAAAGTTGAACTTTGGCTGTGTAGTTCCTTCTTTCCCATCTGGAATCGTTAATAAGTATATGATAATCTCCTTGTGGGCTTCAGTCTCCACTGCCTGTTGAAACATCTCTTTCTATCTCATCAATCCAATTGGGAGTCTGTGCAACTTTATGGTGTTTTATGTAATTTGTTTGGTTTTGACTCTTCTCCCCTGTTGTTTTTAAGTTGTCTGAGTTTTTTAGCTGGGGGCCTGGGGCCAGCATGTTTCTCACTGGTTGTATATTCTCTTTTATCAATGCAAGTTTTCTGTTTCTTAGAAAAAATATGAGTATTCATCCCTTTTGCTCCCTTAGGAAGCATAATATTTTTATATGGTATGTTCTTGTGCTTTTGTGACTATTATGTTTTGTCTAATGGGATGTGAAACATCTTGTTTATTGGTAGTCTTAGTGATTATTGCTTTAATAACAATGTATCTCAATCTTTTAAAGAAAATTTTGTTTTAACTACTATGTGTTTTGTTTCATTTCACAATTGTTGTAGGTTGGTGATCCTCTCGAGAAGGCAGCTCTTAAGGGAATAGATTGGAGTTATAAATCAGATGAGAAGGCCATGCCCAAAAAGTAAGGAGCAATTTTCATGGAGATACACATACCTTTTCTGTAATTGCTTTTGACATGGTTTATTATTATGATTTTACCCTCTACTGCATATAATTGGTCAGATTTCTTATGGTCATGTAGGAGGTTGAGATTGAATTCCACCCAGAATAGGGCCTCTAGGTGTTGGGAGGATTGGTTCCTCTTGATTTGTGATATAATTATTAAAGAATGTAAAATCAAATTTTTCCAAAGGAGAAAAAATAAAAAAGCCAAGTATACTCTCCTGATGTGGTAACATATGGGATGCCTGTTTGTTGGTGTAACAATGCAATTTTACACATGTGATTACCATTTTCATTTATTTTATGTGTTGTAGATAATTTTAGGTTTTTCATATTAAAAAAGAATGTTGTTATAATGTTATGTCATTGGATCGTTTCTTTCGGTTCTAACCTGCCAAAGTATTCATACATGAACTGCTGGAAACAGTGCTACAAGAAAGAAAAAGAAAAAAGAAGAAAATAGAATGGTGAACCAAACACCATGTGTGATTGGTTTCCTTTGGAATTTTGCTGTTGATATTACTTTAAGTTAGCTAATAATGACTAATATTGTTTCAAATAGTTAAAATGCTATTACCAAATTTTTCAAAAAGCAGTTTTATGCACTACTGATAAATGGTCATATGGCTCATATTGGTTTTGGCGTCCTCTCATATGCGTTTTGAGAGTTATATTACAGTATTACTTGTCCTAATCTTTTTGGGCAATGGTGGGATGCGTAGGAATGTTGTTCCTTCCCACAAATTCTTATAATATTGGTATAAATGCTTTGAACCTGTCCTTTTTTCAAACACATTTTACATGAGGCTTACTTTTACCCCTTTCATAATTTTTATCCATGAATTAATATTTCCTGTGCACTTTTGACTTTTACCATTTATTATCTTGTAAGACAACAATTTTATCTTTATAAGTGTGACAGCTATGTGATAATTTGTACATATAATTTTCAATTTCAGGGGGGGTGGGAATGCTGTCCAAATTGTTCAGAGGCACCATTTTGCATCCCACTTAAAACGAATGGCAGTAGTTGTTCGTGTACAAGAGGAATTTTTGGCTTTTGTGAAGGTCTGTAAGTTGCTAGTTGTTTTTTCTGAAGTCTCATGCAATATTATTTTTCTACATCAAATTTTGCAGCTTGTGCAGAACATGGAGATTTTAATAGGGATGGATCATCCATATGTATTAAATAGTATAATATTTAATATAAACATTCTCTTACAATTATTCGTGCTCACTCAATATCTTTTCTCAAACCATAGTTAGGCATGGAGAAACAAAAGCATGAAACTTGGAGATTTAAAACTTACATCGGGAACATGAAGCAAGAATTTTATTTTTGAATCATGAAGTCATAGTGGGTTCCTTAGCTAGTAACAGAAACGAAGTAATATTATCAAAAAAGTTAATGTAGAAAGCCAAATTCTAAACTTTATTGAGTCAAGGTAACTTTGTAGAAATATAATCACGAATCATTATGTGACGGAAATGAAAGATTGGAAACAGATAAGTTGATTATAAATCTGTTTCTTAGTGCTTCCTATAAGTTCCTTACGATTTCAAAAGCTTATAGCCTTATACTGAGTGGCCCAAATTGATCTTAAAGGTCATTTGTGAATGTTACATAATCATACATGTTAAACTGCTTTTCAGAGATTATATGGTTATTGAGAGGGGCATTACTATAATGAACTCATTATACGCAAAGATGAGGACAGTCATGTAATTTATTAGTAGATGCAGTGGTACTATGTTGATTGGTCTGCAAACAGTATAAAAAGTTTAAGACAGAACTTTTCCTGGCAATCTTGCCAGTTTATGCTACAGAAGATTATTACATTTTTGTTCGCCATTTTGACCATTCGAATTGGTTAATATATGAGATTACTTAACTTGCATTTGATATAATATTGTTTCTTATACATATTCTTACTTGTTAATATGAGGTTGCTTAGCATACATTTGGTTTAATAATTTTTCTTATATATGTATCTTCATAATTTGAGTTACGCACCTATCTGGGTTTTTGTATTTGGCTCATTGTCATTTTGGGTGACTGGAATTCAATTAGCTGGATGTCCACATGGCTTGTCAACTGTTGAGATATTTCTAATAAATGTTTGGATTTGCTGGGTTAGGAATGATCTTAATTTGTTTTGGTTGTCCCCAGTTTTAGAAGTTTCCTTTCATGTACAAGCACTTGAACTGATTTCAAAACATTAGCCATCGAGTGACTTGGTTGTAAATTTGTATCATTTACATAATTACATGCCACAGAGAATAATATTTTGACTTCTTCTCTATGTATGCTTTTTACTTTAAATTGATTTAGGAGCCTTTTTTTTTTGAAAAAAACAAATACACTATTTTCTATTGACGAAAGGGATTTGTTATTGTATCTCTGTAAAGTGCTCTGTAGTTTATATACATGCATTGCTGCTTGCCACCTTGACTCTTGACTCTTGCCCAAGTAATGAGAATATAAACAGAATCAGTGTTTTTCTTAATTCAGACCATTCACTGTTTTGTTAAGTTAATTTTTTTCCCTCATTTCAGGGTGCACCAGAAACTATTCAGGATAGACTCACAGATTTGCCACCATTATATGTTGAAACCTACAAGAAATATACACGTCAGGGGTCTCGTGTTCTGGCGCTTGCTTTTAAGTCCCTTCCAGACATGACAGTAAGTGTACTCTTGATGTAACCTTTGCCAATTGCATCATCTAATTAATCTCTTATACTTATATTTCCCTTTCTTATAACAAGCATTTTTAGTGCCAATTATGACTTATTTGTGCATGTTGTCTTAGAAGTGATGGCTTGGATCTCCTCTATGTGACTTATTCATGTAGTTTTTCTTGATTTAATGCAAGTATTACTGCTTGAAGTGTTCTTCAAGTTATACGTAGAGATGACTTATTTAAATTGAAACCCCTTAATCTCTACAAGTGATTTAGTAAATGACATTTATATGAAAATGTTATAAACACCATAATCATCTCTCTCTCTCTCTCTGGAGTAAGACACGCATAATAATATTGTTGCCGTACACACATTTCTCTAAGCTCATGAGAGTCTTCTTAACCCATAGATACATCAGTTTAGCCTTATTGGAGGGGCTTGTTTGAGTTCTAGGTACCAACTGACTCTACCACTTATCGTAATACTGATGAAGAAATTTCTTCTCACAACAGTCTGAAGAGCAAATACTCTGATATTTATTTCAAACCTCAAAGGTGTTGTTGAGAATGTAAGAGATTAAGATGGAAAACAAGATTCATATAAGATACCCTATATCACATTATCTAACACTTATTTTCTTATGTTTCTACCATGTTTTTATGGAATTGTGAGCAGTGATTGATTAACTCCTTGCTGACAATTTATATGGATTAATACTCAGCAATAGTTAAGTGTTTGAAGGTCCTAGTTACTCTCTCATCGGTCATGTTTATATCATCTGTTAGACATATGCTTTAGCTTTTGAAAATAATAGTGATAATGACACCAACCCCACTTTTTTATTTACTTTGTTGGGGAGGTCTGTTTTTTTATTGATGTCCTTGAGATGGTTTGAAGGCTAGGGCTCCATTGGTTATTGCAAGGTTGTTTTGAGGTTAGACATGCACACAGCACACTTACTATCTTTGCTGGAACTTTCTGCTTTGTTCTTTTCTGGGGAGAACATGGTTTGTTTCTTTTTAAGTTGTCGTTTTTAACTGCGATTTATACTGTAAGGAAAGCTTCTTTTCTTGTCGGCTGTACCATGTCTGTGAAACATATGATTGAATAATCACATCTTGAGTGTTTAACCACTTATGGGTTTTTACCAGCAGAGCCGTAAATGGCTTGAGATTCCTTTGCAGAGCTCTTTGCATCTTCAATTCTTTTCGTATTTTTAAATAATATTCAAAGGAAAGATTGATGCCACTTGATTTGCTTTCCATCAGAATTCTCTTGCTTTGTTCTCCTTTATTGGTAGGGGTCTTGCTACTCATTTTTTCAGCTTGTCCGTAACTGAAGAACCCTAAAACACTGATTTAACCTTTTAGTGTCGAAAGTTGAACATACAAGTTGCACCTCAAAGTAATAATATCACTTTTGTAGTTTAAGTTGCAGTAGAAGAAAATTGTAACAGAGAAGATAGAAGCTGAGTTTAAGACCTCTATGTTTGTTTGGGTGTTACCATATATAAGAGAAAAGAAAAGGTAAATTATATCACAAATTTTACTACAGTATCCTTATTGCCGACATCATTTGAACTTTGAAGGTTTGTTGGGGGTCTGGAGAATTAACGGAAGAATCATAAATGCCGACTAAACCTTGTAATGTTGAAAGTTGAACTTTTAAAAGTTGCAATTCAAAATGATAACAGCACTTTGATAGTATCTATAACTAATTTAAGTGATATAAGAAGATAATTGTAACACAGAAGAGAACTGGAGCTTAAGACCTTTATAGTGTTAAACAAGGTATTGGTGTTGTTTGCTCAACTTTAAACATTTGTGGAGAGATTTAAACAGCAGGTTTATACATAAAAGCTGCTGCTTTTCATCTGTGCTCGTGACACCTCTTTTTCGCATGTAGGTCCTTATATTATATATTTACATTAGACTTAGATTGCACCTTAACTATGCAACCAACTAATCAACCAAGCTGAAGTTAAAAGATGCCTTCTCGCACACATTGCATTGTATTTTTTGTGTTATCTCTAACTGCATATTATAGGCATTTAATTATTGTTTCTTATGACCAGACAACACACATTCAGTACTTATAGTGTTATTTCAATTTAATCAAACTATTTCTTATATTTTACTGAGGTGTTTCATTTTATTTACCTATTATGTAAAGGTTAGTGAAGCTAGAAGCCTGGATAGAGATGTTGTGGAAAGTGGGCTTACTTTTGCTGGTTTTGCGGTAATCAAAAATATTTTCGGTTTTTTTTTTTTTTTTTTCAATTCCTATGTTTTGCTCGTTTACTTTTGTTCACTTTTTTTCTCTTTGATAGTGAATGCTTGTTACTACTAACATTAAAAATTCTTTTTAAATTCTAATAATATTAATTTCAGGTATTTAACTGTCCTATTAGAACTGATTCAGCCAACATTTTGTCTGAATTGAAGAATTCTTCTCATGACTTGGTAAGAAACTGTTCTCATATACAACCATGACTGCTGCCATGTATATTTCAAGATGTTGAGATTTTGCTACTATACAGACTATGTATGGTTGTGGTATATAGCCCACAATTGTTTTTTTAAAATTTATATATATATATATATATATTTTCTAGTTCTAAATCTTAGTCTTTTTTGAACCCGTTGCTTTTCAATGTTAGGGATATTACCTGCCCCGTAACATCGCTTGACACGTATGATAGTGTGACCCTAAACTTTGAAATTGGAAAGATGGTTCAATAAGCGTTGATTTTGTTGCTTAGTTCAAACAGTTTTGTGATTTGTGAAGTCTTCCTGCTTTTGTTTATCTATTTTGCTGGTCGCTTTTATTTTTAATTTTTATTTATGCATGTATAATACTTTCGTTTTGTATAAATTAGATTTGTAGAATCCAGGTTGAAAATAGGCTGCTGATCATAATTTTTCAAAATGTTAGGTCATGATCACCGGTGACCAAGCCCTGACAGCTTGCTATGTTGCTAGCCAAGTTCATATCATTTCGAAACCAGCATTAATTCTTGGGCCTGCAAGGAATGGTGAAGGATATCAATGGGTATCACCAGATGAAACAGAAATGTTTCACTACAGGTGAGGTTTAACCTGTTATTGTCATTTATTTTGTTTGTGATTTTGTTGAGATCAACCTTGCCATCCTTTTCTATCCTTAGTTCTAATGAACAACTTAGAAGTGTAAATATTGACTTATCCTCAAATCTTAGAATTTTTATGTGTCTTTAATTATCTCCTTAAGAATTTTTTTTTTTTTTTTTTTTTTTTTTTTTTTTTTTTTTTTTTTGAATTGAACTAAATCAGTACTAATTACTGATGAAAATTTAAAATTTTCCTTTTATAGAAACTAATTGATATTTATCTTATCCTTATTTTATGAACTGAGGAAAGGATTTTATTTGATTTCAGTGAGGTGGGGGTTGAGGCTTTATCAGAGACTCATGATCTCTGTATTGGAGGCGACTGTTTTGAAATGCTACAACAGACTTCTACTGTTCTACTAGTCATTCCTTTTGTGAAGGTTTTTAATTGATACTATCCGTTTAAATGTGTTTTCTTAAGATATATTCAACTGGATCACATGTATCCTTTTGATTGTCTCAGGTTTTTGCAAGAGTGGCTCCTGAGCAAAAGGAGTTAATCATGAACACTTTCAAGTCAGTGGGAAGGATAACATTAATGTGTGGGGACGGTACTAATGATGTTGGAGCTCTGAAGCAGGTAATATTGGATTTTAGGATTTAATTTTTAAGGCATGTGTAATTTATTTCAGTATTTTTTGGTATTGACAAGTGGAATGGTACTATTACTAGCATTGTGCTTATCTGTTGATCTATGCTTTTGAAGCTACACGTACTTATAGATCTTCCTTAATCAAAGAGAAAATATTTATTTTTTGTCTTTTTGTTAGTTGAATATACATTTCCAACCATATCTTACCAATTGTGCAACATGTAACCTGATTGGACTATTTATCTAAATCAGCTCAAAGTCAACTGAGTCTTAATCTGAACTCAATGCTACCAATGCACTACCTTTTAGCTTTTACAGTATCGTTTCTTCTGGTTCAAGCTGTCTCTGGCTATCTCTAGCCATGTCTGTTATCTGAATTACATTGTTGGTCAGAGTGGGTACGCTTCTTAGCCATATAAGTAAACTATAGCTGTTAAGTTATTTAGGGCCTATTTACATCTCCTGCCACCCCCCCTCTTCTCACTTGCACATATTTTGGACATATTTAATTTTAGCTGCAGTAGGTTTTAGGTCTTGGACAAGTCTGCATGTTATGTAAAAGTGTTATTATACCCTCTGAAGCATTCCAAGATGTTAATGATGAATCAAGCATTTGATTTTAGTGGTTCACACAGAAAATTATTTTACAGCTACATAATCTATCGTATTCACGTAGATAGATGTTGATCATTGTATAACATGTGTCATTTATTAAAGAGGTAAATATTTGAATAATGGGATCATATTAATTTTTTTTTTCTAAAGATAAAAAATAGCTAGATATTATGAAGGAGACAGGATAGTAAAAATATTTCAGAGAGTAGGAACCTCTCTTTGTGGTTGATTCTGCTGAAATTGGACTTCAATTTCTCACATATCATACTAAGAGGCATTTATATTACCTTTTCTTTTGCTTGTAGGCATATTAGGAATATGTATTGTGTTTTTTTTTTTTTTTTTTGGCCACAATCAAAGGCAGCAGCTGTAGTAGACGTAATAATTTTTCTTTTTCAGGCCCATGTTGGAGTTGCTCTGTTGAATGCAGTGCCTCCAGCAAAAAATGAAAATTCTTCATCAGCATCATCTAAAGATGAAAATACAAAGTCAATCAAGTCAAAGAAATCTAAGTCTGCATTAGAAACAGCTGGTAAAGCTACCAGTGTGAATGGAGAAGGCCCTTCAAAAGGAAAAATTGCTGCAAGATCAGATTCTACCAGCCACACAGCTGCCAACCGTAATCTGACACCTGCTGAGATGCAACGCCAGAAGTTAAAGAAACTGATGGATGAAATGAATGACGAGGGTGATGGTCGTTCTGCTCCCATTGTCAAGCTTGGTGATGCCTCTATGGCATCACCATTCACTGCAAAGCATGCATCAGTTGCCCCTACAACAGACATAATTCGTCAGGGTCGTAGTACTCTAGTGACCACCCTTCAGATGTTCAAGATACTTGGGCTTAACTGTCTCGCTACAGCATATGTGTTGAGTGTTATGTATCTAGATGGTGTCAAGCTCGGTGATATTCAGGCTACAATCAGCGGTGTATTTACGGCTGCCTTTTTCCTGTTTATCTCACATGCCCGCCCTCTTCCCACTCTGTCAGAGACAAGGCCACATCCCAATGTTTTTTGCTTGTATGTTTTTCTTTCTCTCATGGGACAGTTTGCAATCCACTTATTTTTCCTAATGTCTTCTGTGAAAGAGGCAGAGAAATACATGCCAGAGGAATGCATTGAGCCAGACTCACAGTTTCATCCCAACCTGGTGAATACAGTTTCGTACATGGTGAGCATGATGCTTCAGGTGGCCACCTTTGCCGTAAACTACATGGGCCATCCTTTTAACCAGAGCATCTCTGAAAACAAACCATTTTTGTATGCCCTCTTGTCTGCTGCTGGTTTTTTCACAATCATCACTTCCGATGTATTTAGGGACTTGAATGACTGGTTGAAGTTGGTGCCTCTGCCAGTTGGATTGAGGGATAAGCTATTGATTTGGGCACTTCTCATGTTCGTGATCTGTTACACGTGGGAAAGATTGTTGAGGTGGGCATTCCCTGGTAGAGTTCCAGCTTGGAAGAAGCGTCAACGGCTGGCTGGGGCTAATTTAGAGAAGAAGAATGTGTGATCAAGCCAGAGAAATGAATCGTGCCAGGAATCCTGACAATGGTGCAAGAGGAGTAATGCCAGAGTAGAGAGTAGAACAGAGGAAAGGATATAGCTGAATAGCATGTTTATGTAACCGTTGTCTATGGAGGTAAAAGAGGCCTGCCCCTTTATGTAGTGGGAATTTTTGTTACATATTAATTTACTGTGATTGGATTTTATATTTACACAGGGTCAATGATTAATTAAAATTGTCTAAACGAAGCTTAAATCCCAGAATTGATAGTATGAGTATACTGTCATAGTTTATAATTGGGCAGCCGTTGCTTTTAGGAATATAATTTCTAGTTTTATTCTCTCTTCTTCTACCTATTTATTTTTTATTTTTTTTTATATTTTTTTAGTTTTAATGATTTTATATGTTTTCAAAGTTATGATGTGTAGCTAAACTTCTCATATCTAGGGCTAACTTGAAGCCCTAGACATGATTTTAATTCCATAGACAAATTATTTTAATGAAGTATTATTTTTCTTCATTGATGATTTTAATTTCTCCAAAATAATTGTTTTGTTTTTCTATTATTGTGCTTCTTTGATTGATCACCTTAAGAGTATGGTTTTAGGATTTATATTTTAGGATAGAGTTCGAATACCATACGAGCATATTCTTGCTTGCACCAATTAATTGAAATAAGATTTAATTGCACCAATTAATTGAAATAAGATTTAATTAAGGGAAATTGATTCATGAATAGCCTAGAATAGATATCATGTTTTAGGGTTCATGTGATATTTATAATCTTTGTTCTTAATTGATCATAATTATTAAATCTAGTAAATACCCATATTAGGTTGTAATTTGGGATACAAGTATTTATGCAAATACCATGCAATTTACATATTAACTAAGAGGGGATCCATATACCTTGTGTGGAATACCTACTGCCTTATTGTGAATATCTTCATTGTGTTTGATAATTTATTCATTCGTTATTGTGTATGGATTGGATGAATGTTTAGTGGTGGATATGAGGTTCTAACTAGCTTTTCTTTGTTGATTTTTCTAAATTAATTTTCTGCCGCACTCTTAATTTTAGTTTGTTTTAAATTCTTGGTTTTTATAATCAATTCAAAAATCCATCTAAATTCGTGTGAGTTGTTTTTATTTTAGTTGTTTTAAGATTCCTAGTGTCTTAATTTAGTGTTTTAAAATTATAACTTTTGGTAGATAATTCATTCCTTGTGGGAACGACACTTGTTTGCCTATTGTGTTATCATTATGATTTGTGTTTTTGCAAGGTTTGATAATATTTTTGTTTGTTTATTTGGCAAACAAGTATTTTGGGCCTTCTTTCGTTTCGTTTCCTTTTTTATTTTTTATTTTTTTTATTTTTATTATTAATAAAAAAGCTCTATAGAGCTTATTATCGATAAATTTTCTTATGAACATTTACAGTTTTATTAGTCTTTATAAGTTTTTATTTTTATTTTATTTATTTAGTTTTTTAATTTTTGTTCTTGAGACATATTGAAGTCTGGCCATTTTCTTTTATAAAAATAATAAGGATACTGTAGGGGTGTTTCAAGCTCACTTTATTGGATTATTTCATGATCGGTTTTCAGAAACAACATTCTACAGTTTCTTAAAGTGATGAACTTTGAACATATTTATGTGCAAACATATGGCGTAATCTCTCAATCTCTTGGTTGAACTTGAGGGGGTTGGTCTCTCAATCTCTCGTTGAGTTGAGTTTTTTTTTTTTTTTTTTTGGTTTTTAATTAAAGATGATGTGGTTTTAACATATTTACTGATCACCTATTATGAAAGGAACTAGTAACTTTCTAATGTGGGATTTTTTACGAATTTTTCATACGGTTTCACTAATTACAATCGGTTAGAATCACTATAAATTTTTTTCATTGATTTCAACCGGTTGGAATTAATGAAACCATATAAATTTTTTGTACGTGATCTTGTACTTGATAATTTCTATAAAGTTTACAACCACAGTCCTACCAAAAAGTTTAGCAAACTGAGGGGGCTCTAATCTGAAAAGATGGAAGAGAAATATATTTTGCTGAAGTGAATATTATTGATGTCAAAGACGTGTATATATACAGCAAGAATTCTAATCACTGTAAGTCTGGAAAAAGAAACTACATTACAGGAAATCAAGCTGAAAGATAGGCAACACAATAGGAAATATAATACTGAATACAATAGGAAATATAATACTAAATACAATAGGAAATCTAAGTTTAACTTCCTAACATAATCAACTATGGTTGATTAGATAGTCACACAAGAAATTAAAATGTGCATCTTTGGGGGCTTTGTTCATATGGCAACTTACAAGTTGCAAAGATCAAAACTGTCCACTTCTAAAAAAAATATCATTTATGTCATTTTTTGAGTTGCTTTTACCAAATTACCCTTGATTTGATTCATATCAAAATGACCTGAGTACCCTTCATTAATCCCGTGACTTACAAATATTACCAAAGTACCCTTACCATTTTCCCTCTAATACCTACAACACCACCATTTTCCCTCTAATACCTGCAGCACCAACAACTGGGGTTGAATTTGAAACATCATCAATCAAAGGGAGAAGCGAGGCGACTAACATCGTTATCGGCAAAACAACACTACCGTTCCATCTCCATCACCGAACCCGACCAAAGCCCCGATTCATTAAACCCTATTCACCATTTTCGTTGTAACACCCTCTGCCAACAATCCCGATTCAAACCCCAAAATCGACCAAACATCCATCAGAACCAGAACCCGAAGAAGAAGAAGAAGAAGAAGAAGAAGCCCAGAAGAAGGGGGAACGAAAAGAAGAAGAAGAAGAAGAAGAAGAGGAGGAGGAGAAGCGACTTGGCGACAGGAAACCTACATCAGAACAGAGGTATTGTGTTGCGTTTGTAATTTCCTGCCATGTGTGTTTTGGTTGTGATTTTTAGGCAATTTTGAACTGTTAATTGTGAATTTTGGGGCCCTGCTACTTCCCCTTGTGCTTTTCTGTAGCATTTGATGATAATGCTTGTAAAGGGTTCCTCCCTCCCCCCTGGTTCGTTTCTGTTTTAGCTTTTGCGGAAATATAAGGAAATTGCAGTCAACTCTCTTCCTATATTTTTTGAAGCAGTTTTCTACTTCACTCTTCCTCTATTTTGATTTCATGATTTTACAACTTCAGTCTTCAATGGTCGTAGTGTGTTGGGTTGTTGCTAGGGGTTGGGTTGATTGGTTCTCTTTTAAGGTTTGACTGGTGGTGTGATATGTACTAATTTGAGAGAGCCGAACAAATAGAATTGGTACCCCGAATTAAGAAAGAATAATAATAGAGAAAATATTTAGAGAAGAACAGAGTTTGGAAATAACAATAACAATATTCATTCTGATTTTATTTAATTGAAATCATACCATATATATAGGTCTTATACTGCAGTTGTAACATAACTCCCAACTAGTATGATAATCCTTGGTGGTGGTTTTTGTTATAAGGGTTGGGAATGATAGATGTGACCTTGGAATTAGATGTGTGGCCCGGGAATTTGTTGAATGTTAATATAAAGCTTCATATCTGAATTTCACACTTAATTTCTGGGCTTCATACAAGGTTAATAGGCCTTACATGAATTTCCCTGGCTTCAGTTTCACACTTGAGATTCTCGTGCCTTACATGAATTTCCTTGGCTTCAGTTTCACACTTGAGATTCTCGTGCCTTACATGAATTTCCCTGGCTTCAGTTTCACACTTGAGATTCTCATGCCTTACATCTATTTCCCTGTCTTTTTCCTTTTTACATTGCATTTTGTTCAATTTTGCTATGTTTAATCTCTGTTTAACTTTCTTTGTTTATCCTTGTTTGAAATGCCCGACCCTAAGTATATGTTATTTTTGTTTTGTGGTAAAGCAGATGCCAAAAAATCCAAACAATAATCTATGGCGTTTCCCAGACCACAAAGAGTGGGTGGTTGAAGTGAAAGTAAACTCTCAGAGCAAGAAAAATCTAATTACAGATATTAAGGAGGTCCTAAGGAGTTGTGGCATGGTTCAAAGATTTAAGCAAGGCCCGTTTGGCGATTACTTGGATTTGCCACAACCGTTGAAGATTCATGGATCACTTATTCACAACCTTTTAAAAAGGGAGGTTATTAAGCCCGAACAAAGAGAGGATGAAATATGGCTAGGTATTGGGAGGTTGCAGGTTCGTTTTGGGAAAGAAGAATTTTGTGTCTGTAGTGGTCTGAGAATGGGCCTGCTGCCTCAAGGTTTCAATAAAAAAAAAGATGCTAAAGAGGGTTCGTTGTTAAAGAAATATTTCAAAGAGAAAAGGCCGACTGCTGACCTATTGTATGCCACTATGAAAAGGCTCACGAGCAAGGAGGGTGAAGACGTATTCAAGATGGCGTCAATCTTTATGGTTAGCCAATTTTTTGGCACAGATGATGGACGGAAAGCCATTCCTGGATGGATGTTTGCATTAGTTGAGGACGAAGAAGCTTTTAAAAAGTTTCCGTGGGGGTCTTACATATACAGTATTACACTGTTTTGGCTGAAGAGATTTACACAGCAACACATTCACACACTGAGAGGTACAACTAAGGAGGAAGAGAAGAAGAAGGAGGAAGAGAAGAAGAAAGAGGCAGAAGGAAGGGGAAGGGGGGAAAATAAAATAGAAGAAGAAGATGGAGAAGATGGAGAAGAGGAAGATGGAGAAGAGAACAAAGAAACGGAAGGGCAAGAAATGGATGAGAAAATAGAAGGAGAAGAGGAAGTTGGAGAAGAGAACAAAGAAAGTGAAAGGCAAGAAGTGGATGGGAACAAACAAATAGAAGGGCAAGAAGGGGGCGTGGATGAAAACAAAGGAGGGCAACTCCCGGAAATTGAGGTGCCTGTAAAGAAGAAATCCAAGAAGCATACCCTAAATATATTTGGGTTTACTCTACCATTTCAGGTATGACTTATATTTTCTTGTCCCTTTGTACATTACACACAATATTCATGTATATAACAATAGAATAACATTGGATGATATTTAATTAAATAGGTATGGGCTGTGGAGAGAATAACTCGATTGTCGAATGTCGTCGGTACACAGTACCGTACCGGGTATCCACGTTTTAACAGATGGGATTTCAATAAAAGGGTTACGAATATCGAATCTAGATTCATATCATCGGTGTGTATTTCAATAGTTTTCGTTTTATTAGTTTTATAATAATACCGAATTGTTACAATGTAAGTCCATAAGATTGATTTTGGGGCTCCTTACACATGCAGATGTCATTTTTTCCTTGGGAGGTTACGAGAAATGAGAAGGGGACGGATTACTATAAGTCGTTGACGCCGGACTATGTGTGTGGCCCACTGATACACAAGGGGAAGGGTTTGTTACAGGCAGCTCAAAAGGTAATTGAAAATGAAGAGAAGGTTAGTTCTGATGAGGACCATGATCAGAATTATAAAGTGGATGGTGGGGATGAATCTATGTACAACCGTACAACATCATCCTTTGTGAGATCACCGGATGATCCCCCATCTAGGAAGAAGTTGTTTGAAGATACTGATTTCCAAACTCACAAGGTACGATTTAATTTGATGAGAATATTTAGTGTAGTTTATTATAATTGTTTAGTGTCTCTTAGTAAGGAGAAGGGGGTGGGGGTGGGGGGTTTTGGGGAGGGGTTGGATGGTACACTAAATGATTTTGTTGCCACAATTCTTTTCCATTTCATTTAGCATTATTATAATGATGGGTGAGGAGCAAAAGGTAGACATATGTATGGGTTAGCAGGATATATTTGTAAAAAGCGAAGGAATATTATATAGGACAGTTTCATTCTACCACTGATTATTGTAGTTATGTTGTAAATGTTGACACTCTTATTTTGGTCATTGCAGTCTACATTTCAGACTGCTATTCCGCCGTCCACCATTGCCGACCTTTATTCAGCTATTGCTTCGCTGATTAAGGAAAGCAATTCAAAGACTGCGAAATTAATTGCGGAAAGCGAGGAACGACAGAAATCTTATTATACAGCAGAACTTACTAAGATAAGATAAGAAATGAAGGCAGGAGATAAAAGAGAAGAAATCAAGGCAGGAGAGAAAAGAGAAGAAATGAAGGTAGGAGATACACCGGCCAAGAAATCAACAGAGGAAAATTTAGCAAGAAGCAAACAAAAGAATGACAAGGTTTCTGAAGAGGTAATATATTGCCAACCCCTAAACTTGGTACTAATCTAATCATTTTTTTTTTTTTCTGTTTATGATACTTTAGTCATTAATGGATTACTTATACTTGTGAATATAGGATCTTGATGGTGAGATTTTGTGCAAAGTAGTGGAAAAAAGTGATGCTCTACATGATTCAAAAATGGTTGAGGTATATATTGTCATCAAGTTTTTGTATGTTTATCAATTGCATTCCAGTGATTTAATATCTTTGTACATTTTAGGATGTGGACAGCCAAAGTATTCTTGATGAAAATGAGATGAAGGAGATGAACGAATGTGTCAACAATTGCATTAAAAAAATGGTTCAGAAGACAAAACCGTTGACAAAGAATTCTGTCCAACCCTAGGGAATGTCTCTTCCCTGTTTTCTTTTTAAATTTCAAAATCTCATTCTCTCTTCACTTTCCATTTTCTTATACAACTCAAATTCTCTTTCTTCGCCATCTCTGTCTTCAAAAGTTTCAAACTTGATTATTTCGGTTACAAATTTCTGGGTTGTGCAAGTTCATTGATCCTCTCTTGTTAAACCTTCTTCGTGTGGTAAGAATTGCTTCAACAATTTCAAGATCTTCAACATTTTTCTAATGAGTTCTCATGGATCAAGCTCAACGTTACTACATTATTGAATGCATGATAAAGGCAATAGAGCGAGAGAGCCAAGCCGTAGGGGATAAATTTGAGAATTTGCTACAACCTTATGAATCGAATCAACGTGTTCCCTTGAATCTCATGCCTTTGTTTTCTGGTAATCCCCCTCCACCCTTTAACCCATCTTTTTCATTTTGCAACGAATCTTTCCCAGAGATAACAAAATCGAGCAAAAGGGGTGACACTCCCAAGGAGACCAAGAAATCCAAGCTGGGCATGCAACGTGTCTCCTATTTAGAAGTTGTTGACCACACTAGCAATTAGATGGTGTTTACAGCCAAGGCACCTTGCCCTTTAGATTGCGAGACAAATATGGTTGGTGAGCAAGAGCCGGAGAAGTACATGAAGCACTTTGATATCCCAAACTCGATCGGTCTTCGTATACCTGGAGATAGAGCCATGTGGAATCCCCTCCCAAGGTAGTTGCCATTTATGGATCCATGCTGACATACAAAGTAATGTTGCGAAGTATGCCATAAAGCAAGGGTTTTTATGTAACAAATCATTTGATATCAATAAAAGTCTTTTGTTTACAAATAAATTATATTGCATGTATAAATCTTTTATTATATATGTCAAAAACAAAATATTCTAAGGATCTAAGATTAAAAGAAACATAAAGAAGTTTATATATGGTAGACATAATTCTTTATTTAGTCTAAAAATGTTCACAACTTAAGATACAAACTGGACACCTTATCTTGATTATAGTTATGGATCTTTGCTTTTCAATTGGGAAGTGATGAGTCTAGAATCACTAAGTGAAAGACTTTGAACAAATGACATAGTACATATGATGTATTGAACCGATCAAGTGAATAGTACATTTTGATTTTACCGTTAATGGAATAATACTTTCATAACAGAGCAATTGAAATATCTATCTTAATCGTAAGATAAATAATGTTTATGAGTTGTAACGTTTGAGCTATCAATGGGTACGACCACAAAATAATGGTCTAATCTCGATAGTTTTGCGTTATTGATTCATATGTCATAGCGAACATATATTTATAGGTATAGACATCATGACTCATATAATCAAATAAGAGTAAATACCACCTTTTAGGTCTTACGAGGACTTGGATAATAAATCTTGATGTCGAGTATTCAATAAGGAGTTATTGAATCATGATTTAAGATAAATCAAAATTTTCCATTAGACGTAATTATTAAAATAATTAATAATGCAATGTTCAAAAGAAATTTCAATTATTGGTAATTTTCACGAGGATACATATTTCACAAAATTGCTTAGGGTAAAAATATTTAATATATTTTATTTTAATTCAAGATTGCTGTTTCAGTTTTTTAATGGACTAAACTGAAATTAATATATTTGGGCTCAATTAAATAAGAGTTAATTGGTACTTGAGCCAAATATATTGGAGTTTGTAATTAAAATGACTCGTGGATCCTCAAACATCACAAGTTAAATTGGATCGTCTAAAAGTAACCTATTAGGCTCAATATTGGGTTCCAACATAAAGACTCATCTTACTTCTTTTATTTTATTTCCCATTAGAAATGGAAAATAAATCAAAATAGAATTTTGATGGAAAAATAAATAAAAGAAAAAAAGGAAAAGACTTCTAATAAGATTAGACTTACTAAATCACAATAGTATTTGTGAATCTTGTGTCCTATGAGAAAGCAAATTATTCTTTTCTAAACCTATAAATAGGTGGCTTAATAGAAAGAATAATTTTACACCAATCTTGTTATTCCTATTGGCATTGACACAAGCTTGAAAGTAAGTTATAAGTTTCAAATTCGATTTGAGCTTTTAATATTTTTCTTTAAGTCTTGTAGGTGGATTTACACCTTTGTTCTAAGAAAAAGGAGCCCACACTCCTAGGTGACTTGATCTTGTGCTAAGTGCGGAAGATTTACGGAGACTAAACTACAAAGGTAATTTCTAAATTAATCCAATTTGCATTACGTTTAGAATACAATCCGGTGATGTTTTGATTTTTTTTTTTAAAGTTCCGCAAAACATTTATTTTCAAAATGGTTATTTTTCGGTACAAGTAACTCTCCCTTTTCAGCACTTCATCACCCACTTTCTTGCTGACGCAATATTGGCTCCTGCTCAGCTTACTTCGAACAGTTACATGCTCTTGATGTGTTTGTGTTTGACTCGGAAAAGGCTCGGCTACTTACCCCGGACTCCTCGTGAGACATGTCACCTGTTCTCCATGCGCACTTCAAATGGCAAGGGTTCGTACTTCCTGCTTTTAAACACCCATGATAATTGGATACCTAAAGGTGTCGTTAACCCTGGGGAGATCGAAACCTATTCTTCCAAAGATAAGAAAGGGTTCATCTGGGGTTTTCCCACATCGAACAAGAGGTGGAAAATTAGCTGGTTTTTCATCGATGGCGAGTGGGAAATGGATACCCTCGAGGACACCATATTGAAGCTCGAGGGGAAGAAAGTCCTTTGTCACTTTGTTACATCGAATAAAGATTTTCTAGGTCTTGAGAAGATATTAGTTATTCATATGGCTAAAGCCATGGTTTAGCCACCGGAAAAGAGAGGCCGTCCTTATTTGTTTGTGGAGAGGAGAATGACAAAGCACGAAGTCTTTCCACAACTATCAACTAGGCGATGCCATTGTAAGTTACTCTTTATCCCTAATTGTGTTATTGTTTCGGCATGTCTGTTTCTACTCCTAACATTGCCCTTTTTTTTTCCTTTAGTACATGATGTGGACATCATCTGCGATGAGCAAGCGTGTTTGGTTAAGAGCGCTGAAGATATTAGTTGCAAGCATGCGGCCGAGCAAGTCTGTACGGAGATAGCTCCACTAAAGAATGATGATTCCCTTAGCAAAGTGAGGACAAGGCTGAGGATGATATTGAAGATCAAGTGCCTCAACACAGTCTATCGGCTAAAGAAGATGAAATTCTAAGTGAGCCTCTTTCTCGCCGTAAAGGGAATGAGAGAATAGGAGAATAAAGGGCTTCTCGCAGCAATACCTCTATTGAAGGAGAGACTGCTTTGTCTTTGTGACCAGTGCTCATTCAGTGTTGCTGGTAATGTTGTGCCTATATTTGGTGTAGATACACTCGATGCCCCTAGGGATCTGGTAAATGATTTGAACCCTAAGCGAATCCGGGGAAAGCGTATGGCTAAAAGAAAATGATCGGATGACGTCATTCGTCCTGGCAAGAAATCTTTGAGGGTAGTTCAATATGTTATATCCTTAGACGAAGATGCCAGTGATGGCCAAAAGTAGACCCTTGAGATGCATGAACCTGCTTATCCTGCTACATTTCCCAAAGAACCAACCATTGAGGACCCTATTGTCCGTCCGACAAAAGAGACTCAGGGTAGGGTCAAGAATGTTGAATAGGGTAATGCCCCAGCACCCAACGTATCTTCAGGTCTTGCATCACCTTTTTCATTACTTAAAGAGGTTCCCACTAGAGTGTGCTACAACAAACTGTTTTTTGTTTCTCCAAGTGACCAGGTTCCCACTTAGAAACGTGAAATATTTGTGGTTGACCTCATGTCTGTCTTAGATCCTGCCCAATGTGCATAAGTATAGGCTTTAAGTTAAAAACCTTTCCATTTTCTAAATAACAGCCCTTTACCTGGCGTTCCTTTAAGATACTTTATGATTCTATAAATTGCTTCACCGTGGGACTTTAGAGGATATTGCATGAACTGACTGACAATGCTTACAGTATAAGCAATGTCAGACCTTGTATGGGACAAATAAATGAATTTTCCCACAATTTTTTGGTATTATTTTCTTTCTACTGATTCTTCTCCTTCTTTTAGTTTTCCAAGTCTATGATTTGCCTAAATTGGTGTATCAATTGGTTTGCAGCCAGTCATTTCAACTTCCTACAGTAGGTCTTGAGTATATTTTTATTGAGAAATGAATATCCCATGTTTTGACTGAGCAGCCTCAATTCCTAAGAAGTATCTCAGCCCTTTTAGGTTTTTGATCTCAAATTCTGTTGAAAGATAGGTCTTCAAATTGGTTATTTCTTCAAGATTATCACCAATCATGATAACGTTATCGACATACACAATTAGGACAGTAATTCTTTTTCCCATAGAATTCTTTATGAATAATGTGTGATTGCCTTAGCTTTGGAAATAACATTGACTTCTTATAGCTCTAGTAAACTTCCCAAGATAGGCCCAAGGTGACTATTTCAATCTATAGAGGGATCTTCTCAATTTGCAGACTTTATTCCCTCTTAATTCTTCCTTGCGCCCTGGTGGCATATCCATATATTCTTATTCTTCTAAGTCTACGTGAAGGATTGTGTTCTTAACATCCAATTGATGTAAAGACCATTCCTTTGTTATTGCTAGAGATGAAAGAATTTGGATGGTATTTGTTACCGGAAAATCGTCACTAGGATGAAATTCTAAATAATGACTTAAAGGGGACCAAGATCAAGATTGATCCCAGTCAGAGGGGTATCACGTAGTTCGATACTGGCTATGTCCTCAATAACACACGTACGGTTTGGATTATAATAAAATAAACAAAATAGGCTCTTTATTGATCATCACTTTGCATTACAATTACATGAGTTGTGTTTCTCTAGATTAACTGTAAAATATGGAGATTCAATGAGCAGAGGAGATGGTGGTGGTGTACTCGTACGTGTCGATAAGTAGAATTGTGCGTAGGGTTTCTGGGGATGATTTTCAGATCCCCTTTCTGGTGTATAGCGTGTTGTTTATATAGGTCCCGTTATTTGCCATGCACTCCTATATTTTCGGTTTAGGGTTTGGCAATTATAGGACCTCTTTCCTTTTAGGAGATAAACTCGGAGCTTTTGCATGCAAGATCTTATCTTTCCTTCCTAGGAGGAATCAATCTCGAAAGCAAGTCCTTCCTTCCTAGGAGGATTCTAACAGAGTTGACTTGTTTAAAATAAAACTCTCATTTGGCGGGAAGGAGTACACCTCTTCTGTTTTGACTGAACGGTGGTGTTTCAATAGGTTTTTATGGAGCCTTTTAATCCTGGCATGAGAGTCCTGCTATTTGGTATTTTCTAACTTGGCGGGCTGATTATACCAGGAGGTGTGGACCACTAAGTATCCTGTTGCTACTTGAGGATCTGGATACCAACCAAGTCAGTAGTGGGGTTTCTTGCTGATGAAGTAGAGGGATGCCTAGATGGTATATGTTAGGTTTTTGGTTGTTGTTGGCATGTATTCCATATCAAAATGTTGTTTATCTTGTATTGTTTAGTGGTTGTATTGATGATGATTCAAAACTTCAAAGAAAGACTCAACTACAAAGCTTGCAAGATGATGGCTTGATAAGGGGAATTAGCTTCATTGCTTGTCAAAGGTATAATTGACCTCATTCCTCTTACAAGGCATAGGCACACACACAAAAATCATTCATAAGTGTCCCTGCATCGTTGTGCACCATTTATATAACACATTCACATGATTTTGTATGCTCATGCATTGAACTCAAATGCTCATACATTTTAGAGTTGCATGTTCTAAGACTATGTTTAGGAAATGACATTCATATGTGAACTTGTGTTTGTATATTTGTGTTTCTTGTGTTTTGGACTTGTACTTGATCTTAATTGATTCCTTGTTGAGTCCCGGTCATTTCGGTTACTCATATGTTAAGTTTCAAGTCCAAACGATGTAGCTACGCTACTTTTCATTCTCATTCGTTGAGTTGAGTTGAGTTCGTCGTCGTTTTTCGAGATAAATTCTCAACCATTTGTCAAAGTTTCATAGTCGTCATTGTGCGTGAGGGAGTTATGGTTCGTAATACGGCTAAAGAACGTGAGAGGTACACGGGAGAGGCAAGGTGGCCAAAGGCCATGGCCTAGCCACCACGTGTGGAGGCAGTGTGCCACACGGCCCAACCAACCCTCTGGTCCCATGTGGCACACGTGCCCCACACGTGGACTAGGCTGGTGTGGCCTATTTTCATTGGACAAAAATGCCCTTCTATTCCCTTCCTTTTAAATCTCTCCATCTCCCTCCATTTGTTTTCAAGAAGAAAAATTGTGAAATCCCGTCTAGAGTCTCTCCAATTTTCTCAACTTCCAAACACCATAACTTTCTCATACGAAGTCGGAATTGAGTGATTCAAGTTGGAGATTGTTCGTAATTGAGTCTTCTACCTTTTCCAAGTGATCTTGCAGCTGTTTGATTGTTTTTCGGAGTGATCTACTCAGAAAACCGAACCAGCTCGTGAAATCAAGGTAGAGTTCATATCTTGGTGATTTCATCTTTTTAAACCTTCAATTTGCTTGGGGTTTTTTCTTCTATATGTATATGTATGTTTAGTGAATGCAATTGAGAAAGATAGCTTCATAATCAATCCAATTGAAAAGTCTAATTAGAGACACATGTGGACTAGATTCTTGGATTCTTTGTTCTTCACATGATTGGGAGTTGTATCGTGATTAGATTGACATTTAGGATTATTTGAGACTTGATTGATTCATTTTATGATTAATAATCCTTGATTTGTGACTTTGATCCTTGATTGATGATGAGGCCGTTTGTGTACTCAACAAAATAGTAATAATATAGATTTTGGTTGATTCTTGAAAACTCTTTTAAGCCAGTTAATCCTTTTTAAAATGTGATTTGATAGCAAAATAGTGAGCAAGTTCGTTCCACAGGGAATGGAGAGTTAATTATATAAATTGACTAATCTTAGAATAATAAAGTAAATCATATTGTTTGATAGATGTGTGGTTTCTAAAACCACAAATGCTAACTACTCAAATGAAATTACACAAAATATGTTATGAAAAATAGAATACTCAACACCTTGATAAGAATTGTGATAAAATCAATTAATGAGATAGCTAGGGAATAGATCGATTAACAATTGAATGTGGGTAAGCTAACTAGCTTCATTAATGTACCAATCTCATTATGTTAACCACTTAGAGGCTTAGATTAGTGGGGTTGATATACCCACCACTAATCTATCCTATCCAATGGGTTCTTAATCACACAAGGATTGTCAATCCACATATGAATATATAACAAATTACTCCACTCAAGATAGCAATCAACAAGTGATATACAAGTCAATTATAATGAATGGAATCTAATTAATTTGAATGAATAGAACACATAAGAGATTCATTACAAGCTAAGCTAAACCCACAACCAATTGATCCTTAAATCTATCCCCTAGATTAGGGGTTTAGTTACACATATTTGCAATAAATGAAAAGAAGTAAATGATAAGGAAATAACCCTTGGGTCACCTTTTTTAAGCTTGATCCTTCTTCTCCTCTATGCTCCTAGATGCAAGGAATGGAGGTTGAGGAAATGTCTTGGAATGTGGGTGTTTTGGTGGAAAGTTACTAAGGATTTTGGTGGAGAAATGGTGGGATGAGGAATGAGGTAGTGAAGTAATCAAGGTTTTGTGTTGAGGGTTGGATGGATTAGATGAGTTTAAGGAGAGAAATGGAGGATGAGGTATGGTGTGCCATGGATGATTGAGCTAGATCTCAGATTTGTTCTCTATATTTTTCTCTGATTTTGCGATGCCTTTGAAGATGGAGGGACGATCTATTTATATGCACTCTTGGACATGTACTGATAACTGCTTGATTCGCTGAGGTGGAGCCTTGGTCGCTATTTGGTCGCTATGGCGACCCTGGTGCGTAAAACGGTTAGAAGAGAAGGTCGCCACGAAAACCATCATTCTCGCTATTTGGCAAGTGGCGACCATGAGTATTTTGTGTAGAGGTCGCCACTTGTACCTCTAGGTAGCCATGGCAACCATAAGTGGTGACCCTGCAAATGTGAGGAGGTCGCCACTTGCAACATCAAGGTCGCCATGGCGACCCTAAGTGGCGACCATGCCTTGAGTGCACTAGGTCGCCATTTGCAAGGGAGGTCGCCATGGCGACCCCAAGTGGCGACCCCACCTGGATGATTTGAGGACTTTCTGTCGCCATGGCACTCAAGTGGCGCCCAAGTGGCGACCTTCTGATGTCTTTTGAGAATCCTCTGTCGCCATGTCGCTCAAGTAGCGACCTCTCATGTCCAAGTGGCGAAAATGCCCTGTTCCTTCCCATTTGTGAGACATTTTCGCACAAGTCCTCCACTTTCATCTCAATTGCTTCTGAAACCTAATAAAACCTGAAACACTCAATTTAACAACATTAAACACAGGAAAATGCCCGAGAATCAAGCTAAAAGAATCAGAAATGAGGGCATGTAGGGAAAAATATACCCGCAGCGGAAGCGAGACTAAAAAAATAGTTTGAGTAGCTTTTAAAATTTTTCCATTTTTATGAACCTTAAACCCTTTTGATTAATTAAAGATATATAATAAATAACAAAAGATTAATACCTCTTGTCGCGTGATCCGATTGACTTACGTCGATGGTAATCCGCAAGATCTTCAATCCTAGCACGAACGTGGATCACCTAGTAGCGTGGTCTCCCTTTCTTTGAATTGCAAACCTGAGAGCGGATATAACAAACTTTTCTTGATTCGTTAGTCCCAAAAACAATCTAAAGAAACCTAAGATTATTCCGGTCACTTTTGAGTTCTCAATCTTATGATCGAAACTCTCGTGAACCTAGATCGATGTAGTATACACAAGCTTATTGATGAATAAGCAAACAATATACCATCAAAGAATAATCTATGTTCCTTTTGTTTTTAGTAGAATAAAAGCTCTCTATCTATGAGTTGAGAAGAAGAAGAAAAAATAAAATTTCTGCACCAAAAAAAACCCTATGGCCGAAATTCTCTTCTTTTTCTTTTAAGGGTGGCCGAATTCTTTCTTTCAAATGGACTAGGGTTGCCGCAATTTTTACTCCAAAAATATAGGAGTTTTAGTTGCACCCTAATTCACTTTCTAAGAGTTCAAACCCTAATCCAACTCATAAATCTTTTATTCCTTATTTGACTAAAATAAAAAGACTTCTTATTTGATTAAATAAATAAAATTAATTATTTATTTCCTTGTCAAACAAGTCTTTTAATTTAAGTACACTACTACCAATAGTATACCAATAGGAATCATATTTCCTAATCAGAAAAAACTTGTTTCTTAATTAAACAATGAAAACAAAATAATATTTAAGGCTATTATAGCACCTTGCCGCCCCATATAATATATTGGGCCAAATATTATTTTTCTTATTTCATTTAATCCATAGGACTTTAAATAAAAAGCCCACATGTGAACTAGACCCATTCTTACTAAAAGAAACAAGCCCACATGTCATCCATTAATATATAAATATAATTTAGCAGCCCATTACATAAATAATGTGCAAATTATATTCTTAATATATTAAATGCAATTCTAGATGGACCCTAAATTGGTCCGGTAGAATATATCAAGTGATCCATGCAAGTCCGTGTGGATTGGGGATCTTGGCGGGCTATCTAAATTTAAGCTACAATAGACATAACCTAATCACAATCAACAAATGATTCACTTAGGTCCGATCCATGAGCTAAAATTGAACTCTTAAATAAAGACAGAAAAGGAAGATGTTTCCTCATTCATACCCTAGACAATCATATTGGAGATAGTGTATCCTCGTGATTAATATCAGTAAACGCCAAGAGTTCATAGACCGCCTATAACTCTCCAAGTTACCATATTTACTCATATGACCACGTTTTGAACTTGGATATTTTGACTTGTCCAGAAGCCATGTTTTCAATAGACACTATTGAAAACTCAACGTTGAGATTTAATATCCAATTACCTCAAAACATCCATATGATGATATTATACTCTCATTTAATAAATGGATCCACGATGTCCATATCTATAAATGAAGTCCTCTATCGATTAACAAATGAATATCACCAAACTATCGAGGATAGACTATGCGATATAATCGTACTCATTGATAGCTCAAATGATATCACCGGCAACCATAAGTCCATCATTTATCTCAGGATTAAGATAGACTCTCCGATTGTCCTGATAATGAAATTACTTTTATCTACTGACGGTTATAGATAAAGTATTTCATTGTGATCCTGTTCAATGCACCCAGTGCACTAGATTCTTTCGCTCGAAGACACTCCGATGATTTTAGACTCATCATATCTCATTTGATCCCACTCAAATGCTAGCAAAAGAATTCTACAACTTTAACAAGATAAAGGTGCCCAACCTTTAACTTAAGTTGTGAACAATATTCAAGACTAACTAAAAAATTGTGTCTACCACATACATATCCAGACCTTATGATTATTTACTTTGACAATTATTAAACTATAAATGCTATAAGATTTGGATTATGTACACTTCATGTAGACATAGACTTAGTCATGTGAGCACACAAGTCAAATAGTGTCTAGTCATAAAAACAACATGAATCGAAACCTAGAGCATGTGAAACACCGAACATATGTGATTCCTAGTTTTATTCACAAAGCTAATACTTGAATAAATCATATACATGAAGCATATATTCAAGATATTAGAAACATACACCAAAAATGTTAGAATCACAAAATATGATCAATGAATGTTCTAGCAAGTATTTAGAGCAAGGATGTAATTAATAATCAATTAAATCCTAGGTAGCTCTAAAAACTAAATCAAATGTGCTAATCCTAGATTTTTTCAGTTAAAGGATCCAAGCACAAGACAAGGTTATTAATCATAAAATAGGTCAATCAAGTCACAAATAACCCTAGATATCAAGCTAAGCACAATACAACTCTCAAACATGTGAAATACTAGAATCATAGAAAACTAGTTCTGATGCAGCAGCAGTGGACCAACTGGCATTAGATTATTTGGAGGGGTGGGATTTGAAACAAGCCAAGTAAGACCAAACCCGGGCGACGGAATCAGATTGACTTGAAATTTTGACAGCTGATGCGTTTCGACGTTTCCGGAACTACTACGCAGCTTTGCTGCGTAAGCACGTCACTTTTTAGGCAAATTCCATCGTTTAGGCCTTTAAATTAGTGTTTTTGCTATTTTAGAAAAGTTTTGTTTATGCTTTAATTTGAGTTTCCCAATTCCGAATCGACTTCCGTCAATTATGGAATGTTTAGGATTCTTAGTAGAATCAGTTTTTGCTTTAATCTCGTTTTTGCCTTTTTTGGTAATTTTCCGTTTTTAAATCGTTTTTCTTGCTTTCCAAGGAATTCGATTAGGTTTAGGTTTTGTCTGCTTTAAATAGTGATGTAGGCCGAATTGGCCATTCAGTTTTGATTAAATAAAATTTCAGAGATTTATTCTCCAACTATCCAATCCCACATCCTTCGTGCGCGAAGATTGTCGTATTGAAGCCTGATATTCTGGCATCCGTGCGCGGATCAACAGAATATTAGTAGGTTGAACTAATTGTTTCTTGCAGGTTTTTCTCGTAGAGCTTCCGCTACACCAAGTTCACATTTGTCTCTAGTTAGACTTGATTAGCTTTGATATGAAGCTATCCTTCTCAATAGCTTTTATCAAACATACTCATACATATAGAAGAAGAAAACCCAAGGTAATTGAAGATCATAAAAGATGAAATCACAGAGTTTGGCTCAATACCTTGAAATCCCAAGCTGGTTCGTTTTTGACAGTAGAACTACCACAAAACTCGATCAATCAGCTGAAAAATCTTTTGGAGAAGGTAGGGGACTTGATTATAAAGATTCTCCAATTTGAATCACTCAATTCGAAGTCCGAATGAGAAAGTTATGGTGTTTGTAAGATGAGAAAATTGGAGATAAAATTTCAGCTCAATTTTTCAATTTTTCTTCTTAATAATGAACAAGTGAGAGAGAGGGAATATTTAAAAGAGATGGGAGGGAAAATGAAAGAGAGTGGGGCCCACTTGGGAGGTGTCCCTTTGCCTTTCCCGTGGAGGCGCATGGCCACCACGGGAAGGCCCCCCTTTTGGCCTTATCTTATTTCACTCTTCTTCTCGCGCTCCCCTCACGTTCTTTCACATTCCTTTGGCCTCCAAACTTGGAATTTGAATCCCTTTCCAGATTAAGAACCATAAATCACTTACACACAAGGAAAACTATGATACTTTAACAATTGTATGTGAACTCGACTCGATATACGAAGACGAAGATAACGTATTGTAAAGGAACGTAATGTTTCATAACTTCCTAGTTTGAACTCGAAATCTAATGAGTGAGTATCCGAAATGACCGGAACTCAACAAAGAATCATTTAAGAACATATTAAATTCCAAATCACTTACACACAAACAAATAAACACAAGATCACATAAGTATGCAATTTCCTAGACATATTCCTAGTATATGCATTTCTACTATTTATGTCAATATGAGATCAATGCATGCGCATACTAAAACATGTGAATGTGTTATACTAATTTTTCGCTATGATGTAGAGACACTTATGAATGAATTATGTGTGTGCGCGCCTAAGCCTTGTAAGAGGAAAGAGGTCTTATTACCTTTGTAGTCAGTAGCGCTTTCCTTGTACGAAGGCATCACTTTGCTTGAACCGTTGTCCATTTTCTCTTTAAGCTTGATAAATCACACAACTAGGAAAACTAAACAATATAAAGCAAATAACTTTTTGATATAGAATAATGCCAACTAAACTCAAAATCCTAACAAACACAATGAGCTTTCTTTCTCTTTCTCTTTCCTTTCCTTGTTTTTATTTCATTATGAGTAGCTAAATCCCTCTTGTTAGGGATTCAATGTTTGTAAATATGTGAACACTCTTTGAAATGATTCAATCTATCTCTTATATCCATTGAGTTTGCATTTATGCTTAAATTATCTTCATGTTGTATGTTGAGTAGGAACTTTACTCTGATTTACGAGCATGATATTTGTACATGAAAAGTAGATCTAGATCTTGACGGAACAACCTTGATTGGATTTTGATTGAAGCTCTATGAGAGGTTAATTAAGTTTTGACTAACCTAGATCTAGGTTTGAGCAAATTGATAAAAAAGGCATTAGACACTTTTGACCCCTCCTCTTAAATGTGGATTTAAATTGATAGTAATTGGATTATGAAGTTGTTAGTAGCATTTTACATCAGTTTTTCCTTAGCATCTTTTTAGAACATTAAATCTAGACATCTCTTAGTTTTTAAATCGCCATATTAGTCTAATCATTAGTGAGTTAATCTAAAGTAATTTTAGGGCACTACCAATCTTCGTGAGAACGATAACCCTTACTTGTGTCCATTTTACTACATAGCGATCTGTACACTTGCGGAGGGTTGTAGACTCATGCAAGAATTTCATTTACGTTTGTGTGTACCATTAGCTTTTAGAGGTATGCTCGGAGTGTGTCAAAATCTTGGCGCCGCTGTTGGGGATTACCGTAGCACGTTATCCTTTTAGAATAACTCATCATTTGTAATTTTAGTGTTAGATATAATTGTTAGATTGTTACTTGCTTAGTTTACTTAGATAATTTTTTAGGATACCACTTACAATGGGAAGTCGCGATACATCACCCGCTCGATCTCAGGATAGAGCAAGGCATGCATCACCGGCTAGACTACAACAAGGTGAACCACGTAGATTCATGAAAGATTTCTCCTTGCCAATCATCGGAGATCAGCCATCGGCTATATCACTGAATACGGCACAGAGAAATTATGAATTGAAGAATCAACACTATAATACTCTCCCGATTTAGTTCGGTAAATCCAATGAGGATGCTTTTCAATTCACGAAAGAGTATTATAATATGATGACAACCATACGGTTAGGTGTGTTGTTAGAAGATCTGTAAGTTCCTCAAGTTTGATTGGCTTATTTTAGTGACAAACAACAATTTGGGGTTTGAAATGTAAGGATAGCTTAGGTGTTAGTGATCAAGCTCAAAGGCCTTCTCAAGACCTCAAGATGATAAGCACTCCAAAGGTAAAACACTTGTGCTTATTTGCATTGAAGAGATCTTAGTTGCACACACACACACAACTCAGGCATATCTATACTCCTTGTATGTTGTGTGTTTCATGTATGTGCATTCATGTTCTTAACTCTCTTTATGCATTTGTTTATTGTCATGTCATTTAGTAGCTTAAGAATGCGTGATTTTCTCACTTAAGCTTGCATGGCCCTGGCGACCGCTATCGGTTTTTACAGCAGTAGCCACAGCGGTGAGATACTTGTCTCGACTGCTCTTTGACCGCTGTGGGTTTCCACAGTGGTAGGCATAGCTGTTTGCATCCAGAGCATACCGTTGTCATGACCGCTATGGAAGCCACAGCAGACGGTGCATCGTTTTGTTGACTTGATTATTGTTAAGGCCATCGCTATGGATACCGCTATGGCTTTGGCAGTGGTATTTGCAGCGGTCGACCTCTGTTTTTGTCAAAACAGCATTGCATCATTTTAGACACCTATATATATATTGCTTTCTCTTAAGGTCATCCCAATGAGTTCAAAATCAGATTTTTTACTTAGAACATTTTCCAAGAGAGAAAATTTCATAAGAACTCACCTTTGATTACTCAAAGCATTTCCATGTGCATTCAAACTTTATCTAACATCATCTAGGATGCATCTATGAATGGGTTTTCTTCAACACAATTAGCTTGGTAAGTTGTTCACTAATTTCATCCATATTTAGTGTCTTACTTATCAATTAATCTATTTTATTACTTGTATGCTTTTAGATTAAATTCTATTTACAAGATTGAGATTATTGTGTTGATTGATTGAGAGTTGTATTTTGATAGCTATTGCCTAGGAATGCTTTTTCTTTGATAGCTATGTTGTATGCCATATCATATAGCAATATTGATATCTAGGATTGTGATTATTGTTATCCTTCATCCTAGATAAGCATTTAGTGTAACCTAACATTAATTACATAATTGAATATCATGATATTCACTTAGGTTGTTGATCTCTTTAGTGAGAATTAAGTCTTGTGGCTAAGGTTGTTTAGTCCGCAAGCCAATTGATAAAGGTTTACTATTAAAGGCCTGTTTGGTAGTAGTGGTGGGTTAGTGACTGTGTAGGGTTTGACATGGTCAATATAGGTTGTAAACACCATTACAAATAGTGGATTCGAGGATCGTGTGTGGTGCACATACCAGCCTGTGGTTTTTCCTTATTGAAGGTTTCCACGTAAAAATCAAGTGTTATTTAATTTCCGCATTTTACACTTGATTGTATTTTTGACTAGTTAGGGGTTTTTATTGAATATTGACTAATCAAGAAAAATTGGTAATTAACTTGATTAAAATCTATTCAGCCCCCCTCTAGATATAATTAGGCATGCCATAATTGTTTCAAGATCAACTGAAGATGCGATGCTTCTTGTATTGCATGAAGGATGATGCCAAAAAGTGGCTTATGGCTTTGACGCCTAGATCGCTCACCACTTGGCAAGAGGTGGAGCGGAAATTCTTTGACAAGTTCTTTTCGGTGTGGAAGACCAAGGAGATTCAAGGGAAGATCGCCACTTTTATAGAAGAGGAGGGAGAGCCTTTCCATGAGGCATGGGAGAGATTTAAGTTGCTCCTAGCCCAATGCCCTCATCATGAGTTCACCCTAGTCAGTCGGGTTTAGTCATTCTATGATGGACTTTTGGGACTCACCCAAGCGATAGTCGACAATGCTTGTGGGGGAGCCATGAGAGAGAAGACGATTGAAGAAGTCTTAGAGAGATATGCGATGTTGGGGCAAAATTCCCAACAATGTAGCTCAAGAGGGCAAGAGAAGAAAGGGAAGAGACATTCAGAAATGGCTAAGCAATGAGAGAACCTCACAAGAGAGATGAAGAGGTTTGCAAGAAATTCTGTGAAGAAACAACAACAATAAGAAGTACAAGTGATGGTTTGCTAATCATGTGGGCAAAATGGCCATGGGGCGGACATGTGTCCCAGTCAAGGCTTGCCACCTCAAGAGGAAGAGGTTCAAGCATTCTACCAATATAACCAAAACCGCCAAAGGAATAACCAAAGTGGAAACAATTACAACCCTAATTGGAGGAATAATCAATGGGGTGGTAATTACAACCAATGGCATTACCAAGGAGGAAATCAACAGTATTGGAACAATCAGAATAATTAGGGCAACCAAGGGTACGGTGGAAACCAGTGGGGACATCAAAACAACAATCAACCAAGTCAGAACAATCAATCATTACAAGTCTAAAATCCGGATGAAGATCAACAGATGGTGAGCATCAAGGCCTCTATTAAGAAACTCTCAACGCAATTAGGACAATTGCATGAGAACACTAGGAGGCAAGATAAGGGGAAAGCACCGAATGGCCATACTGAACAAATCAATATGGTGACCGTGGTAGGAGGTGCAAGGCAAAAAGGCAATAGGGTTGCAAAGGGAAAAGAGCAACTAAGCCTTCACAAAGCACATAACCCGTATAGGCCACCAATTAGCCATGATAAAGTGAAGAATGAAGAACTTAGCAAGATAAAGCTGGAGGTGGGACCAAACCACTAATAGAGGCTTGGAGGGAATGTTAGTGCAGTGATAAAGAAGGGTCTAGCATTCGTCCAAAATATATTTGTAATATGGTCCTTACTGTCTAATTGCACAACATAAAAAAAAAAAAAAGATTCTTCAATGTCTGATTAGAGAAATATTTTAACAAACACCTAGCTTCTCCATATCTTATTTATTTTTGCCTTTTTGATCTAAGATAATTCTTTTGATCTCGTTTTATATACCCAAGAGACTCTCTGCCACCCATTTGCCTACCAAGTAACTCGTATGAAGCCTTAAGTGGAATTCTAGATTCTTCAGCTAAATCTACTTCAATTGCTTGAGAAGAAGATAATATCCGTTGAGATGGTAGCATATGAACACACTCTGGCATTACATGAGAACAATTATGCTCATATACAAAATGATTAACATTTTTTTTTCTCGCTATCAAGCTTTATATTCAAATGAGCACCACATCTAAACCTTGTCTCTGCTATAGGCTTTATAGTAAAATCATTTCGCTAATCTTTTACTCGAAAACTCTCTTTACAATGCACAAATACCTTTGAAGTGAGTTCACTGGTATGCTTGTCCCTACCATATGTTTCTTTTCTAACACTGAATCCCATACTCCGCATGCATTGTAGAAATCATAGGCTGATTGCTCACCATCAAACTCCAAACTACATATAGGCTTAAGCTTTTCATTCAAACACGTTAAACTAATGTCATCGTAAACCATTTCAAGAGGGATTATTATATCTGAAACAATAACATAATAAAATAAAATATGAAAAGTATACTTCAATTTTTTAAAGCAACTTTATAGGGATTCGTCAGACATTAAATGATATAATAGTATAAGGGTGTGGTTGGTATGACTTTTGAAGTAGAGCTTCTAGAGTGTATCTTTTATTAATATAGCTTTTATTGAGTAAGTGTGTGTTTGGTATGGCTTTTGAAAGGATCAAAAATGTTTTTTTTTTTTTTTTTTTTTTTTTTTTTTAATGTTAGAAGCTATTTTGAAGTTTTTTTTATAGATTTTTTGCAAAACTCAAAACAACTTTTTTAATATTTGAATTGTCTCAGTTACTCTTTATAAAAGCCATTTTATGTCTATCTGGAGAAGCCCAAAATTTGGGCTTTTCTAAAATGCTTTTTTTATTTTATTTATTTATTTATTTTTTGAGTTTTTGAGTTTTTTTTTTTAAAACATATGAATTGTCTCAACTACCTTTTATAAACTTTAGATATTCCACAATAACTTTTTCATTATAAATGCATTGTCAACACATTTTTTGTAATTTACACAACCAAAAGCCTTTTTTTTTAGAAGCTCTACTTGAAAAGCCATACCAAACACACCATAAAACAAGAATATAAAGCTATAACTTTTATTTGTTTTATTAAAATCTGCTGTCAGTACATTTTTTTTTTTTACATAAATTCATTTTTTATTTTTGTTTTCAAAGAAAATAAAATTTATGATGTACTAAAAAAACAAACAATATATATAATACAAGAATATAAAGCTATAACTTTCATTCATAACCACAAACTTTATCTTTTTGCCTATGCTCGTCTTGCATTATAAACTCTGTTATTTGCTTAAAATTCAATCAGTTCATTTTTATCTTTGTTTTCTAAGAAAATATAGTTTATGCTTTCCATATTAATGAATTATAAACTTCTTTTGTTTTGATTAACTGCAATGAGATGAAAAATGTCCATCGTATCATTTTAATTTTCTAGTAGATAAAGAATATCAATAAAAAGATAACCTGTGGGAGAGTTTTGGCCCTTGATCTTCATGGCTCCTCTTCTATGAAAATTCTGTAGTATTTTGTTTTGGTTGTTGTGATTAGAGAAGAGAAAAATCTAGGTCACATGGAAGAATTGTCAAGGAAGAGGATATCGATTGTTTGAGAAAGAGGAAAAAAAAGTTAAGAAAAATGACATCGTTTTCTTAGCATAGACAAAAATAAAAAAGCAGGAAAATCTCAACCATCAATGTTTCCATTACCAAGTATCAAAATCCTGAGATAGGCTAGGAAAAAGGTTAGTCAATAAAGGAGCCGAATCCCATGAGGATATCAAGTGACATCTTGATGAGGATGTAAAATGTTATCCCGAGCATGTCCATCCTTCTTGAGAAAATAAGAAAACCATCATCCTGTGCTAGAGTTCATAAGATAAATATAAACTAGCCCATGATATCCATTGAGTTAGTTAATTTATATCAAACGAGTCCATGATAAAAGTTACGGCAAAGTTATTGGCAATGTCAAAACGAATAATAAATCGAAGGAAATCTTTCGCTATATCCTATATGTGAGGTGGAATAAATTGATAAACACATGAAGATGAGATGTGGAGGAAAAACACAAATGACGGTTGCCAGGAAGTTAACAATAGTTGAGAGAGAGCTCACATAAATAGAAAAATCACAGAAGAAAGTAGGTAAGTAACTCTGGACATTCTCCATTCAAATAACATAGATTTCATTTGCACAACAAACCAAATTTCTGGTTTGAACATTTGGGGAGGTCATTCTGGTGCCCTTTTACGATAGTATTAAATTTTACTTCGTTTTTGCATGAATCATCTTCTGGTGGTTATCGTTTGGAGTGAATCTAAATTTATACTTCAACACCTACAACAACATTTGAGAAATTGGTGGAAGGCATCGATATTTGTCCACTTTGAAAACTACAAGATTGATAACAAATGAGGCAAAATATTATTTTCATTAGACACATGCACCATACTTTTTTTCCATTGACCAGGATTTGTCTCATTAGTCATTAGTAACTATTGGTGTGGGATTTTCTTTTTTTGAATTGGTAAGATTTTTGATGAGGGAGAGAATTGAAGCATGTCTAACATCTCTTTCAAGAATTTAAGAAAATTGTATCAAGGTGGTGCCGTCCAATGAGTTTGTATTGTGGTAATGTAGATTTAATTATCACCACCTAATAATTATCTTTTGATAATTAATTTGTGAAAATTGCAAAAAATAACCAAACCAAAGAATAAATTATTGTTTCTAACAAAATTCTAATTTTTTATTGTTTGTAACCAATCATCATAATACATTATTGTTTTTAGTCATTAAATTACAAAACTAACCTTTTATCTTCTTTTTCCCTTAAATTTTTTTTTATCTCCATTACTAATCTCTCTCTATCACTCATCTTTTTATCACTCATATATTTATCAAATCTTATTTCTCAACTAATTTGTGTCAAGAAATTAAAGTTATTTTGAAGGGAAATCGCAAAGAAAGCAAGAATTGGGATGAGTTTTTTGAAACTTTCGAGTTTGTGGTTAAATCTCTCCTCAAAACTTCAAGGTTTGTAAATCTTCAATTTCAATAGTATTATTGTGTTTCTTAGATGATATTGTTAATGGGTCTTTGTTATTTTGTTTCAATTTTGAAGTTTTTTTTGCTGAAAACGAAAAAAACATCGATTTTGGTTCGAAATTATATTTCACACAATGTCACGGTAAAAGAGACATACATGGGATATTTCATGCCCAACATGATATACATGAGATATTTCATGCCCAACATGACATATATTGGATATTTCATACTCAACATGATATACATTGGATATTTCATGCTTTGCATGAAATAATGCATAAAGGGGATATTTTATATCCAACATGACATACATAGGATATTTCATGCCCAACATGACATACATGGGATATATCATGCCTTGCATGGAATACTGTATAAAGGGGATATTTTATACCCAACATGATATACATAGGATATTTCATGTCCAATATGACATATATGAGATATTTCATTCTTAACATGATATACATGGGATAATTCATGTCTTGCATGAAATACTGTATAAAGGGGATATTTCATATTCAACATGACATATATAGGATATTTCATGACATACATGAGATATTTCATGTCTTGCATGAAATCTTACATAAATGGGATATTTTATACCCAACATGACATACATAGAATATTTTATGCCCAACATGACATAATTGGGATATTTCATGCCTAACATGATATACATGGGATATTTCATGCCTTGCATGAAATACTATATAAATGGGATATTTCATACCCAACATGACATATATAGGATATTTCATGCCCAACATGACATACATGGGATATTTTATGCATAATATGATACATGGGATATTTCACGCCTTGCATGAAATACTGCGTAAAGATGATATTTCATACCCAACATGAAGTACATAGGATATTTCATGCCTAACATGACATATATGAGATATTTTATGCACTACATGTTATACATGAGATATTTCATGCCTTGCATGAAATACTGCATAAAGGGGATATTTCATACCAAACATGATATACATAGGATATTTCAAACCCAACATGACATATATGAGATATTTCATGTCTTACATGAAATACTACATAAAAAGGATATTTCATACTCAACATGACATACATGAAATATTTCATCCCAACATGATATACATGGAATATTTATGCCTAACATGACATACATGAGATATTTCATGCACAATATGATATACATATGATATTTCATGCCTTCCATGAAATACTGCATAAAAGGGGATATTTCATACCCAACATGACATACATAGGATATTTTATGCCCAACATAACATACATGGGATATTTCATGTATGACATGATATACATGAGATATTTCATGCCTTACATGAGATATTTCATGCCTTACATGAAATACTAAATAAAGGGGATATTTCATACCTAACATGACATACATGAAATATTTTATGCCCAACATGACAAACATGGAATATTTATGTCTAACATGACATACATGAGATATGTCATTCCCAACATGATATACATGAGATAGTTTATGCAAAACATGATATACATGAGATTTTCATGCTTGACGTGATATATCCTTGAGGAATGTGAAATACTGTTTTTCTTACAAATTTTTTTTATGAATTGATTTTTTTTTTTCAATTGTTATTACTTCAGGAACTATGAAAAGCTTTAGGTTAGCAATCAATTATAACGGTTGATGGGACGATCGTGGATGGGGAACTTATTGGGGAGTGGGTGGAAAATGAGTTGTCATACAATGAGTTGGTAGAGAAGACATATAGATTGACTGGGATTGATAGAAATATTTTTGACATCATTCTTTATGGGATGATTAAGTTACAATCATGTTGGACAAAATATCACTTGAAACATGACAATGATATTGATTTTGTGTTTCACGATGATTCGCTGATCAAACTTGTCTTCCTTACCCATTTGCAATATCTCAAATTGAGATATGAGCATTTGAAGCCGAGACGCACCACCTTAGTCCCCTCATTGGTGACTTGGAGAGTATCCCACGCCTCATTTGCGATCTCTAGGTTTTGGATGTAAGAGAATTGCCTACTATCCACACCTCTGAAAATAGCAATCATAACCAGATGATGCCACTTCGCCAACTTGAATTCATTAGTAGACCACTCACTTATAGGTTTAGAAATGATCGTTCCATTCTCAAGTTTCTTATTGGGATAGAGATAACCTTCTTCCATAGTCATCCAAGCTCTCTCATCAATAGAGCGAATGTAAGCCTTCATCCTTAATTTCCAAAATCCGTAGTAGTGACCCTTGAGAAGAGGAGGCCTAGAGTTAGAAGCCTCTTCAGTCATAATGTCATCTTGTTGAACCATACTTCAAAATACTAAGCAATTCACATGTGAGTATAATTCGGATCTCATTAAGTGCCTTATGACGATCTGCTCTAATACCAGTTGTAAATACAATCACGGTTAAATTGCCTTAAGCTTACCTAGAGGGGGGGAGGGGGTGAATAGGTTTTAAGTCCTTTTTTTGATCCCTTGAAACAAACAAAAGGATGTCCCTCTAGATAGCTTATATCACATCATAATAAACACAAACAAGAATGCATAGACTATTGATAAGCATATTCAATTGATGGATCAAACATAGCCTATTGATTGCATGAGGAGGTTGTACCAAAAATACATAAATCAATAACAACTTGTATTCATTATAAATGTTTCAATTGTACAAGTACATATAATAGATACAAAACAATCAAAGATCTTGTCACATAAGAATGTAATCAATGACAATACATTCAACATCAATTTGATTCAAATAAAACAAATAACAAAGAGATAAAGAAAGAGAAACTTGACACACGATATTTTTACGTGGTAAATATCCGAAGAGGAAACATCCACGGGTTGAATTCATAACCACCGGCAAAATGTTTTTCACTAGTTAAACAAGCGTAGACCCTTAAATGTGACCAACTCTCATGTATCACAATCTATTGGATATCCCTCCTATCTATTCCCACTAGAGAGAAACTTGCCTACTCTTTAACCGAGACACATTGCATGCCTATAGAGAATATCCTTGCTCGGACTTACTAGAGGCCTCACACCTCACGCTAAGACTTCTCTTGCTCTATGTTGAAGAATCACTCAACAACAATAGACTTTTTTTTGCTCGAACTTATTTGAGCCTCACAACCCTTGCCAAGACTTTCTTTGCTTGTCTAACCGGAGCCTCACACCCCTAGACAAGACTTTGCTCAGACTTACTTAGAGGCCTTACACCTTTTAGCCAAGACTTCCCTTGCTTGGGCTTACTTAGAACCTCACACTCTTAGCCAAGACTTCCACCTTTTACAAGGCAAGTGATCTATGTGATGCAAATGATGCAAGCACAATCAACATAGGACATGTGATCAATATGAACTATGGAAACTAGAATTAGACAGTGAGCAGATAATGTATGATATTCTAGTTTACAATCCAAGAGATGCAATCACACAAGATGATGCATGAACATATGAAATGCATGGATCATGTACACTTCTTGTAGACATAGACTTAGTCATGTGAGCACAAGCCAAAAATTGTCTAGTCATAAAAACCATGAATCGAAACCCAGAGCCTGTGAAACACCTAACACATGTGATTCCTAGTTTCATTCACAGAGCTAAAACTTGAATAAATCGTATACATGAAGCATATATTCAAGATATTAGAAACATACACCAAAAATGCTAGAATCACAAAATATGATCAATAAATGTTCTAGAAAATATTTAGAGCAAGGATGTAATTAATAATCAATTAAATCCTAGATAGCTCTAAAAACTAAATCAAATGTGCTTATCCTAGATTTGTTCAATTAAAGGATCCAAGCACAAGACAAGGTTATTGTTAACCGCCAAATTTGGCGAAGGACCAAAGAAGAATTTTCCACCTCGACTCAAGAAGGATATAGGAGTGCGAACACAATCCGGATACCTCGACAGAGTGGATCCCGATTGACCCAAACACACACCTCCTTCAGCGGGGTCCACCCCGCCAGCATATTAGCTCAACAAAGTGGCCGAAAGCCAAAATACTCACTAGAACTCACAACGGGATCAAACCCGGTTATGACCGGGCTTCCTATGGACCCCGCATCATCCCGACACCACTTCCTATGGACCCCGCAGCACCCCGACATGGAGTTTTACTGATCATCCTGCTACAAAGTCAGCTACATATCCCCCTACTACCATTAGAAGGACGCTTACTAGATATAGACAAGCCGCTAAGCAAAAACGCACCTGGGAGCAGGATTCTAACACCAAGAACTCAAAACTCCACAAAAGATCCAGTAAAACGTCGCCGTACAAAGGAGTTATATTCCCTCCCGCCAAAGAATCCTAGTTTGAACAGGTCAGCACAGTAAGAGTCCAATTAGGAAGGAAAGAGATTGATTCCTCCTAGAAAGGAAAGACTGAATTCTGCACGTAAAACTCGGAGATTACCTCCTAAAAAGAGGAGGATCCTGCAGCTGCCAAACCCGAACCCGAGATTGTAGGAGTGCATGGCAAGCAAACAGGACCTATATATATAACAGCTTATTCATCGAAAAAGGGGGCTTTTTCGCAGAAAAGAGAATAAAAAACCCTACACTCTACTTATCAACATGCACAGTTTCTCCACCATCACCATCTCCATCTCCGTTACCAGGGTAGAATACCCATACATCATTGTAACCCATATAAGAAATAGTTCACGTATTGTAATAAAAAGGGACGATCAAATAATCTCGATCTTGGTCCCTTTAAAGTTGTTATTTGAAAACCCATCCCAATAACGATTTTCAGGTAACAGTTATTAATCATAAAATAGGTCAATCAAGTCACAAATAACCCTAGATATCAAGCTAAGCACAATACAACTCTTAAACATGTGAAATACTAGAATCATAGAAAACTAGTTCACATTTGTCTCTACTTAGACTTGATTAGCTTTGATATGAAGCTATCCTTCTCAATAGCTTTCATCAAACATACTCATACATATAGAAGAAGAAAACTCAAGGTAATTGAAGATCATAAAAGATGATATCACAAAGTTTGGTTCAATACCTTGAAATCCCAAGCTGGTTCGTTTTTGACAGTAGAACTACCACAAAACTCGATCAATCAGCTGAAAACTCTTTTAAAGAAGGTAGGGGACTTGATTTTGAAGATTCTCCAATTTGAATCACTCAATTCGAAGTCTGAATAAGAAAGTTATGGTGTTTGGAAGATGAGAAAGTTAGAGAGAAAATTTTAGCTCAATATTTCAAATTTTATTCTTAGAAATAAACAAGTGAGAGAGAGGGAGTATTTAAAAGAGATTGGGAGAGAAAACCAAAAGGAGTAAGACCCACTTGGGAGGGCCTCTCTTGGCTGTTCCCATGGAGGCACGTGGCCACCACGGGGAGGCCGAGAGGCCTCCTTCCCGTGGTGGCCACACACCTCCTCGGGAAGCCTCCCAAGTGAGGTATTCTCACTTTGGTTCTTCTCCTTGCGTACCCCTCGTGTTCTTTGACCGTCCTTTGGCCTCTGAACTCATAATTTGAATCCGTTTCCAGATTATGAACCATAAGTCACTAACACACGGGGACGACTATGAAACTTTGACAATTGGATGTGAACTTGACTTGATATACGAAGACGAAGACAACGCATTGTAAAGGAACGTAAAGTTTCGTAACTTCCTAGTTTGAACTCGAAATCTAATGAGTGAGTATCTAAAATGACCGGAACTCAACAAGGAATAATTTAAGAACATATTCAAGTCCAAATCACTTACACACAAACAAATAAATACAAGATCATACAAGTATGCAATTTCCTAGACATAGTCCTAGTACATGCATTTCTACAATGTATGACAATATGAGATTAATGCATGTGTATACTAAAACATGTGAATGTGTTACACTAATTTGGTGCTACAATGTAGGGACACTTATGGATAAATTGTGTGTGTGTGCGCGCGCCTAAGCCTTATAAGAGTAAAAAGGTCTTATTACCTTTGTAGTCAATAACGATTTCCTCGTACGAAGGCATCACTTTGCTTGAACCGTTGTCCATCTTCTCTTGAAGCTTGATAAACCACACAACTAGGACAACTAAACAATATAAAGCAAATAACGTTTTGATATAGAATAATGCCAACTAAACTCAAAGTCCTAACATATGCTAATATTAATTTTATAGTTGCCAATTTTCCATTTAGGTATTTTTTCTGTCAATGAAGGTCATCGATGTCAGTAGAAGTGTTGTCCTATCAATATTTGCCTACTATTTTCACTCTATCATTATTTTTTTTCTGACTGACGTTATAAGATATCAATATATAGATGTCATAAGAGTCTTGATGAGCCTTTTTACCATATATGTACGTGCTAATTGAAGGTAGTTATAGTGAATTTTTTGCTTTTCATAAGTTGAACTTCTAAGTCATTGATGAAGTCTAAACATATTTATTGAAAGCAGGGGCTCAGTATTTGCTCAGCATCGATTGATGGGGAAAAGTATATGGTTGCCTTTGGTGGTTACAATGAGAAATATAATAATGAACTATCTTGGTAACTAGTTCTATTTAAATGAACTGGTGATGACTTGAATCATTTGTTTTTTTAATTCAATGATTTGTTTTTGTACATGACCTTTACTTTTAGGTTTTTGTTATAAGACTCAAACCAAAAGACATATCACGCCCCAAGGTTTTCTAGTCACCAGCAGCTGCGAATGTTTTAGATCAGCTTCATGTTTCTCTTTTTTATTTATTTGTTTTCTCATTCAAAACTTTTATCAAATATCCAGTAGTCTCTATCAACCACTTCACTCAAGCTTTTAAATATAACCAATCAAACCTAAGAAAATTTTCACAGGTAATTGGCTTTCACAAAAATCGCATCAATCAGCAAAAAAATTGAATAAAAATTATACATTGAGCAATTATAGTCGAACTCAAGTTGAAGTGGGTTGAAGACGGGTCGAAATTGGGTCACAAACAAGTTGTGTCACGAACAGGTCGAGGTCAACCTAGGTCGCTGGAATGTTCGGCCATTGAATCGTCACCGGAAAGCACCTACTTCTTCTTCGCCAGCATCGCACGATCTAGTCCCTTCCTTTCTTCCTCTCTTTTTCTTCTTCTTCTTCGTCGGCATCTGGTTAGTTCAGCCAGTCGATTCTTCTTCGCCGACGTCTAGTTGGTGTCACCCTTATCTCGTTGCCGTCGCGCGGTTGACCACCTCTTCTCCGATCACCTCTACCTCTCTTATTGTAGTTGAAAACAATGGTTCTTTTTTGTTTTTATTGATAATGACATAAAAAGAATTTAGGTTTATGTTTGTAAAATAATAATAATAATAATAATAATTTAGGTTTACTTTTACAAACAAAATTGATTTTTTTTTTAAATGGGCATTTTAGACTTTACAACTTACACCTGGTTAAAAACAATAACTTAATTTTTTTTGATTAAAAAGAATAATCCATTTCTTAATTTGACTACTTTTACAAATCTTTTATTTTAAGAGATAAATAATGGTAGAGATAATCCTATCCATGCTTATATATAATGCATATTCTATAAGCATTGCATCCTGCAATTCCTCTAAGAAGGAAGATGTTGAGAGATAAAGGAAGGGCTGGCATAAGTTATTGCTCAGATACGAATGTTTAGAGACTAGAATGAAAGAAAGATAAAGAGCCTTCGAAGAGGTGTCAGTGGAATTTAGAGGAGGAGATGGCTAAGCTAATTGAAAAAAGGGTGGCTCTTGGCCATGATTTAAAAGCTAGACACAAAGTTTCTAATTTGGAAGCTCAGAAAAAACGGATTGAAAACCAAGAAAATAACAACAATAGTGGGATTGAAGGTGGCAGCCATGGTGGCAGTTCAAGACAGTCTGGGTGGAGTTTGGAGATGGAAGTGGCAAAAATCTTAGAGGTGGGGGCTGCCCTGGGTTTTGACTTCAATGGAAAGAAGGGAGAGATAGGCAAAATTCTTTCATGAAAGGAAAAAGAAGATGAAGATCGGGTGGCAGCTATGGAGAACATATAAGTTCTATGTCTTTTTCTTCATTCTTTGGCTTCCTTATTTATTTATTTTTTATTTTTTTATTTTATTATTATTCTGGAATGTTAGAGGTCTTGGTAAAGGAGAGAAGTGTAGGATGGTTAGAAGTTTAGTGAGTAAAACTAAACCAGAGGTTTTGTTTATTCAAGAATTTAAGCTGAAAAACTTTGATAACAGAATTATTAGTGCCATAGAAGGGGTCCAGAATTATTAGTGCCATAGAAGGGGTCTGGCTCAATAGAGGGATTGGGGTTGATGCAGAGGGAGTGTCTAGAGGGTTAATCACCCTATGGAATAAAGATGCTGTTACTGTGGATTCTTGTATTTCGAACAATAGGTGTATTATCCTTTCTGGCTATTTAAAAAAGAGTAGGAAAAACATTGTGTTGTGTTATATTTATGTGGCGTCTGTGGAAAAAGAGAGAAGAGATTTATGGGATTTTATTTTGGGGGTGCAGCAAAATTTTACGGATCCGTGGTGTATAGGTGGGGACTTTAACACGGTCCTTGATCCGTCTGAAAGAGTGGGAGTGGTGTGTGATATGGTATTGCTGAGAAGTTTTAATCGGTTTATTCTTTAAGCAAATCTTGTGAATTTACCTTTGCAGGGGATGAATTACACTTGGTCCAACAACAGAGTTAGTGAGGCTTGGGCGAGATTGGATCGCTTTCTCTTATCGCAAACCATTTTGCTTTGGTTTCTGAATTTAGTGCAGAAAGGTCTACCGCATAGTCTCTTGGATCACAATCCTATTTGGCTTGGCGATTTTGGTGTGAAATGGGGGCCGTCTCCTTTTCGTTTTTGTAATTGGTGGTTAGGGGAGAAAGTCATGATGAAGGATGCAATGAAGGGGTAGGAGTCTTGTGTGGTCTCGAGTACAAAAGGTTTTGTGTTATTCTCCAAAATGAAAGTGGTGAAGAATAGGTTGAAAATTTGGAATGTTTCTAATAAGGCCAGTTTTCCTAGTCCCAATAGTGTAGAAGAAAAATTGGGTGTTATTGACGCTAAGGCGGCTGAAAAGGGGTGGACGAAGATTCTTAAGTCTGAAAGAATTTAGTTGTTATCTGAGTTATGGAAATGTCTTAGAAGGGAGGAGCAATCGTGGAGACAAAAATCTAGGATAAATTGGCTTAGATAGGGAGACAAGAACACTAAGTTCTTCCATTATGTGGCTAATGGAAGAAGGAGAAGAAATGCTATTGAAGAGTTGGTCTTTCAAGAGGGTTGCATCTCGGATCCTATTCAGCTCAAGAATGAGATCTTTTGTTTCTTTAAGAAACACTTCCAGAAGCAAGCTTGGCCTAGATTGAATTTGAATGACACTAACTTTAAGAAGTTGTCGGAAGTTGAAGTTTCCTCCTTGGAAAATGTTTTTTCTGAGGAGGAAGTGTGGTTAGCCATTTCTAATTGCGAGGGTAGTAAGGCTCCAGGCCCGGACAGGATTAGTGTTGATTTTATTAAAGCTCATTGGGGTATTATTAAAATTGATTTCATGAATTTTATACATGAATTTCATAGGGATCCGTCGATTGTTAGAGACTTAAATAAAACGTTTGTTGCTCTTATTCCTAAAGTGGAGAATCCGGTCGCTATTAAAGATTATATACTGATTAGTCTAGTAAGTGCGATGTATAAAATTCTTGCTAAGGTTTTAGCGAATAGATTGAAGAAGTCCATGAAAACTATTATTGAGGAGTCCCAAATGGCGTTCATTAGTAATCGTCAAATTGCCGACAGCTTTGTTATAGAGGAGGAAATTGTCCATAGTTGGAGAAAAGATAACGAGGGAGGTCTTTTGCTGAAGCTAGATTTTGAAAAAGCTTATGACAGTGTGGACCATGATTTTCTCGATTCCATGATGAAGGATATGGGCTTTGGTAGTAGATAGAGAGGTTGGATGAAAGAGTGCATCTCTTCCATGTTAATGTCGGTTTTGGTGAATGGTAGCTCTACGCCTCAGTTTGGTGTGGAGAGGGGGTTGAGGCAAGGGGATCCCCTATCCCCATTCCTTTTCATTATTGTTGCGGAAGGTTTGAACTACTTATTCAAGAAAGCTTGTGAGCTAAATTTAATTGAAGGAGCTCGGTTAGGTGAGATGCATGTCTCTCATCTCCAGTTTGCCGATGACACAATATTGTTCATTAAACCTAGGGAAGAGTATCTTCGCAATGTGAAAAGAGTGCTTCGGTGTTTTGAGTTGGCTTTAGGGCTTTAGATTAATTTCCATAAATCTTGGGTGGTGAGAGTGGGGAAGGGTAGGGCGTTAGAGTCGGAGTATTGGGCTTCTATTTTCAATTGCAAGAAAGCTTCTTTTCCCATTTCTTATCTTGGTTTTCCGTTAGGGTGGAAACTGGGGAGAAGGAGCTTTTGGGAGTCTTTGGTGGGTAAAATAGAGAGGAGGTTGGCTCATTGGAAGATAAAGTTCTTATCTAAAGGAGGAAGACTTGTTTTGATTAAATCGGTGATATCTAGCATTCCTACTTATTTCCTCTCTATTTTTAAGATGCCGGTGGTGGTGGCTCAAAGAATTGAGAAGTTTCAAAGAAGCTTTGTATAGGGTGATGGGATTGTCAAAAGGAAAATACATGCGTTTAGATGGGAAGAGGTGTGTAAATCCAAGGAGAAGGGTGGGCTTGGTATAGGGAGAATTATAGATAAAAACAAGGCTTTGTTGGCAAAATGGATTTGGAGGTTTGAGAGGGATGATAAGTCGTTGTGGAGGAGGGTTATTTGTTCTAAATATAGGATTCCAGAAGCCTCTCTGCTATGGAATTGGCAGCCAGCCAAAATAGCCTATGTTTTTATTAATTCGGTTCATAGCCTTTTTAAAGCTGGTTTAGTTTCTGCCAAGGTTATTGATGAGGGTTTTAGGATAGTGATTGGTAGAGGGGATAGAGCATTTCTATGGTATGATGTTAGAGTGGATGGAAGACCTCTAAATGAGGCGTTTCCTAGGTGTTTTGCATTTGCGAGCGATAAAAATGAGACAGTCCAACACTATGGTTTCTGGGACAGCTCAATATGGGTTTGGTCAATTTCCACGAGAAGACCTCCTTTTGATTGGGAAAAGGACCAATGGAACCTTTTTATAATGTTTTTGAATTGTCTTCCTATGAGTTTTTTGCATTCGGATTCCTTTGCTTGGAACTTTAATTCTAAAGGGTTGTTTTCTATGGGTTCTTTTCGAAAAGCTTTAGAGAATAACCATGAGATCACAGTGTTGGTGCCCCCTTTTTTTTGGAAAGGTTTTTGCCCCCTGAAGATTGAAGTGTTCTCTTGGCAATTGTGGAAAGGTCGGGTGATGGTTAAGGAGGTGATGCGAAAATGTGGTATGGAATTTTTTTTTGATTTATTGTGTCCCCTTTGCAGAGCTGAAAATGAAACTATTGATCACCTCTTTATCCATTACGCTTGGTCTAAATCGTTATGGCTGTTGTGTATATCTTATTGGGATGTAAATGGCTGCTTTAGTTTATCTATTTCTGATTGGATGGAAGGGTGGAGTGGTCTTTGCCCGGAGCGATGGAGAGGATTTGGTTTTCTCCTTTTTTTTTTTTAGTCCATTTGGGAGTCGAGAAACCAAGAGGTGTTTGATGAGAAAAGTACGAAAGTTGAGCAGGCTGCTGATCGGTCATTTATTGTATATGTTTTTGATCCCCTTTCCTCCAATCAATTGCTTGTTTCTCGAGTCTTTTAGAGTTTTAATTTGTGTGTTTGAGCATTTTCAGGTTGTTGAATCCAAGTGATGTATTTGAAGTATTTCAGAGAAAAGGGGCAATTTGGCCAATTACCGCGGCTCAGGCAAATATACATCAAGCGGAACATGTTGCGTCAAAGTCCAGAGGTGCAACATCCAATTTACCGCCCCCTAGGCACATACCTACCTTGCTGTCCTACCTAGCGGTCAACTCCAGGAGTGTCACTTTGTATTTTCCGCTGGGTAGGCAACTTACCTACCCAGCGGTACATCCAGCGGTAGCCCGTCAGTGCAGATGATCCATATTGCGGGCCCCATAACTTTCAGTTCCGATTGAACTGTGTATCCTGCCACCTATGGATTTGAAGCCCCGGAAGTCTAGTTTCCAACCCAATTTACGTCTTGTCAATCCGAATTTTCTAGAAGAGGTTATGCTCGTTTTAGTGTCCGAAGGTCAGATCAGTCAGTTATTAAATCCGCGAATGCTTTCGGGATTTTGTTTCGCAAGTTGTCGGAACGGGAAATATTACTTTCTCGGACATGTGTGGGAGTCTTGGAAAGCAATTAGACATCTAATCCTTATCCTCCTTCAATAAGTAATCAATTTGGATGGATTAGGAAAGAAATAGAATCCCAAAAAGGTAGAGTTCTAAAGGGGAGTTGATTTCCTTGTTGTTTAAGGGCTTGGCTTAGCATCTACACCTATTTAAGCCCCTTTGAACCCTAATTTCGGGAGGGATAGATAGGGGCCATCGAGAGCTAGCCAAGGGAGGTCCCTAGCCACCAAAGGGGCCGTCCCCCTTCACCATCATCCATCTTTACACATCGGGGGTTTGCAAGACGAAGAAGACGCATCATTGAAGATTTGAAGAATTCATTGAAGGCCTCAACGGGTTTTATCTTTTCTATCTCTTGTCTTTTTATTTCATCTATGTGTAACTAAATCCATACTAGGGATTCAATGTGAACCTCTATGAATACTCTTTGTTAGAATTGACTATATTTTCGTAATTCAAGTTTTGATTCATTCAATTTGTGATTATTTCTTCTTGTTGAGGCATGGTTAGTGCTAGACTAGAAGTTAGGGTTTGATATGTTAAAGGTTGAGATGCGCGTGGGTTTCACCATTCTTAGCCAATATGCAATTGAATGAATGAATTTATCGTAGCAAGATATCGCACGTTATTTTTGGTTCTCTTGTTCTTGTGCTTAAAGGGTTCTCAATCATAGTCTACACGCAGGGTTTGCTAATGACTGTGATTGAGAATACTTGATTGTGTGCTTTGTGGATTTTAGGTTATAGTTTACACGCAGGGTTTGCTAATGACTTAACTGAGAACGCTTGGTGTATGGTTGATATATTTTATGCTATAGTTTACATGCAGGTTTTGCTAATGACTGCAGTAGAGAGTACTTGATTTATTCCAGGACCACATAGCACTAATTATATATAATTTAAGAACGAACCCTTAACTTGATTAATATTCTTTGTGAAAGTCAATTCGAAGCATTGAGTAAACGTAGTTGGGGATCATTGATGATCTAGTCCTCTCACTTCTTGATCACATTCACATATTCTTGTTAACTGCTTTCTTAGTTTAATCTAGTTTTAATCTCAAATCAATCAAATCAATCTGAAATCTCTTGGTTACTGTTAATTGCTTAGCTTTAATTAGAATTAGTTTTAGTTGATAAATCACTTTTCCTCGTGGGAACGATCCCTACTTGTCGCTGTACTTATCTCACGATTCGTGCACTTGCGAGTTAGGTTTTTATAACACGATTTTACACATCAGCTGCCGACATGGTTAAGCTTCGAATTGTGTGGTGGTTTAAGTATCTTGGTAAAGGTTCGAGTGATTGGATTCAGTCCCTTTTACTCAACTTCAAAGATGTTTGTGTCGAGTTCAAAAGACGGAAACATTCAAGAATTGCAGACTGGATCCCTCCACCCGAGGACAGTCTTAAGTTTAACGTTGATGGTTCTTCGAGAGGGAAACCTGGGCCTTCAGGAATTGGTGGGGTGTTGAGAGATTCTGTTGGCAAAATTCTATGCTTGTTCTCCTTTTCGGTGGGGATTTCAGACTCCAACTCTGCAGAGATTTGGGCTGTCAAGAAAGCGACAGAGTTGTGTTTAGCTAATTCTAATCTTAGAGGCAAGTGTATTACGGTGGTTAGTGATTCCAAGACTACAGTTTCCTCGGTTAATGGCAGTGACTTTGGGAATATTTCTCTTGTCCATTCTATTTATAAGATTCGCAGAAATCTGAATGTCTTTGGCCATATGGAGGTTGTGTATGATTCCAGAGTCTTCAATTCCTTTGCGGATAGCTTATCCAAGATGGGCTTTAACTTGTGTGGCGATTTTATGGAATGGGGAGAGTGTTGATGTGGTCTTTGGCTCTATCGTGGTTGGGTTTATGGGTTGCTTTGTCTGTTTCTACTGTTTTTCGTTGCTTTGGTTGGTGTTGTTGTTAGTTTGGCGAGGTTGGGTTCTTTCATAAGTGGGGATTTTGTGGATTGGGGTGACATGTGTTTCAGCTTTCTGGTTTGGCTGGGGTCGTTTCTTCGTTTTCGTCTGCACTCTGGGCTTGGTCTTCGCTGGGGTCGTTTGGTCTTTTTGTGTTTTCCTCCTGTTTTGTTTTTTCTTTTGCTGGCTGGTGCCTTGCTCCGTGTTGTTCTGTTGTTTGTTTGCTTTTGTTGGCTGCGGTTGTTGCCTTAGCTATGCTTCTGCTTGTTTGTGGGGCTTGCCCTTCTTGTCTTTTGGCTATTTAATGAAGTAATCTTTTCAAAAAAAATAATATTCTATAAGCATTCATTGAAACATCAACTGAATTGCTTTCTCTCTCATTCTCTTTTTCATTTTGGTTATAGTATTCTATTTTATAATTGCTTTTAGGCTTTCCTTTACAGTTCAAGTCTTTTTATTTTTTAATTTTTGAAATTTGAAACCAATTGGATAGAGATTTGGCCGAACCTTTACCGAGATCAACCGCTATTGGTACCGCTCAAATAACATGCAAACAATTTTGGTCGGATAAAGGTTCGAGGCTAAGAATTTGATAATATATATATATATATATATAAATATATATGACTTGAAATAGAAATGACAACTCTAATAATCCAAGTAATAAACTGTCAAAATTAGTTACAAGCAGTAGTACTCGAAAGAAGTTATTGACAGATTTGAGATAACTATCAAAATCTCAATTAAGTATCCTGGGGAGCTCAAAAGAGGCCAAAAAAAAGCCTTTGAAGAAATTAAACTGAGAAAGAAATTTTTTTTTAAGAATCATCACATAAATATGTATTGTCTAAGCGTGAGCTGCGCATATCATGACCAATATCGGCCTGATCTGATCCAAGATAAATTCGGTTGATGAGGGTTTGGAAGGTGGACTCATCACAAGGCAAAACAATTCTGTTTTGGCTAACAAATCCATACTCCTCTGCAGCTTTGTGTAGCAGTTGCTGGAAAGTTGTGTTCTTCAAGTAAGACAATGGAACCACAAATCTCCTCTCTTCTTGCCCAACATAAACCACAAAGTGACCCTTTGGAGCTCTTGACTTCCTTTGATGATTTTCTTGTTTCCTTGCAATTTTTGCTGTTATATTGAGATTGAGACTGAAATATCGAATATGCATGAGTGAAATAAATTGATGATCCCCAAAGACCTTTTATAGTTATATATATACAAGTCCTGTGAATGTGTGTTTTTTTTTTCATCATTTCTTATCCATTGAAAATATGTAATGTTGACAACGTGGTCTTATTGTTAACCTCTTAGAAGAAGATTGAAGAATCTGGCAGGCGTGATATATGATTTAATGAACAAGTTGTTGTTTCGTGGTGAAGATGTTTTTGGGTTTGCTACCTCCACATGGTGATAACTATATTTCAACAGTAATGTTTTTGACTTTTTGTCCCTTTTAAGACATCCGCACAGTGTTTTTTGTTGGCTTGGTTCTTTCTATACACAAGAGCTTTGTAAAACCAAACATATATCACCAAACTTCTTTAATCTACACTCGTAAGCTCCAAGAAAATTGTCGACAAATTGATTTTACTTGTACTCTTTATGTAAAGACTTGATGTCTCTACAACATTGTGTTAATTAAATTTAAAATACAGATATATATATATATATATATACTTGTATGTGTAGTTCAATGACCCTGATCTTGAACCAAAAGCAGATTTAATTGTAATGCATTTGCAATCACCTCATCAATCTTGACTTCTACGTACATCTGAAGTTTTGAGTCTTGTATGCATGGTTGAAGGTTAAGTTAATGTTTCGGTGCCAACCATGGTGATATGATGACATAGCAATTGTATGATAACTTATTGGGTTGGCAATCTTTCTATATCCATGTTTTAGGTTTTTTTTTTTTTTACCATAAATGGTTTTTTTTCATCACTTTCTTCGACACAACCCACATGTCTAGCTCTTCCCAGCAGAGTTTCACATTGTGGGCAGTGAGGAGGCAGTGAATTAAGTCATTAACAATACTCTTCATTTTGAAAAACATTTACCTAACTCCTCTATGGCGGCTCAAGAGGATAGAGATCTAGCTAGAGAGAGGTGCCAAAAAGTTATGCAACATATCATATAAAGTTAGCCAAGAAATATATATATATATATATTTTAGGATTGATTTCCCATTATCTTACTATGTTATTTCAAAAAAATTAAATACAAAATGTACTACTTTATTATAGGTATAATATAATGTCCATGCGATCCACCATGTAATTAGTTCATACATAGAAGGATTAATATCATTGATCTCTCTCCTATACGTGAGGATATATGTAATAATACTGGAAAATTTATATATTATTTTTTGTAACTCGTTATTAGAAACCTCTCTTACATATAAAGGAGAGGTAATTTTTCAATGACAAATTATGAATTTGGAAGAATATATTCATATTTATTTCATTTAGAATTTGTTTCGTATATTTTTATAGATTCTTTTTATATATTTTTTGTTTAGTTTTTTTTTTTTTTTTTTTTTTTTTGGAACTATTACAATATTTTTGAATTAGGGGAAGAGGTATGATTTGAACCCACAATATCATATTGGTTTGATGGGCTAAGGGGTTTTGGGGAAGAGACATGACTCGAACCCACAACCTCATGATGTAGGTGAGACAGGCTGTTTTAGTTATTTATCATTCGATCAATGTATTTTTGCAACATTTGTAAGATTTTAGACCCTATATATACAATACATATACTTTTATTTGACATTAAAATCAGAGTAGATTAATAATATTCTTCTTATTTATGATTTGGTTGTCTGTAAATCTGTAATGGGTTGGTTTTTGATCCTTTCCATACAAAGATGAAGATAAAATGTTGACCGAGTAACTCATACGTATGCGATTGGAAATACTTGATTTGATCTCGAAAAACATCTGAAAATGATGTTAAATGTACAACCATAGATCCAAAATAAAAAAAAATTCAAAATGTTAACATGATAAGTAGCATGTGATGTTACAATGAGATATTAAGTTGATGAATAGACTTGACAAAGGAGTGTGTCTCTCGCAGATGGCAATGAAAATACTCGTACGTCTATGGAAATTCAATTATCAGAGATCACAATAATAGTTTTTTTCTTTTTCTTTTTCTCTTTCTTTTGGTCATGTGTTTATTGATTCACATTTTTGGAGAATGGTATGGAGAAAAGCTTTTTTGAAATGACAGGTCATGAGATTTCTTTTCGGCTTCTTATCTTTGTAGTGAAATTATTCGCTCTTTTATGCCATGCATGACTTCTTAAGTACGTCCAACCAACATCACACATTCATATTGGGTGTGAGTAGTTATTAATGTGGGGCTATACAATTATATAACTTGTATAAATTTATTTATACTGACATAACTTGTGTTTTTTGGATGACCATCGAGAAATAAGCTATTGGTGCATATAAATGTTGTTTCTACTACTTGAGAGAGAGTAGAGACAAATTAAGGGTTGTCATGAGTCTACATTTACAGTTGCATAATTTATCTTCAATGGTGTGTCTATAAATTGGTGAGAATTGGTTAGGTGGATTCACGGTCTTAGCCTAATTTCCTATTAGTAATACGATCACTTATTTGTGCGTGACTTTGCTTTGTTTGCTTGCCTGTTTAATTAGTTTTACAAATTGCATTATAGTTGTAGTTAAATTTAATTAAATTTGAGTAGTGTAATTCAATCATCATATCTTTGCTTGTCTAAATAGTAGTTTAATCAATCAATTGTGATAATCAATTTATCAATCCTCATGGAACGAATCTTATTTATCATTGTACTACTTCCATGGCTCCGTACTATTGTGGTGCTCATTTTGGAGTGGTCAGTGGCATGGGTATAATTGGTTTTGCATATGTCAATGTTAGTCAACCATTAAAGTTAACGGATTGACTTGAGGAAAGAGGATACCTGGTTAAGTAAAGAAACCCATCCACTTTCCCTCATAACTTGTAATCGGTGCTTACATAAACCAACTAACTTCATAGCATTTACTATATCTTGATCTTTTCTTTGTAAGGCCTGAGATAATTCATTTGTAATTCCAAGTACATCTTTCATCAAATGTAAGCAAAAGACAAAATTAAATGATTGCACCAACTCTACTAGATTATTTGCTTCACATCTTTGCTCGGAAGTTAATCCATCATCTGCAATTATCTCAAGTACATCAATTACAGATGGAAACACAGTGATTATGCTTATTAAAGTACCATAATGTGAACCCCATCGTGTATCACCAGAACGTTTCAAATTAGTCTCTTGATTGAGACCTCTCCCATTTGAAAGTTCACCACTTTTGAGTGCTTCAAAAACTACCATAGCTTGCTTCTCCCGAAGAATATCACGACGTTTAGGTGAAGCTCCAACAATATTCACTACAGTGGCAACTATGTTGAATAAAGATTGAGCATCTACATGATTTTTTGCTAAAGCGACAAGAGCCAATTGAAGTTGATGAGCAAAACAATGAATATAATAAGCACACTCATTCTCCTTCATAATTAGTGATTTAATACTTGCCCCGTCATAACCTTGCCCTCGCAATCTAGATATGCTCAATCCATGCCCAGAAAATACGTTATCAATTGTGGTCTTGAGTGAGAGAGCGGTAGTACTAGCAACATGTTTGATACCAATAAACCGCTCAACTACTTGTCCATTAGGATTTACATAACGTAATACCATAGACATTTGCTCTTTTGTTGATACATCACGAGATTCATCAATCAAGATTGAAAACAATGCATCACCCATTTCTCTAATAATAGTATCGGTAGTTTCAATTGCAAGAGCATGTACAATATCTTTTTGAATATCATGTGCAGTTAACTTGAGGTTTTCTGGAGCATTTTGCAAAGTAGTGGCTTTAATATTTTCATTATGGTCTGCAAGAAATCGATAAAGTTCAAGAAAGTTACCGCGGTTGCTTGATTCTTCATAATCTTTGTCACCACGGAATGCAAGTCCTTGTCGCAAAAGAAATCGAGCACAATCAACGGATGCATTCAAGCGAATCCGATACTGAATTCTAGCTTCATCAGAATGTTTAGAAAAAATAGTCTCAATATGTTGTGCTTGATTCAACAAAGCTTCACAACATCGTCGAGCATGTTGGTGGGCACTACATTTTTCTGCATGATATGTCAACGTATTTTCTCCAATTTGAAAATCCTTTACCAACAAATGAATCACCACACCCTTGTTGACCATTCACCGGTTTGAATAGATAACAATAAAGGCAAAATGCGGCATTCTTTACAATACTATATTCTAACCAAACTTTATATTCATCAAACCAAGATTGGATGAATCTTCGACCTGTTGGCTTAAAAGGAAATTCATGCCCTCTAGGTTGACAAGGACCTTTTTGCAAATAAGCTTTACGAATTTTGTCTTGAACATCATGACTATAATCTAATATACGAGGCCATAGACCAGGATCTGTGGGAAGACTAGATAAATCAAACTCTGAACTTGTTTGTTTAGAACCATCACTCTTCTCTAAAGGGGTAGGCAATATTGATATTTTTTTATAATAGTTCTCCATCACTGTTTCCAAATAGAGTTTAATTAGTAAAATGATTATATTTTTTTAAACAATGAACCTATAATTAACTTAAAAGTTTATGCAATATAATATCTAATTAATACAATTGCAATTATTATTATCTATTATTGATTCACGGATATTAAATTCATATATCTATCAAAAAACAATAACATGAATATTTGGATATTAAATTCATTCTTGAAAGATGAAGAAACAATAGCATATATCTATCAAAAAACAATTGCAATTATTATTATTTATAATTGATTCATGGTCATTGAGTGGTGTGTGGCCACAACCCACACTCTCACAGGTTGGATGGGAAAATTCCACAAACACAACACAAGCATTGAAGATTTGAAGCATAGTATGATAGTACTAACCAAACAACAATGGTGTACAGATTTTTGCATTTCCAAAAGACATCCATTTTTCCCCAAAATACAGAAGAAATAAAAAATAATTCATTAACAATTAACAAATAACAATCAATTGTCAATCATAATAGTTTCAATTAATTATGTGATAATACATAATTAGTGGAGTAAAGATTACCTTTTTCTATTCTTCAATTTAAACTTTTACATATCACATTCTCAAGCTTTCATGGCCCAATATCTTCTAGTAACAAGCATTCCTATTATATAATCTGTCAAATGCCAATAGATTAAACACATGTTGCACATGAGTTTTAAATTTATATTTTGTTCAATTACACAATAAAAAATAAAAGGGAAACAAATATTGAAAAAGGAAAAAAAAAAATTAGGAATAGAAGATTACCATTTCCGGATTTAATTGTCATGACTTAAAGAGAATATATAAAACATCTGGAAAAATGTTGCTTGAATTCGATTTGAGACTTGAAGAGTGTTTGAAATTGAAAGAGTAAAGTGGCGAGAGAAAGAGTAAAGTGGGGAAATTGCAAGAGTAAAGTTGCAACAGAAAGAGTAAAGTGGAGAAAGAAAAAGGTGAGTTTTTTTTATTTATGGTATGGGTCCCGTTGCTGGAAAAAGCAATTATATGTGGCCATGTCACCATGTGGGCCATATTGTTATTTAAACAATTTTTTTTATTTTTTTTATTGATTCAAAGATCAAAATCAAGTTCCAGACTTCCAGTTCTTCCAAGTTCAAGCATTCTAGAAGACTATTTTACATACAGACAAAAACTTGAAATTTTTTTCTGAAATTTGAGGGGGGGCAGTTGACCCTGCTCGCCCCTTACTCCCTCCGTCCCTGGTTACATGGTGGAATGGTAATTGAAATGGGATTGGGAATGAGAATGGGAATGGGAATGAGAATGGAAAGGAAAGGAAAACTGAGTTTTTTATTTGGTTTGAACTTTAGAATTGGTCTCCGAATCAGTATTATTTTGTTTAGTTAATAATGGAATGAAATTGAGTTAATTGTATTTTGACAAAAATACCCCTAATTATAAAACATTCATAATAACATGATATTATGGATAATAATAATAAAATATAAAAGTATATATAATATTATATATATATTATTATATATATTATTATAATATATAACATATTATAATGTTATATATATACATATAATATATATATTAGGGATTTTAGCAAAAATACCCTATTTTAGGGGCTTAATAGCAAATCTACCCTAAAGTCAAATTCAATTGCAAAAATGCCCTGAAACGACCTTGTTACCCCTATAGTAAAAAAAAAAAAAAAAAACAAAATTTCACTCACTGCCCTAACAACCCAAATCCTCCTACCCACCCATCCTGAAACCAAACCCTTCCTGAATCCACCACAAAGCTTCCCCATCACAAAGCTTTGCTGACTTCGCCACCGTAAAGCTTCGTTGGTGATTAGCAACCCATTCGTCAACGATTTCATTGCAGCAACAACAGCAACAACGAGTTCGTCGCCATCTCTAAGCTTCATCGTCAACGCCGTCGGTGTCATCCGTCGTCACCATCCATCTTCTTCCAGCATCCTCCTTTTTCCGACGTAGCCATACACCACTGATTGGGTTCCAATGTATTTGGCTGGAGGTATTTAGAGTTTTCAACCCTAAACATTTAGGTTTATGATTTTGGTTTAAATTGATTAATGGGTTATCAAATGGGTTATCAAATTTGGAGGTTTATGAAATTGATTAATGGGTTATCAAATTTGGAGGTATTTGGAGCCTTGGAGGTAATGGATTAAATGTTTATGATTTTTTGTTGGAAAATTTCTGTCATTGTTAGTCTGTGATCTTTTTCAAAGTGGGTGTGAGAGATGCATAATGTTCGAGTTTCGAAAATTAGTTTTGATCCAGAGAAAATTCAGTTTCGAAATGTTAAATTTAGAAGAAATTTGGGTGCCAAGTAGGTTTAATTTGTGAAGTCGTACTACTGCTATTTTTTATTAATTTGCATGTAAGTTGTAAAAGCTGTTTTTTGTAATGTTGGCTTTCAATGGTCATAATAATATATTAGTGTTTTTTGTTTTCAATAATTTCCAATATCTCATCTTTGTTTGTTTGTTGTCTCAAACAATGATCAGTTGATGATCAAACAATGATCAGTGGGTTGCACATGCATAAATAAAATATCTTAAATTAATTTAATTCTCGTTGTGGTTGTGGTTGTGGTGGGTGGTGCATGTTTTGGTGATGGGTTGATGAATTTGATTACTTCGGGTGGTGCATGTTCTGATGATGGGTTCATGAATTTGACTTTCATTTCTGTATAATTGGCACCCCTTTAAAAACCCAATTGGGTGAATTTTGCTGCTGTAAAGCATTTGCAGTAACACAAATTTGTTTCATGACAGCATATGGAGACATATTGTCATCTAATGCAACAGCCTGCCTATTTCTATCTTCAGTTGTACAACCAGAACATTGTGTTATTTGATTACTAGTGTTATTGGATTACTCATTCATGGTAATATAATAAATTTAACAGCAAATTATATGATTTCTTTTTTCGCAGGAATTAATTCTAACCTTAGTTTACAAGTGCTGTAGACTAAGCTTCAAGGAAGGTGGTTCTAATTTTTTTTTAAGTATGAAACCTTCAAATGGGATACTACAATGACAGCCTACGTGATTGGAAAATCCCCGTTGGATGCTATGGTACATTGGTGGATAGTCAAATGTGTAAGAAAAAAGCGGAGCATCCCTTAGAGTTAAAATTGCAACTGAAATATTTCTAAATTTGACAAGTGGTTGATGTAAATGATAACAACTGATGTATAATAATGCTTGCATTATAACTTGTAAATGATAACATATTTGTTTATGTTGTGGGATGTATAATAATGCTTGCATTATAACTTGTAAATGATAACATATTTGTTTATGTTGTGGTGGTGATTTGTTTGAAATGTGTTGTTACGTGAATGAGATGTTTTGTGATTATGAGAAGTGTTGTATTTAATTATGGATCCGTGAAATTTCAAATGGAGCTTTGTAAAATTTTTGAAAATTTATAATTGCAACTCATTTAAAAATAGGCACCATGTGGTAAGCATGCATGTTGCTGCCCGTTTCGTTGCAACATTGCTGCCTATCAAAACAGGGAGAAACATGCTGCTTGACAAAAGTCAAAACAGGCATCAACACTGCAGCATCTTCATTTAGTCATGTTGTTACATGGTAGTATGTGAAAAAAATGATTTAACAATACTTCTAACATTTTCACCGGTAATACATGTTTTAATAATTAACAATATATGTACAAGAACCACTTACATCAAACAAATTCAGTTTTCAAAATGATAACTAACCAATTCCATTATGAAACATTGCATCCCTTAGAAAATCAAATGCCCTTCCTCTCGACCGTCATGCCAATATACACCGTGATCACTTTCCTATTCTCCACCCCAATTCAAAACCAATTGCACATTTGTCATCTTCAATTCTGAATTTTTTTAAATATAGATTATCAATTCAAAAAAAAAGAAAACTTTACATAAAACATAAGGAGTGTAAATTAATATATAAATTCATAAACTTTTTTTTTTTTTTTTTAACTGTACTTGTGCTTCGGGTCAGGTGTGACCCAAAGCATAAATTCATGGCTTTGGGTTGCCCTCTACTAGAAGCCATGAATTTGTGCTTTGGGTCATACTTGATCCGATATCGGGTTAGGTGTGACCCGAAGCACAAATTCATGGCTTCAGGTTGCCCCCTGCCCGAAGCCATGAATTTGTGCTTCGGGTCATGATTGACAATATATCGGGTCAGGTGTGACCCGAAGCACAAATTCATGGCTTCGTGTTGGGGGCAATCCGAAGCCATGAATTTGTGCTTCGGGTCATGATTGACCCGATATCGGGTCAAGTGTGACCTGAAGCACAAATTCATGGGTAGAAAATGATGGAGGAATTGGGGGCAATTATTTCTAAGGGTAGTTTCATCATTTAGGGGCAATTTTGCTATAAAAATAATTGATAGGATATGTTTGCAATTTAAGCCCTCAAATAGGGTAATTTTGCTAAAATCCCTATATATTATAATAAAATAATATATATATTACATAATAAATATAATATAAATATTATTATATATATTTTAGTATATATTTATATATAATATAATATATAATATATATTATATATTAGTAATATTAACATTATTATATAATATAAGTATCATATATTATATAATATTATAATAATATAATATAATATATATAATATATATAATATATATTTTGGATAATAATAAAATATACTTTATATATAATTATATTATTTAATATAATAATATATTATATAGATAATATATTATATAGATAATATATAATATATATAATAATATCATATATAATATCATATATAATACATATAATACATATATATAATATAATATAATATAATATATATAATAATATGCTTATATTATATAATATATATAATAATATGTTTATATAATATATATTATTTAATATATTCATATATAATAATATAATATATAATACATATATATATATTATATAATACATATATATATATTATATAATATATATATATATAATTTTTCTATTGTTAGTTCGTCCTGATATAAAATATATAATGACGAAGAATGTAGATCATTAGATTTACATACCTTGACTCAAAGTGTATGTATTTATCAATATTTCTCTATAATTTATGGTCTACATTCTTCATCCTGATATATTTTATATCAGGACGAATTGATAGTAGAAAGACTGTATATATATAATATCAATATATAATATATATTATATATAATATATGTAATAATATAATACATATATAATATATAATAGTATAATATATAATAAATATATAATAAATATAATAGATATAATATATATTATATATAATATATATTTATATAACATTAATATGATATATAATAATAATTTATAATTTTTGGAAATGAGGGTATTTTTGGAATGGAGTTGGGGCATATGAGGGTATTTATGGAATACAAATTTTAATTTGGAATGGAATGAGCATTCTATTGGTTTTTGGATGAAAAGCACAGTCCACCAAAACGGTGGAAACACCATTCCAATGGAATGCCCTTTCCATTAAATTTTAACCAACCAAACATTGAGAATGAAATTCTTTCCATTCCATTCCATTCCTTTCCAGCCAACCAAACACAACCTTTATGTAATTATGTAAAGATTTGATGTCTCTCTACAATATTGTGTTAATTAAAATACAAATATATATATATATATATAAATTTTCTATTATCAGTTCGTCTTGACAATAAATATATCAGGACGAAGAATGTAGACCACTATATTTACATACATTGACTTAAAGTGTAAGCACTTATCAAAACTTCTCCATAATCTATGGTTCATATTCTTCTTTCTGATATATTTATTGTCAGGACGAACTAACAATAGAAAGACTATATATATATTTTGAAAAGGCAAGCTTTATTACCCAAAGAAAACAGTAGGAAGCAATACAGAACTAGCCATCAAAAACACAACACAACCCAATAACAAGCAAGAATGCATCATCTAAGCAGTCAGCAACAAATATATATATATATATACTTATATGTACGTGTAGTTCAATGACCCTAATCTTGAACCAAAAGCAGATTTAATTGTAATGCATTTGCAATCACCTCATCAATCTTGACTTCTACGTACGTCTGAAGTTTTGAGCTTTGTATGCGCGGATGAAGGTTAAGTTAATGTTTCGGTGCCAACCATGGTGGTATGCATGAATCCTTCTATATCCATGTTTTAGGTTTTTTTATTTTATTTATTTATTTATTTATTATTATTATATACCATAAATGATTAAAAAAAAAAAAAGACATCACTTTCTTCAACACAACCCACATGTCTAGCTGTTTCCAGCAGATTTTCACATTGTGGGTAGTGAGGAGGCAGTGAATTGAGTCATTAACAATACTCTTCGTTTTGAGAAACATTTACCTAACTCCTCTACGGCAGCTCAATTAGAGAAAAAATATATATATAGAGAGAGCGAGAGAGGCGCCGAAAAGTTATGCAAAATATCATATAAAGTTAGCTAAAAATAACATATTAATACAATTAAAATTTAGTTCGATGAAAACGCATCACTGCCACCACTAAATATTGGTTGGTGATAAGAACATTCATTCAGTATGATAATGTCTTAACTTTGAGTTGCCACCATAGTATATGATATTTCAACGAACAAAAAAAAGAAAAAAGAAAAAAAAAGACCACTATATTATAGTTAACGTCCATGCAATCCACCATTAAACTAATTAACGAGTTTATATGTATATATAAGGATTAATATCATTGATCCCTCTCCCATACGTAGAAGGATATAATAATACAGGAAAATTTAAATATAGTTAAAAGATTCATCAAAATACTCTGATTATTTTTTGTAATCGATTAGAAACCTCTCTTAATATATATAGGATAGGTATAATTTTTCAAACACAAAATTATGAATTTGGAAGAATATACTCCTATTAGTTTCATTTAGAATTTTATTTATTTATTTATTTATTATTATTATTTTTTTTTTATAGATTCTTTTTATATATTTTGTTTAGTTTAATATTTATCATTTTAGGAGAAATATATTTTTAACAATAAGGATTACTTTATTATAATAAATACGCTTGTTACATTAGTTTTGAGGGGATATTTAATTTCAGAACTATATACATCTATTTTTTTTTTCTTACATTAAAATCAGAGTAAGTTGATTGAGTAGCTCAAAGGCGATTGGAAATACTTGATTTGATCACCAAAAACTGCTGAAAATCATGTTAAATGTACAACCGATAGATCCAAAATAAAATAAAAATTCAAAATGTTAACATGATAAGTAGCATGTGGTGTGACAATGAGATATTAAGTTGATGAATAGACTTGACAATAATGGTGGGTCTCTCGCTAATGCGGATGAAAATACTTGACATAGATTATGTATGTTTATGCAAATTCAATTATCAGAGATGAGAGATCACAATAATAGTTTTTTTTTTTTTTTTTTTTTTTTTTTTTTTTTTTTTTCTCTCTCTCTCATTTGGTTCATATTTTTATTGATTCACGTTTTTGGGGAATGCTTTTTTGAAATGACAAGTCTTGAGATTATTTTTTGGCTTCTTATCTTTGTAGTTTGTAGTGAAATTATTGTTCTCTCTTTTATGCGATGCATGATTTGAATCATGTATTGAACTAAATATTACAATTCGCTTTATCTATTTCATAACTATATTTATACTAATTCCTTCAAAAAAAAAATTAAAAAAAAATTTATACTAATAGTTCATTTTTATTAGGTGAAACCATAATTAGAGTTTGCAGTGAAGATAATAAGATTTTAAGTTTTTAACAAACCCTTGGAGGTGATATGGGGTGGTGTATGCTAAAGTAATATAAGGTAAGGATATTATTAAAACCACCGTATAGTTTGCATTATTAGCCAAATTATAGTTTTCATTATTAGTCAAAATGTACCCTGCTGTTAACTTTTGTTAAGATTTTGATCAAAAGACTGTTTTATCCCTCAATATGAAAATAACAATCTTTTTAAGAAATAAATATAAAAATAATAAATAAACAATTAATTAAAAAAAGATAGATGTCCACCGTCCATCCTTTTTTTATTTTAATTTTAAGAATCATATATTAAATAAAAAAAATGGATTTCCACCATAAAAGAGATCAACAAAAAAAAATCAAAAAAAGAAAAAATCAATTTTTTTTATTTTTTTTAAAGGAAGTGGAGATCCAGATTGGATCTTGGAGATCCATTGTTGGATCTCCACCAAGCTAGATCCATCGTTGGATCTTCGGTCACCATGGAAAGGGGAGGCTGCAACCTCTCCCTTTTGTGGCGAATAGAGTCGCAAACATTTTATGGCCCTGTTCTTAGTCACAACACTACTGCCAGCCAAAAGCCACCCCTAATCACCACATCAAAACCTTCGGTAAGTGCAATTATTGTGTGATTAGCTTATTTCTGTGTCAAAACATTGAGGTGCTTTTGTATGGGTAGTTTAGGTTCTTCATGTGGTCATCAACATTGTGATCGTGATTGAAGACAACTTTCCTAGCATCTCCAAAGCTTCAAGAGCAAAGAGCTACAAATGTATAACACTCGACTTGTACTCTGAAGAGACTAGTTGCACACACACACACACACACACACACACACACACACACACAATACATGCATTTGTGAATCTTTAGTTAAGTGTGCATCCATTACACTTTCATACTTGCACTTCATTCATAGTTTTAGGTGTGTTGTAATTTGTTTCCAATTTTTGATCGGAAATGTCTGCGCTTGCACGTTGATATGCTCATCTTTGCTCGAATTTGTGGTTCTTTAGTTAATTGTGCATCCATTACACTTTCACACTTGCACTTCATTCATAGTTTTAGGTGTGGTGTAATTCGTTTCCAGTTGTTGATCAGAAACGTCTACGCTTGTACGTTGATGTGCTCATATTTGCTCGAAGGATAGACCGCTTGAGAAGACCTCTTTCTTTTCCTCTTAGTGGTCTTGGTGAATCGCGAAAATAGGGTGCGAAAATCTCACTTGAGAAGTTTGATGTCCAACATTCGCTGTCATGGGGGTGATTTTTTGGAGCGAAAATCTCTTTAGAGGAAGTTCGCTGTCCATTTTTCGTTGTCGTGGGGGGCAAACCTTGAGGGGGAGGGGGTGTGGCGACGAAAAATCTTGTTTTATCAAAACTACGTAGTTTTGATTTAGGCTCCTATATATACTTCTCTTCTTCTTTCCAACTACTAAGAACTCCGAATTTGTGACTTTTTGAGAGAGAAAGAAGAGTTCTAGAGAGAGAGTTTTCAAGTGAGTGTTTTAACTCTCCACCCCTAAAACCCTTGGGCATTTAACACCTTCGAGCATCATTAAGCATGGGTCTTCATTGATTATGGCCTTGTGTTAGGTAAGAACAACAACTTACATCATTTATTGTTCTTATTCTTTCTTTTTACTTCACATTTATTGCATCTTTTGAAGTAATTAGAGATTGTATGAGGTTATTAGATAACTAGGTTGTTGGGTAGTTGATTTGTAAACCTAGTTAAGCATTGCATGTTTTGTTTAGCATATTTTGCATTATAACATCTCCATTGTTAGGGAAGAACAAATCCCCATCTTATTTATTGTTCTTTGCTTTTTAAAATTCACATTATTTGTATGTATTTGAAGTTGTGGAGATTGTTTTGGGGTTAGCTAATAATTAGGATTGTTGGGTAGCTATTACCACACCTAATTAAGTATAGATTGTTTTGTCTTGCATTCTATGTATTAAGCATTCATTACATGTTCACTTAGACATATAACTCTCTTCATTGAGTTCAAGTCTTGTGGCCAAGGTGTTGGTTGCACAAGCAAGTGCCAAGTGCCATTGTAAAATGCCTATGGGTAGATTAAGAGGTGCTCACATAAAAAATAGTAGATCGGGAGATATCACTAGGATTGAACCAACAGTGGTGAGTTGTAGTGTCCATAGCCTGGGGTTATTGAGAGTGAGAGTTCGTGTATCTCTTCAGGGTGTAACTTCCTTTTCTTATAGTGGATTTCTATGGATCAAGTGGTTAACAGGGCTAGTCCCGTGGTTTTTCCCAGTTAGACGGTTTCCACGTAAAAATCAAGTGTTTTTTATTTTCTGCATTTTTAATACTTGATTTTATTATAGTGTTAGTTGCCATTAAATTGACTAAACGAAAAAGTTGCTAACATAATCGATTAATTGGTAAATAACCTATTCCCCCCTCTAGGTTGATTGTATTCCATTAGACACATTTTAACCTTCTAAGCATCACACCAAAACCACCCCAATCACCACATAAAAACATAACCACCCTAAAATCTAGCCACCACAAGGGGTGAGTACAGGGATGACAAAATTATCCATGTATACGGATTTCCATAATTATCTACTCCATTTTGAATGGGGATGAATATCGTAAAATCCCGATATCCATTTTATTTTTGGGATGTGTATGGATATTGTCAATGGATATCCATTCTTATTTGGCTCAGTTATCAATTTTAATATTTTATAAATATAAAAAATTGGCAAAAATTCTTAACTATAATTATATGGTTTATTTATTTATTTATCATCAGAACCCTAAAAGCTAGTTTTATAAAATAAGCCGATGGTGCTGGATGCATTTGTGTACAATTTCTATGTCACAATTTGCAAGACAATATTTTGTGGAGTTATTTAAAATATTTAATGTGATAGAAAATTTTGAAATATTTTTCAAGATTTGTTTCTCCCTTTAAAATGCATAAAATGTACCATTATGGATCTTAGTTACATTTTTCTATGTATGGTATACAGATTTACATTTTTTTTCATCGCATACGAGATAGCCGGAGAAAGGATGACTATGCCTACCTCAATTCGGGGATTCCTCGAATCCACCCCACTTACATAGAAATGGGGATATATATATGGGTTTTGGATCCTCTACTGATCTGATATTTTTCCTGATATTTTTAAAGCATGTGATTGGTGGATAATAAAGTGGTTGTGAAAACCAATCACATCTTAATCACTCATTCATTGCAATGTTTATGTGTCATGAGATTAGGTGAGGTCAGAAAAAAGATCAGATCAGTAGAGGATCCAAATTCATATATATTAAATAGATATGAGAATGAATATTATGGTATCTATCCTCAAATTGCTCCATTTCCATCCCTCTTATATCACTTTTCTCACAACCCCATGGAAAGATTTAAAGACTTGGATGATCTTGAAGGAAGGAGGTAATTAACGTTGTTGCTGTATCAGCCAAGTCAAAGATTCACTCATTTGATAATTGAAATAAACCTGTTAACCACCAAAATTGGCGGAGGATCAAAGAAGAATTTTCCACGTCGACGCAAGGAAGACATGGGAATCTAGACACCATCTGGCTACCCAGAAAAAAGAGGGATCCCAACTGATCTGAGTACATACCCCCTCCAACGGGATCCTACCCAGCCATTCACCATCTTCTCATGGACCCCGGACCCCGCAGTATCCCGATTCACAAGCATTCCCCCAAGCCGGGCTAATCGTAAATCCCTCCAGCGGGGTCCAACCCAGCCACTCCCTAGCCTCTTATGGACCCCGCAGCACCCCGACACGGAGTTCCACTAAGCATCCCCCCAGCGGGGTCTAACCCAGCCACTCCCTGGCCACTTATGGACCCCGCAGCACCCCAACATGGAGTTCCACTAAGCATCCCACTGTTGTACCATCAAGACATGCCCATTTACAGGTATGAGAGGTTTTACCATTAGACCAATCTCATCTTGTTTTTTTTGTTCTATTTTTCAATTGATAATGTATATCTAATCAAAATAAATGAATATGTTTTTAATTTGGATTGAATAATTTAAGTAATAGATGCATATAAAAACACTTACAAAAATGGTTTAATGTTTTGTTGAAAGTATTTTTACTGCAAAAAAATAAAAAATAAAAAAATAAAAATAAAAATCCTTTCTACAACTCAAATAATTGCAACAATATACAAAAAGCAAATTCTATAATATATATAGACAAATGGTTACAAACATATAAAAAACAATACAAAATAAGAATTAATACAATTAATATCTAAGTGTAAACAGTAACAGTACATTCTAAAATATCCAATCGTATATTGGTTATTGGTTGATGAAAGCGTTAAGATGAGACATCATTTCTTGTGTTCTCATTTGGGAGAAGCGAGAATTATGGAGAACTTGAAATGCATGTCCAACTCCTTTGTAAACCACTTTTTCCACTCTCTTACCAGCAGTAGCCAAGGCATTGCAAAACTCCAAGTTTCTATCTTTAAGTATATCCATCTCTGATATGCAAACCATAATCCTCTGATCAACTCTCAATTCATTGCCTGAGCCCAAAGGGTTGCACCATGGATGGTCTCTATTAGCCCCTAACGGCAGTGACAATCGCCAATACGTATCGGAAGCTGACAGAGTTAGAGCTGATGAATTGGGCAGCTGCTGCTGAGTGCCATATTGCTTCTCCGACCATGTTCTTGCTTCTCCTCCAAAGAAAGGTTGAATCAATATGGTATCTTTAACACACAGTGGCTTGTAATTGGATCCAACCAGCCTTGTGGTAACATTATAAGCTATGTTCCCACCAGCGCTGTCTCCGGCTACGTGTAGGGAAAAATACCGTAGTACCCGCAGCGGAAGCGAGACTAAAAATTAGTTTTGGGTAGCTTTTAAAATTTTTCCAATTATGAACCTTAAACCCTTTTGATTAATCAAACATATATATATATAAGAAAGTAATAAAAGAATTTAATACCTCTTGTCGCGTGATCCGATTGACTTGCGTCGATGGTAATCCGCAAGATCTTCAATCCTAGCACGAACGTGGATCACCTAGGAGCGTGGTCTCCCTTTCTTTGAATTGCAAACCTGTGATGGGATTAAACAAACTTTTCTCTCTTGTTCGTTAGTCACAAAAACAATCAAAAATAACCTAAGATTATTCCGGTCACTTTTGAGTTCTCAATCTAATGATCGAAACTCGCGTGAACCTTGATCGATGTTGTATACACAAGCTTATCAATGATTAAGCAAATAGTACACCATCAAAGAATAATCTATGTTACTTTTTCTTTTGTCTTAGTTGAATAAAATCTCTATCTATGAGTTAAGAAGAAGAAGAAAAATTATTTTTGCACTAAGCATTAGGGCTGGCCGAAATTAATATATGTGTATATATATTTGGCCCAAATTTTTCTCCTTTCTTTTTACATTAGGGTTGGCCGAATTCTCTTCCTTTTTACATTAGGGTTGCCGCAATTTCCAAACCTAGTTCACTAGTTTGAATTGCACCCTAATTCCTATTTAGAAAAGATTTCCCAAACCTAATCAAACTCATAAATCTTTTTATTCTCATATTTGACTAAAATAAAAAAACTTCCTGTTTGAATAAATAAAACTAATTATTTATTTCCTTTTCAAACAAGTCTTTCTATTTAATTATACTACTACCAATAGTATACCTTTAGGAAACATATTTCCTAATGAGAAAAGATTTGTATCTTAATTAAATAATTAATTAATGAATTAATTAATTCTCATTTAATTAATTAATGAAAACAAAATAATATATTAGGTTATTAACCTAGTTGCCGCCCCATATACATATTGGGCCCAAATATTATTTTCTCATTTCATTTAATCCTTTGGACTTTAATTAAAAAGCCCACATGTGAACTAGACCCAATCTTACTAAAAGAAACAAGCCCACATGTCATCCATTAATATATAAATATAATTGTGCAGCCCATTACATAAATAATGTGCAAATTATATTCTTAATATATTAAATTGCAATTCTAAATGGACCCCAAATTGGTCCGGTAGAATATATCAAGTGATCCATGCAAGTCCGTGTGGATTGGGGATCTTGGCGGGCTATCTAAATTTAAGCTCCAATAGACATAACCTAATCACAATCAACAAATGATTCACTTAGGTCCGATCCATTAATTTTAGCTCATTCCACTAAAGAGCTAAAATTGAACTCTTAAATAAAGACAGAAAAGGAAGATGTTTCCTCATTCATACCCTAGACAATCATATTGGAGATAGTGTATCCTCGTGATTAATATCAGTAATCGCCAAGAGTTCATAGACCGCCTATAACTCTCCAAGTTACCATATTTACTCATATGACCACATTTTGAACTTGGATACTTTGACTTGTCCAGAAGCCATGTTTTCAATAGACACTATTGAAAACTCAACGTTGAGATTTAATATCCAATTACCTCAAAACATCCATATGATGATATTATACTCTCATTTAATAAATGGAGCCACGATGTCCATATCTATAAATGAAGTCCTCTATCGATTAACAAATGAATATCACCAAACTATCGAGGATAGACTATGCGATATAATCGTACTCATTGATAGCTCAAATGATATCACCTGCAACCATAAGTCCATCATTTATCTCAGGATTAAGATAGACTCTCCGATTGTCCTGATAATGAAATTACTTTTATCTACTGACGGTTATAGATAAAGTATTTCATTGTGATCCTGTTCAATACACCCAGTGCACTAGATCCTTTTGCTCGAAGACACTCCGATGATTTTAGACTCATCATATCTCATTTGATCCCACTCAAATGCTAGCAAAAGAATTCTACAACTTTAACAAGATAAAGGTGCCCAACCTTTAACTTAAGTTGTGAACGATATTCAAGATTAACTAAAGAATTGTGTCTACCACATACATATCCAGATGTATGAACAATTCTTCTTTTCTCATAGTCTATAGACCTTATGATTATTTACTTTAACAATTATTAAACTATAAATGCTATAAGATTTGTTTAAACCAGAAATCACTTTATTAATATGAATAAGATTGTTAATTACACTATTACACTCTTGCTATTGAGCATAATCCTAACAATCTCCCACTTGCGTTATAGCAAATGTGTCATATCTCTCAAGCCCATATTCTCTAGGTTCCCATCGAAACTCTTCTGAGGTAGAGCCTTTGTGAAGGGATCTGCTAGATTTTCCGCTGACGCGATTTTGGTAATCGTCACGTCACCTCTTTGAACAATCTCCCTTAAAAGATGATATTTCCTTTCTATGTGTTTACCTCTCTTGTGACTTCTAGGTTCTTTCGAATTAGCCACTGCTCCACTATTGTCACAGTAGATAGTGATCTGCTTATTCGCACTAGGAACCACTTCCAAGTCAATCAAGAATTGACGGAGCCAAACAGCCTCTTTGGCAGCCTCGCATGCAGCAACATACTCAGCTTCCATGGTGGAATCAGCAATACAAGATTGCTTGATACTCCTCCATATAACTGCTCCTCCTCCAATAGTAAACACAGCCCCTGATGTGGATTTTCTGGAGTCAGAATCTGATTGAAAATCAGAATCTGTATACCCAACGGGAATCAAATCCCCTCAAGAGTATACAAGCATATTATCTCTCGTTCTCTTGAGATACTTGAAAATATGCTTGACTGCCGTCCAGTGATCAGGACCAGGCTTCGATTGAAACCTGCTAACTATGCCAACAGCAAAACAAATATCTGGTCTAGTACAGAGCATTGCATACATGAGACTTCCAACTGCCGAGGCATATGGAACTCTACTCATGAACTGCTCTTCATGCTCATTCTTAGGAACTTGTTCCTTAGAAAGCTTGATTCCATGTCTGAAAGGTAACATACCTTTCTTGGAATCCTGCATGGAAAACCTAGACAAGATTTTGTCTATGTATGAAGCTTGGGATAATGCAATCGTTCTATTCTTTCTATCCCTTATAACTTGGATACCTAGAATAAAACTTGCTTCTCCTAAGTCCTTCATATCAAATTGTTTTGCTAACCATTCTTTTACTGATGTCAATACACCTACATCGTTTCCGATGAGTAGTATATCATCAACATAAAGAATCAGGAAAACCAACTTGTCGCCCTTAATCCTCTTGTATACACAAGGTTCGTCAAGATTCTGAATAAATCCAAAACCTTTGACAGCTTGATCGAACCTTATGTTCCAGGATCTGGATGCTTGCTTTAATCCATATATGGATTTCTGCAACTTGCATACCTTTTCCATTTGGCCCTTTTCAATGAATCCCTCTGGTTGCATCATGTAGATGCTTTCGTCAAGACTTCCATTAAGGAAAGCTGTCTTGACGTCCATTTGCCAAATCTCTAGATCTAAAGATGCTGCAATGGATAAGAGTATCCTAATGGATTTAAGCATGGCCACAGGAGAGAAGGTTTCCTCGTAATCGATACCTTCTTTCTGTGTATACCCTTTAGCTACCAATCTAGCTTTAAAGGTTTCCACCTTTCCATCCATACCTCTTTTCCTCTTGTATACCCACTTGCACCCAATGGGTTTTATCCCTTTAGGCAAGTCTACAAGGGACCAGACTTTGTTATTGAACATAGATTCAATCTCGGATTGCATTGCCTTTTGCCAATGGCGACTATCAACATCCTCCATAGCTTCCTTGTATGTATAGGGATCATCGTCGTCCGGGAGATTCTCTACAGATTCTCCCAGACCGATGTATCTTTCGGGTTGAGTTCTAACCCTCCCACTATGACGAGGAATGGTAGGTTGTTGATCTTGTGTTGGATCGGAACTTACAATTGGGTTAGGTTGTGTAACCTCTCGTGGAATTGTATCTCCTGACATCTCATTCAGGACAATTCTACTTTTAGGCACAAAATCATTCATATAGTCCTTATCCAGAAATTTAGCATTTGTCGAAACAAATACTTTAAGATCTGAAGGACTATAAAAATAATATCCTTTAGTTTCTTTCGGATACCCTACAAATATACATGTTTCTGAACGGGACTCCATCTTTTCTGTCTTTCCTTTTAACACGTGCGCAGGACATCCAAATATCCTTAAGTGTTGTAAACTAGGCTTGCGCCCAGTCCACAACTCATGCGGTGTTTGAGGAACAGACTTAGATGGTACTCGGTTTAGAATGTATATTGCAGTTTGTAAAGTATATCCCCAGAAAGAAATAGGAAGTGTTGAATAACTCAACATAGACCTAACCATATCCAAAAGAGTTCTATTTCTCCTTTCTGCTACCCCATTTTGTTGAGGTGTACCAGGTGCAGAAAACTGAGAAACTATCCCATTATCAATAAGATATTGCTGAAACTCTCCAGATAGATATTCTCCACCACGATCAGATCTCAAGATTTTTATGTGTTTCTCAAGCTGATTTTCCACTTCAGCTTTAAATGCTTTGAACATGTCAAAAGCATCCGACTTATGTCGCATGAGATACACATAGCCAAATCTTGAGTAATCATCTGTGAAAGTGATGAAGTACTCATATCCACCTCTAGCTTGAATGCTCATAGGTCCACATACATCTGTGTGTATCAATCCTAAACATTCAGTGGCTCTGGCACCTTTGGCAGAGAACGTCCTTTTGGTCATTTTACCTTCCAAACAAGATTCACAAGTTGGCAGATCATCAACCTTTAAGTCACTCAAAGGTCCGTCACTTACCAATCTTTTAATCCTATTAAGGTTAATATGACCTAAGCGTAAATGCCAAAGGTAGGTTTCATCTTTTGATAATTTAACTCTTTTATGATCAGGTTCCGTTATTTCTGTGTCTAACGAGTGAGAGATATTTCTATGCAAGAAGTATAGACCGTTTTCCAATGTACCTTTGCAAATAACTTTGTCATTCTTACTAATAATAAAAACTTTATTAAAAGTAACCGAATATCCAAATTTATTCAAACAAGAAACTGAAATTAAATTCCTCTTGAATTGAGGTACATAATAAACGTCTATCAAATCTAAATGCCTTCTAGAATCCAAACAAACTCTAATATCTCCCACTGCACTTGCAGACACTAACGTTCCGTTGCCCAAGCGCAAATTGATCTCATTCTTATTCAGCCTTCTCCTTTCTTGGAACCCCTGCAAGGAATAACAAACATGATTAGTGGCTCCTGAGTCTATGATCCAAGAATCTGTAGAATCAGCCAAAAAACATGTTTCAAGATAATTCAAATTACCTTCTTCCTTCTTGTTCTGGGACTTTGGGCAATTTCTCTTCCAATGTCCCTTTTCACCACAAAGGAAGCATTTCCCTTTGATCTTGGTTACTTTCTTGGTGTCCTTCTTGGTAGGCCCAAGTTGCTTTTTCTTCTGTTGTTTCTTGACCTTTTGACGGGCCTTAACAGAAGCAACTTTAACAACCACATGAATCTCTTGACCTTTGCCTTTCACAAGGATCTTTTCAGCACTTTGAACATCTTGCATCAGGCTCTGTAAGGTGTATTCCTTTTTGTTCAAAGTGTAGTCCAATTTGAACTGATCAAAGGAATCTGACAATGAATTGACAACCATATCAATCTTTGTCTCACCATCTATCTCAGCGCCATGCAGTTCAGCAATGTTGAGATGTGCTATGACTTTCATCATGTGATCTTTCACAGCCTGTCCAGGTTTCATCCTAAGATTCATAAAAGCAGTCACTGCCTCTCTCTTAGTCGTCCTGGACTTCATAGCAAACATCTCCTCTAGAGACATCATTATATCAGCAGCAGACTCCATTCCTTCATGCTGCTGTTGCAACACGTCGGAGATAGTGGCCATAATATAACATTTGGCCATATCATCTGAAGTCTTCCACTGCTCATACTCATCTCTTTGCACAATGCTTGACTCAATTGTAGGAGCAGGTGGTTTAGGAGTGGTTAGAACAAACTTATGTTTTTCACTTTGCAGCAACAACCCAATTTTCCTTTTCCATGTTACATAGTTATCTCCAGTTAAGGTGTTATCTTTCAGGATGTTCATAAGTGATGGGGTCATGATTTCTGAATGAAAACAAAGCATATATAAGTAAATAATCATTAAAAAGCACTTTTAAATATTTATCTTGAATTAAATGAATAACTCAATCATAAAATTCAACGGTGATCTAACACCCATAAATGTTACGCCTCCTTTGGGAGTTCGCACCATTTACTAGTTAGACTAGGTCCCACCTAATTGTTAACATAACAACCAGCGTTTTCAATTTTAGCCTTGCAATTTTACTGACAAGAACTCTTTGGAGGATATCAATAAAATTACATTGAGTGTGTCACCAAGATATCGACCCTCAATTTTCTCTAACGAAAATCCCTCCTTTGGGAGTAGATCTCGTTGAGTCCATTGTCTAGTCTATCCTTGTAAGGAAGTATATTGCTTAATTCCATTTATGGATGTCCCTTTGGGGAATTACCATAAAATAATTAAGCTCAACTAATCTTGGAAGCCATAGGTGTTACAAAAACACCTTCTCCCACTCAATTATTTAAGGCGTGTGATTAAATCCCATAGAATGATTTACCAAGTTATCTAGATGCCAATTTAGATACCTAAATCATTCAATGCATGTTCATACCAAAAGAGATATATGAGTGGCACTCCTATTCTATATGTCATGTTATCATACAACAACAAATATTGTAATATTTAAGCATAAATTAAATAGCAACAATTTTGGCCCATCCTAGAAAAACAAGTAAATTACATTTGATATAGGAATACAAGATCTTCGAGTGGCCCATCACCATAAGCCCATCCTTCGGCCTCCCTCCCAGGGACTTCACGGCCCACCACCTCTCAAAAGGGGCTGCCATGCGCAGCCCACCAAGTTTTGGGCTTGCCATGTGCGGCCCAATCCACTCCTAGGGTGCGCACGGTGCTCGTTCTCGGTTCCGGTTTGCTTCACGTCTTCAATTCTTCGATATAGGACGTGTTACAATTTATTTTAATCAAATAAAACTACTGCAGAAATTTTTTTTTTTTTTTTTTTTTTAATCACTGCAGTAAAAAATACTGCACATATATTTTAATACAAAAAAAAAACTGCAGCAGAATTTTAATACAAAAAAAAAAAATCCTAGCAACTACCAAGAAGGAATTATGGCGATAATAGACCACCCTTCTTGTTACAATTCCGAAATCAAAAATACATTGAAAATCTAGAGCCAAAATCGAGCAATAACAATCCACATAAAAACATATATTAATCCATACATCACATGTAATAATATATGCGAATACCTAGAGTGCCATCTCTTTCTAAAACATGCATAATCACAATAAAAAGAAATCGATCCACGTATATATACGTTAATTAATTAAAAGGGTTCAACCTGGCTCTGATACCAATTGTAGGGAAAAATACCGTAGTACCCGCAGCGGAAGCGAGACTAAAAATTAGTTTTGGGTAGCTTTTAAAATTTTTCCAATTATGAACCTTAAACCCTTTTGATTAATCAAACATATATATATATAAGAAAGTAATAAAAGAATTTAATACCTCTTGTCGCGTGATCCGATTGACTTGCGTCGATGGTAATCCGCAAGATCTTCAATCCTAGCACGAACGTGGATCACCTAGGAGCGTGGTCTCCCTTTCTTTGAATTGCAAACCTGTGATGGGATTAAACAAACTTTTCTCTCTTGTTCGTTAGTCACAAAAACAATCAAAAATAACCTAAGATTATTCCGGTCACTTTTGAGTTCTCAATCTAATGATCGAAACTCGCGTGAACCTTGATCGATGTTGTATACACAAGCTTATCAATGATTAAGCAAATAGTACACCATCAAAGAATAATCTATGTTACTTTTTCTTTTGTCTTAGTTGAATAAAATCTCTATCTATGAGTTAAGAAGAAGAAGAAAAATTATTTTTGCACTAAGCATTAGGGCTGGCCGAAATTAATATATGTGTATATATATTTGGCCCAAATTTTTCTCCTTTCTTTTTACATTAGGGTTGGCCGAATTCTCTTCCTTTTTACATTAGGGTTGCCGCAATTTCCAAACCTAGTTCACTAGTTTGAATTGCACCCTAATTCCTATTTAGAAAAGATTTCCCAAACCTAATCAAACTCATAAATCTTTTTATTCTCATATTTGACTAAAATAAAAAAACTTCCTGTTTGAATAAATAAAACTAATTATTTATTTCCTTTTCAAACAAGTCTTTCTATTTAATTATACTACTACCAATAGTATACCTTTAGGAAACATATTTCCTAATGAGAAAAGATTTGTATCTTAATTAAATAATTAATTAATGAATTAATTAATTCTCATTTAATTAATTAATGAAAACAAAATAATATATTAGGTTATTAACCTAGTTGCCGCCCCATATACATATTGGGCCCAAATATTATTTTCTCATTTCATTTAATCCTTTGGACTTTAATTAAAAAGCCCACATGTGAACTAGACCCAATCTTACTAAAAGAAACAAGCCCACATGTCATCCATTAATATATAAATATAATTGTGCAGCCCATTACATAAATAATGTGCAAATTATATTCTTAATATATTAAATTGCAATTCTAAATGGACCCCAAATTGGTCCGGTAGAATATATCAAGTGATCCATGCAAGTCCGTGTGGATTGGGGATCTTGGCGGGCTATCTAAATTTAAGCTCCAATAGACATAACCTAATCACAATCAACAAATGATTCACTTAGGTCCGATCCATTAATTTTAGCTCATTCCACTAAAGAGCTAAAATTGAACTCTTAAATAAAGACAGAAAAGGAAGATGTTTCCTCATTCATACCCTAGACAATCATATTGGAGATAGTGTATCCTCGTGATTAATATCAGTAATCGCCAAGAGTTCATAGACCGCCTATAACTCTCCAAGTTACCATATTTACTCATATGACCACATTTTGAACTTGGATACTTTGACTTGTCCAGAAGCCATGTTTTCAATAGACACTATTGAAAACTCAACGTTGAGATTTAATATCCAATTACCTCAAAACATCCATATGATGATATTATACTCTCATTTAATAAATGGAGCCACGATGTCCATATCTATAAATGAAGTCCTCTATCGATTAACAAATGAATATCACCAAACTATCGAGGATAGACTATGCGATATAATCGTACTCATTGATAGCTCAAATGATATCACCTGCAACCATAAGTCCATCATTTATCTCAGGATTAAGATAGACTCTCCGATTGTCCTGATAATGAAATTACTTTTATCTACTGACGGTTATAGATAAAGTATTTCATTGTGATCCTGTTCAATACACCCAGTGCACTAGATCCTTTTGCTCGAAGACACTCCGATGATTTTAGACTCATCATATCTCATTTGATCCCACTCAAATGCTAGCAAAAGAATTCTACAACTTTAACAAGATAAAGGTGCCCAACCTTTAACTTAAGTTGTGAACGATATTCAAGATTAACTAAAGAATTGTGTCTACCACATACATATCCAGATGTATGAACAATTCTTCTTTTCTCATAGTCTTTAGACCTTATGATTATTTACTTTAACAATTATTAAACTATAAATGCTATAAGATTTGTTTAAACCAGAAATCACTTTATTAATATGAATAAGATTGTTAATTACACTATTACACTCTTGCTATTGAGCATAATCCTAACACTACGAACATGCTTGACAAATTGCACTTATTTATCCACCACGTGTGTTCACTAGACCCGTTTAAGGCTTGTTGTTTAACCCACATAAGGCTGCTTATACCGTCCTCGTAAGCACTGGGGAGACGGGTTTCGGGGGCTAGCCGATAGTTTATGGACATGATTACACAGCCTGCTTTGGAAGAAAGATTTGCTAGGAAGTCATGGTAACAACTCCAAGCAGCCGAGCCAATGCAAAATCCACCACCGTGAAAGTATAAAAGGAAAGGGAGTTTGGCAGATGATGATGAGTTTGGGACGTAAATTCGTGCCCATAAGTTGGTGTATTTATCGATGGATATATCTCTTGCTGTGACTCCGAGATGTGATGGCACTGCGCAGTGGACATTAGGAATGGCTGGAGGCCTTTCGACATGCCCATTTTTGTATACTCTGATTAGACCACCTACTTCTTCAATGACTACAACTCCATGATTATTGTTCTTGATTGATGATGAAACTTGTTCAAGGTTGTTATTGAGCCTGCTGCTTGGATCGACGGAAATAGCAGCCATTCTTTTACTTCTCATACAATTTCAATAGAAAGAATGTGTTTGTAGAAGTGTGGTATTGTGCTTATATATGTTGCATGGAAAGCTCTTTATATAGAGAATGACAACATGTACTATTAAACAATTATTAGAGAAAGCTTTCAAAGGACAAGAATTGAAGGAAGCTTCCTTCTTTCCTTTTTAATCTCAACAAGTGGACAACTGAACTCATCTCATTTCCTCAGGATGTTACTTATAGATTCTCATCTCTTCAACGGATTGCGATTTTTTGCTGAACTTATCTTTATACCGATCTCAATAAATCTTGTTACATTTGTTAGATTAATTTTTTCACTTTCATTATTTTTTAAATACAGTGTATTAATTTAAGTGTTTGATGTCATGTCAAAGATTAGCACAGTATGGGATCTGTGCCACCATTCACAGTGACACACTTTTATCTTTTGACTCGTGCCCTTTGTTTTGAAGTTGATTACATAATTTTCATTGCTTTATTCAGTTAATAATTACTAGAATATCATTTCATGAACACATGTTGATCGGTTAGAAAGTAATCGGCAAGTAAGCATTGAATATATTCGATGAGAATTAAGTTACTGCCATTAGACATTTACACTATGGAGTCTCGCGTGGATTTTGATCCCGAAAAGATAAAAGATTTTACTAGTACTGTTGAAATGTATTGACAGATGCAAGTAGGATTTGTTCTTATCTAAAATATTGTTTCAACATATATACCAATTTGATGATGATTGATGGTTTTTTCAACACTTCATTCCAATTTCCAAGTGCATGAGAATTATGGACAACCAACTTTATTCCTCAAAGATCATTTATCCTATATCTTCTTTTTTGATTTTTGATTCCTTGGTTGATATATCTTTTCATTTCATCTTATTGCTTGTGCTAGCTTAATGTGCATTGTGAGAAATTTATGTCAACATCTAAAATCTGTTAAAATTACTTAAACAAATATATAGAAATGTCTAAAGCACTTACTAACATGCATATATAGAAAAGCGCATATATACATAAAATCATCTCATTGACTTTGCAAAAAGGTGGAAATGGCGTTGAATTAAACTTTTAAAAAACCATTTATGGGCAGAAGATATTCTCTTAAACAAATCAATTCAAGAAAAGAAATTAAGAAAAATAAAGATGGCAATGGATAGCATATTAGCATGTGGAAAAGGAGTGAATTCCTAAGATTTTGTTCTCTGTACTTTGCATTGGAAATCTTTATCTTCCGTCCATAGATATCTTTTGACTCCACGATTTTTTTTAAAAGATGACAACTATTATAATAGAATTGATGAGACCTGTTAAGATCAGACAATATATACATATACGGTTTGGATATCTACTCCCATAAATTGGGAACAAATTTCCCATACATACTTCTAAAATATGTATTGTGGGACTCAAACTCCTAACCATTAGTGTGGAAGGAAGGTACTCAACCACCTGTGTTAAGGGGTGACGTGCGACTCTTCAATTTTATTATTCTCCAAACAAGCATTTTCCGTGGACAAAACTTGTCCCATCATATTTTCGTCTTCTTCTATTAATTAATGTCAACGCATTCCACTTTAATTAATTACATTGACACATTTTTTTTAGGGTTCAAAAATTATATAGCACTTTTTGGAGAGGGCTTGTGCAAATAGCACCACATTAATAAGTCTAGTTTTAATAGCACCAAAAATGGAATTTGGACAAAAATACCCTCCAGCTTCTTTTCTTTTCTCTTATGAATCCTTCACTTTCTTTCTTATTCTTTTTGTAGAAACCTCCATTGATGGAGCTTCAATGGAGGTGCCACCGCCAACTAGCGAGTTGACCGGTAAAACTACCAGGAAAACGTTCGTCGAGTGCCAATCGTTGTAACCGAATTGTTCGTTTACATTTTCGAGCTGTGTAGAGAGAGAAACGAAGCCAAACCCAAACCGTCATCGAATCTTCATCGTCCGATCTATGACGATCCATTGTGAATCTAACGAAACCAATGGTGCCAACAAACTCGGCGTCGTTCGATCTTCCAGATCCAAATATCTCCGGAGTCAACTGGCGTTGTCGTTGGCTCGTCACTTTCACCATTGATGGAGGTCGAACAGAATAAGTCTCGAACAAACATGAATTAAGTCTCGAAACGCATTAATAAGTCTCGAAAACTAATTAATAAGTTTCAGGTATTCATAAAATAAGTCTCGAAAATGGGGCAAATAAGTCTTCATAAAATTAAGTCTCGAATAAGTTTAATAAGTCTCGGATATTCATAAATAAGTTTCGAAATGGAACAAATACGTCTCGAAATGAAACAATTAAGTCTCGAATAAGCGTAAAAAATCCCAACTTCGGCTACTTTTCATCTTCTCCAATTTGACAAACTCAAACCCAAACCCAGCAATTCAAGATTCAAACAACCCCATTCAGATTCAACAAACTCACAATTCACATCAAAATCGACAGCAAAAGCACAATTAAAACTCAAAATCGTTCGTTGAATCGTTGAATCGTCAACCAAAATCGTTCGTTCGTCGAATTGTCAACCAAAATCGTAAGTGTTCGTCAAATCGTCAACCCAGCCCGGTTGGAGTTGTTCGTTCTTTACACAACGAAAGAGGAGAGAGCTTGAGAGAGAGAGAGAGAGCATGCGAGAATGGAGAGAAATTGTGAAAAAATTACAAATGGGGGCATTTTGGTCTCATCACTTACTTTGGTGCTAATAAAACATGAGTTATTAAAGTGGTTGTAGTTACACAAATCCATTTTGAAAAAGTGTTATATACCTCTATTTCCTCTTTTATTGTACTCCAATTAACAATCATATATTCGATAAACTCATTGAATATTAAAAACGATCGAGAGTAAATTAATTAGTTCAAAACAAATATTAAAAACATTAAAAAAAATTATTGGTGTGAAGATATAAATGTCAAAATGATACTTTTAATCAATTATACTATTTTGCAGCCCGCGCGATGTGTGTACGTTGTAAAACATAACGTAGTTATCATCCGATTTATGTTTTAAAATATAATAATGTCTTGTAATTTGTATTACATGAACTATACATACATACATATATATATATATGAAATAAAATAAAAAAGCGAATCACAGGTTCACTTAATTATTATTATTATTATTGAAATAATTACGTGTTCACTTAGATCCATTAAAATCCTAGATAAGCGTTAAAAAATGACACAACAAAATAGTGAAATTGTAAAATGATGAAACGTAGAGGACTTGATGGGTTGTGGGGAGTTGGACAGTGAAACTACCATAATATGCGTATAAACAACCTAGAAGGGGGGTTTTGGGGGGGGGGGGGGGGGGGGGGGTGGACTGGTTGTTAATCGATTAATTACCAAGTTTTTCGATTAGTCAAAATTAATAAAAAAATCCAACTCAAAATAGGAAAAATCAAATGTAAGTGTGGAAATTAAATAACACTAGTTTTTCACATGCGAAACCCTCCAACCAGGAAAAACCCAAGGGACCAACTTCGCTAGCCACTTAGTCACAAAAACAACACTAATTGAATATATGTTTACAATCTAAGTTGACATCTTAGTCACACTTCTCAAGGTTCGTAACACAAACTTATCTACCTGTATATCTTTAAAAGTGGGTCTTGACAATACTTGTGCAAGGACCACATGTATCCACAAGACTTAGACTCAATGAAGAGAATCAATGTCTAAGTGAACATGTAACAATGTTCTATATTCAATATCGTGCAAGACAACACACAATATGCTTAACTAGAAAGATAGAAATACAATCTAATAATCTTAATTATCAAAGATGTCTAAATACACATACAAGTAGATTTAGCTAGATGAGGAAAATGCAACCTAACATTCTGGCTATTAATTAACCCTAATCAATCATCATAACTTCAAGGAATAAACATTTAAGATGAAGTCTTTGCAAACTAAATGCAATAAATGAGATGTCTTGGTGAAGAAGAACAATAAACAAAGAGTAGTTTTTATTTATTTTTATTTTATTTTTATTTTTTTTTATTTTAACTTACCAAGTGCTAAAATCTAATAAACCATGCTTTAATAAACCATGCTTGAATGATGCTTGATGTCATGGATTTGGGGTTTGAGAGTCATTAATGAAAGCTTGAATCAATCACTTTCAAAGAACTCAACCATGTTACATATGCTCTAAAAATTCGGAGTTCTTAGTGAACAAGAAAGTGTCTTGGGCTTTAAATAGGAGACCACTAAAACTACATCGTTTTGGCCAAAAGCAGATTGTCGCAGTTCTGATTTCATGGTTGACCATGACAATCTGCTATGACAAAGCAACTGAAACGACATTGGAAAGTCGTGATCTCTTTTTCGCAGTGGTCCATGACAACATATGGATCGTGAAAACCACTGGAGAAAAACTTTGTGCCAAATATCGTGGTTCTCTAAGATGACATAACAACAACTGAAACAAATTACTGTGTGTTCAATATTAATCTAGAGGGGGGGTGAATAGATTTTAACCGATATTACCCAATTTTCATTAATGGTCAAGATTACGAAAATATCTCTTTTAGATAATACAAATATAACAAGTGTAATATGGTGCGGAAATTAAATAACACTTGATATTTACGTGGAAACCCTCACTGGAAAAACCACGGGCTAGTAAGTGAGCCACACTCGAATCTCGAATCCACTAAACGTGAGAAAGATTACAACCTAATCCCGGAAGTAATCACACACCTACCTAATCCCGGTATGAGTGAACCTAGTCCTATTGCTTGTGATTTACGCAACCTAATCCCGGAAGCAACACAAGACTTAATTCTCAATGAAGAGAATGCAACCTATGTGAATATGTGAAATACTCAAAATGCACAAAAAGCTAGGTAACCCTATATGCTTATCTAGGATGATGATATATCAAGTAAAAACAATCCTAGATATCAAAAGCTAAATGACATATCATAAAGATTAGCTAATCAAGATAAAGCAAAACCTAAATAGCTATCACAATACAACACTCAATCATGTCATCACAAATAATCTCTATCTTGTATCTAATATATGATCAAAAAACGTACAAGTAAATAAAGAGAAGATTTGATATGAAGAACACTAAAATTAGATGAGATTAGTGAAGAACATACCAAAAACGATATGATGATGCAAAACCATGTATGGATGAATCCTAAACGGTCATGGATGATCCTAGATGAACTTTGATGAACAAAGGAAATGCTTTGAGTGTTTAAAGGTGAGTTCTTGATGATTTTTCTCTTGAAAAATATTCTAAGTGAAAAATATGATATTTTGAACTCTTAAAAAGCAACCTAAAATCATAGAGTTATATATATGGATCATAAGTGAAGTGAGGTCGTTTTACAAAAATGCATTAGGTATGACGATTTGCGCTGGTCGACCAGCGCACCACCAGCGCAAAGCACAAAATGTGCAAAGGAGCTGGAGGACCAGCGCTCATGACAGGCGCCACAACAGCGACAAATCACTGGACGATTTGTGCTGGTGAGAGCTGCGCTGGACGTCCAGCGCACGACCAGCGACAGACCACTGGGCGATCTGCGCTGGTGAGCTGAGCTGGTCTTGCGCGGGACGACCAGTGAACAACACAATTTCTTCTTCCTCAAGCAAATGCAAGAGAGAGAGAGAGAGAAAAGGTGAGGGCAATGCAACCTATTTCTAATATTATGAACATTTAAAAACATAAGATGCAATCAATGTACACATGCAAGAAGAGAGAATAAATAATCAATAATGCATACACAAAATAAGAACACAACACATTCAAGACTAAGAATTATGCAAGTGTTGTGTGTGTGTGTGCAACTACTTCTCTTCATTGCAAGAAACACTAAGAAATATACCTTTGGAGTGCTTCTTCTCTTCAGGTCTTGAGGACCTAATCTACCCTTACAACAAAACCCCCAAATGTGGTTTGTCTACGAAATAAGCCAATCAATTATTAGAGACCTTACAATCTTCCCCTTTGGCTATTTCGTGACAAAACCACCACTCACAAAATCCTCACAACAAAATTGAAGCAACGGGATAACAATTACATTATACATTACAAAGAGATATTAAAAAGTAAAATCTTCAAGTCTTCGATCTCTTGTAGAACCGTCAATGCTTCAAAACAAAGAAAATTACACTTTCCAAGACAAGTGCATGTGAGAGGATCAAGTGACAAATAAACCAAGCATTTGCATTTAAGAATTTAAGAACAACATCATGCAATGAATGTTAATGCAATGCTCCTCCTTATTGGGTTACTCCCCCTCAATATGTATTCTCCCCAAAATACACAATTTCTACCACAATAGCAACTCTCCCCTTACCATACTCTACCTCAACCAGGTCACTTTAGCAAAGAGAGATATAAGCATACTAGACATTTGCATAATCATATAAGCCATTTTATGCACTCAATAAATTGGAGAGAAACAAGGAGATTTATTTTATTGAAAAATGTGTGAATTAAAAATGCTTTGCAAACAAGACATGTTGCATTCAAGTTCAAAATACAATGGTATTTGGCAAAACAAATGACAACGGTTTCCAATAGAATTCAAACCAATTTTACCATTTGTTATGAGAGAAGCAAGGATATAGAGATTTCATTGATTTCAATTTTAATATCAACTATATCCAACTTTCTGCATGAGCGACTTTGCACCCTATTTGATTTTTCGGGGTATGAAACCCGTATGATAGTAACCATGTTCAACAAATAAAGAAAGAGAGGCATTTGGATTGAAACATCCGTTGAATGGATACGTGATCCTTTATCATTTTTAGTCTCACTAGCTTTTTCACACATTGTTTTGCATTTAAGAAATTGCAATCATCAATTCATGCTTTTCAATTTAGCATGTCATTTGAATTTCATGCTTTTCATATGTCATTAGCATGTCAATTAAGAATCATCATGTCAAGGAGAAAATTATAGGTCATTCAATTCTTACTTCCTATATAAATTTCCTAGTCCAAAAATGCATATTTGAACATAAATATGACATGGATTGTAATGCTAGCATGGTTCACACTTATTGAGATAAAAGCATATATACATATGTCCAACCAAGCTTACTTCAAGCAATTAAAAGAAAATCATAAGATCTTTCAAATATTTTGCATGCATCAAGTATACAAAAAGCTCTATTTGCTTGAGTTCCCCATATGGGGTCAATCACAAAAACTCATCAATCCACAAGACATATCCCAATAGATCTACTAGGAGTTTTAAATCGAGTAGCATCTAAGGGTTTTATAAATAAGTCCGCTAGTTGATTATTAGTACCTACATGTTCAAGTACTATGAATTTATTCTCAACTAGTTCTCTAATGAAATGATGGCGGATGTCAATATGCTTAGTTCTAGAGTGTTGTATCGGATTCTTGGAAATATTTATAGCACCCATGTTATCACAAAAGAGAGTGAGTGTACCTTGGTTGAATCCGTAGTCTACTAGCATTTGCTTCATCCATAGGAGTTGTGTGCATCCACTCCCCGTGGCTATGTACTCGGCCTCCGCCTTGGACAAGGAAATTGAGTTTTGCCTCTTGCAAAACCAAGAGACAAGGTTGTTTCCAAGGAAGAAGCAACCGCCCGATCTGCTTTTCATATCATCACAATTTCCTGCCCAATCTGCATCACTAAAGCCTACAAGACTAGCATTAGTGTCAAATGAGTACCAAATCCCATAATTGGAAGTCCCATTCACATAGCGAATGATTCTCTTAACGAAAGAGAGATTGGACTCCTTGGGATCAGATTGGTACCTAGCACACACACCCATACTAAAGGATATATCGAGCCTACTTGCGGTCAAATAAAGCAAGCTTCCTATCATGCCCCTATAAAGTGTTTGTTCCACACTTTTACCACTAGCATCCTTGCTAAGTTTCAAAGTAGTACTCATGGGTGTATCATAATGTTTGGCTTTTTCAAGACCAAACTTTTTCACAAGGTTTTTGGCATATTTGGCTTGAGATATAAAGATCCCATCATTTAATTGCCTAATTTGCAAACCTATGAAGTAACTAAGCTCACCAACAAGACTCATCTCAAATTCATGAGACATAACATCAACAAATTGTTGAACCTTGGTGTTGTTGGTGGAGCCAAACACTATATCATCAACATATATTTGAGCTATAAAAAGCTCATCATTGTCTTTCTTGATGAATAGTGTCTTGTCAACACTAACTCTTGTGTAGTCATTGTTGACAAGAAATTGAGTGAGGCGCTCATGCCAAGCCCTCGGTGCTTGTTTCAACCCATAAAGAGCCTTTTTGAGGCGATAGATATGGTTGGGGTGGTGTGCATCCACAAACCCCTTGGGTTGTTCAACAAATACTTCCTCTTGCAAGAAGCCATTGAGGAAGGCACTCTTAACGTCCATTTGGTACAATTTGACTTGTGCACACAAGAGATGGACAAGAGAAGCCTAATGGACTCTAGGCGGGCAACGGGAGCAAATGTCTCCTCAAAGTCGATACCCTCAATTTGAGAGTACCTTTGTGCAACAAGTCTTGCCTTGTTACGCACTATGTTGCCATCCTCATCGGATTTGTTCCTATATATCCATTTTGTGCCTATGACATTAGTAGTCTTTGGCCTAGGAACTAGAGTCCAAACCTCATTCCTTTCGAATTGGTTTAGCTCTTCTTGCATGGCAAGAACCCAAACTCATCATTTAGAGCTTCAACAATCTTTTTGGGTTCTATTTGAGAGGTGTAGTAAGTAAAGCTAATAAGATTAGCTATTTGCCTTCTAGTCCTAACACCCTCATTCACATCTCCAATAACATCATCTTTGTTATGGAGTCTTCTAACCTATGGAGCAGGTTCATTAGAGTCCAAGAGAGGAACTCTATCAAGAGGTTGAGTGACCTCTTTATCTAGGTTGGGTGTCTCAATATTAGGAGTCACCACAACCTTCTACAAGGGAGAGTCATTAACTCTAGTAATCTCCTACTTATGGTCAATAGTTTTGAGCCTTTCATCATCAAATACAACATTAGATGATTCCATAACGCTTCGAGTCTTCAAATTAAAAACTCTATATGCTCTACTATTTAAGACATAGCCAATAAAGATACCCTCATCACTCTTGGCATCAAATTTGCCAAGTTGATCTCGGTCATTTAAAATGTTGCATTTGTTTCCAAATGTGTAGAAGTAGCTAACATTTGGCCTTTTACCTTTCTATAACTCATAGGAGGTATTCCTTGTTCCGGGCCTTAGAAAAACTCTATTTCCTATATAGCAAGCCGTGTTGACGGCTTCGGCCCATAGATTCCTAGGCACATTGTTGCTAAGCAACATCACACGGGCCATCTCTTGAAGGACCCTATTTTTCCTCTTAACAACTCCATTTTGTTGAGGTGTCCTAGGAGCCGAAAACTCATGGGAGATACCTATACTATCACAATAGGTTTCAAAAGAAGCAAATTCCCTCCCATGATCACTTCTAATCCGTTTTATGCTTTTAATATTAGAATTCATTTCATTTTAAAGTTTAGTACAAAGCATTTTAAACTTATCAAAAGTTTCGGATTTTTCTCTAAGAAAATATGTCCTTGTGAACGTAGAGAAATCATCTATACAAACAAAAATGTATCTCTTTCCACCCAAGCTCTCGGTTTGCATAGGACCCATAAGATCCATGTGGAGAAGCTCTAGGGGCTCCTTGGTGGAGAGATACTTGCCCTTTTTATGCATGCTTTTAGTTTGTTTTCCTTGTTGACAAGGTCCACAAACACCATTGGCTTTCTTCCCAAGCTTAGGGAGGCAACGCACACATTCAAACTTTCCAAGGGTTCGTAGATCCCGAAAGTTCATGTGGCCAAGTCTTTCATGCCACAACTCAATTTGCTCATCCTTGGACACACTGTTTGAGACTATTCTAGCTTCAAGACAATAGCAATTGTCGCTAGATCTCATACATTTCAACAAGGTTTGTCCATTGGGCTTTAGGATAGAGCAATTATCTTTGCTAAACAAGACGGAATATCCTTCATCACTTAGATGAGAAATGCTAATCAAATTGGCTTTCAAGCCATCAACAAATAAAGCATTGGATAAGGAGGGTAATCCGGGAACAGAAATGGTTCCTTTCCTTATGACTCTCTTTTTGGATCCATCACCAAAGGTGACACATCCTCCTTCCTCCATAACAAAAGTCTCGAAGAAACTCTTGTTTCCCGTCATGTGCCTAGAGCACCCACTATCCAAATACCACATATTAGAAGAATTAGCCTTTAAGGCAATTTGAGCAACATGGCAAACATTTTCATTCTTTCTAACCCATTTAAGAACAACATTTTCTTTCTTAATGGTCTTTGGTACATGGGTTCTAGTAGTCCTAGGATCATGCAAATTAATCTTATCATTCCTAGGAACATGCATCATGGCTCTATTCTTTCTCTTTTCAATCATGCTTCTAGTTTTGTACATTTTAATATAACGAAAGCATCTTGGTCTAATGTGACCTTCAAAACCACAAAAATGACAAATAGGTATGAAATAAGGAATCATACCTTGTCCTTGAGCTTGCATGGGAGCCTTCCCTTGTCTTTGTGGTTGAGAAGGTTCAATCCTTCTCTTTTGTTGAATTTGTCTATCTTGCTTCCAATGTTGAACTTGCATGATTGGCTTCTTCCCTTTTTGAGTCAATTGATGAGGAATGTTGGCTTGAGGTTGCCTCCTTGGCGCCACCTTCACTTGTACACTTTTTGAACTTTGTCCTAGATCTATCTTTTTCTTAGGAGTGTGCGTAGGTGAAGCTTCTATGTTGCCCAAGCCTTTAACAAACACGGTCTTCTTAGAGGAGGAGGTCTCTTGACTATCTTCAAACCCAAGACCTCTCTTGTCACATGGATTCTTTCCAACACCTAGAATGTGATATAATTTTTTGGTGCTAGATGACATCCTTGTCATAGATTTCTTAACTTCATCAAGCTCCCTCTTCAACCCTTCTTCATTCCTCTTAGATAAAGCTAACTCCTCTCTTAGCTTATCTTCTCTCTTCTTAAGTCTCTCAACTTCTTCACTTAAGTGGTCATTGTGAGATGAAAGTTCAATATTTTCTTCTCTCAACATCTTGATCTTCTTTGTTTTTTTCATCTCTAAACCTCTAAATTCCTTAAGGTATTCAACTAACACCTCTTTCTCCACATATCCATTTATGGAGTTAGAGTCGGAGTCATCTTCACTTGAGTCACTTTCCCTTTGACTCTCTTCCTCTTTTTCACTACCACTTTTGCTCTTGTGAGAGGAGGCAAAAGCTAGGAAGTTAGCCATGATTTCTTCATCATCCGAAGACTCATCTTCTTCATTTGAGTCATCACTACTTCCACTCCAAGTGGCGGTGTAAGATCTTTTATTTGTATTGGCTTGATTCCATTGCAAAACTCTCTATATTTGTATTAGTAGTTACTTAAGTGTTTCTTGGAAGAAAGGAGCCTCAAAGGTGAAGAAGCAACATCTTGTGCAAATATCGTCTTCAAGGGGAACATCGCTTACTTGGATGCTAAGGTATCAAGATTCTTCTTCCTCTTGCAAGGCGTTAACGCACACACACACAATTCATACATGTGTGTCCCTGCATCATTGTTCAAACATTTGGTATAACACTTTCACACACATTTAGCATGCACATGCATTTTTCTTATTGTTGACAATCTTGTAGAATTGCATGTTTTTCTCACTATTGCTTAGATATGGCATGTTTGTGTTGCATAGTATTTATTTGTTTATGTTTCTTATGTTTTGGTCTTGACCATGATCTTAATTGATTCCTTATTGAGTTCTGGTCATTTCGGTTACTCATTTGTTTAGTTTCGAGTCCAAACGATGTAGCTACGCTACTTTTCGTTCTCATTCGTTGAGTTGTGTTCGTCGTCGTTTTCCGAGATGAATTCTCAACCATTTGTCAAAGTTTCATAGTCTTTGTTGTGCATGAGAGAGCCACAATTCGTAATCTAAAAACAGATTCGAAATCGGAGTTCGGATGCCCCAATACGGCTGAAGAACGTGATAGGTGCGAGGGAGGAGAACCATGGCCATCCACGTGTGGAGGCCGTGTGCCACACGGCCCAGCATGCCCTCTAGTCCCGTGTGGCACATGCGCCCCACACGGGGACAAGGCTGAAATGGCTTGTGTTTGTTGGACAAAAATGCCCCTCTTCCTTCTCCTTCAAATGACTTCTCTTCCCTCAATTTCTAACAATTTGAACATCATCAAATCTGATTTTCTGCATAAATGTTCTTGATTTTGATTTACTTACTTTGATCATAACTTCTTCATACGAACTCGAAATCGAGTGATTCAATAGACAAAATTGTTGATCTCGACAAGAGTTACAAACCCCAAGTATTTTTAGAGCAATTTGATTTCGTTATTTTACACAGCACTCTGATTTTCAGTCCGAGGTCTATTGGTTGTATGTGAAACTTCTTCTCTTGCAATTTCATTTGATCATCTCTATGATTCTTTCCATTTGATTGTTGAAATATGTTGAGAAGTATGTTAGATCATATGCTAGGGTTGTATGATTGATTAGTTAATTGAGTTTATCTTTGTGATTTCTTTTAGACATATTTTTGCTAGACTTGAGTTTGATTGAAATTGATTCTAGAAATTTATTTTATAGTGTGCTTCATGTTATCTTCTAGTTTCAATTTCTTGACACTACTACAAAAATGTAAAAAGACATCGGTTGTTTAAATCGGTTTTTTGATAACCGATTTAAAAAAACTTTTAGAAATCGGTTTTTATAAAAACCGATTTCTTAAATATTGCAGTTTAAAAAGACAACGGTTTTAGGGAAAACAGATATGGATTTATTTTCCAATAAGAAATCGGTTTTCCTTAAAACCGATGTCTTAAATATTACCATTTGAAAAGACAACGGTTTTTGGAAAAACCAATATGTTTTTTATTTTCAAATAAGAAATCGGTTTCCATTAAAACTGATATCTTAAATATTACGGTTTGAAAAGACAACGGTTTTTGGGAAAACCGATATGGATTCAAAAGCAAAATTCTGCTGAAATTCAAATCTGACCTATGTTCACATTCAAGTGCACATCTCTAAAAATACTCAACGTTATTTTCTCAAATTTTGATAAAAGAAATTAGACATGCAAAGAAACATTTTTTGTTCAGAAAATATTCCAAAAATCGATTTGAAATAGTGTGAAAATGAGCGATGAAAACATCTCACTCGCGGATTCGCGTCGCTTCTGACCTTTGACTGAATAATCGATCATAACTTTCAAAATACTGGCCAAAATTTTACGTTCTTTATACCGTTGGATTTGTATCAAAAAATTGAAGAACATTACATGGACAAAAAAAATTATTTATTTACCAAAAGATACAGTTTTAAGGTAAAAGTTTGCACAAAAATTGATCATCTCCAATCGCTTCTGACCATTGACTGAATACTCGATCATAACTTTCAAAATACTGGCCAAAATTTTACGTTCTTTATACCGTTAGATTTGTATCGAAAAATTGAAGAACATTATGTGGACGAAAAAATTTATTTATTTACCAAAAGATACAATTTTAAGGTAAAATGTTGCACAAAAATTGATCATCTCCAATCGCTTCTGACCTTTGACTGAATAATCGATCATAACTTTCGAAATACTGGCCAAAATTTTACGTTCTTTATACCGTTGGATTCGTATCGAAAAATTAAAGAACCCAACATAGACAAAAAAATTTATTTCGTTGCCAAAAGATACAGTTTTAAGGAAATAGTTTGCACAAAAATATCTCCAATCACTTCTGACCTTTGACTGAATAATTGTTCATAACTTTCAAAATACTGCCCAAAATTTTATGTTCTTTATACCGTTGGATTCGTATCGAAAAATTGAAGAACCCAACATGGACGAAAAAATTTATTTCATTACCAAAAGATACAGTTTTAAGAAAAAAGTTTGCACAAAAATATAACTAGCAAAACACATGCAAAACCACACAAAAAATGAAATGAAAAATAAACCCACCAATAAATTTTTTTAATAGATGTTTGTAGTAGAAATTATAATTTTTATTAGTTGAGTAAATTTAAATTTATCAAACGAGTTTTTATTTTTTATTTCTATTTCTAACAACTCATATAGGTTATATATAAATATTGTGCAATAGTTAACACATTCAATCTTGTAGTCAAGCGGTAAAGGCTTTACCACTTTGACTCTGAGGTTGCAAGTTCGATTCCTCATATTGACGATTAATTGTGATTATTATTAGAGGTGGGGTAGGCCGACAGTGGTGGTCGGACGGCGAGATTAATTTTTATAATTCATTAATTTTACGTCAGGGTTTTTAAATCGGTTTTATATATAACCGATGTGTTTTCTCATGCTTTTACATCGGTTAAAAACCGATGTCTTTAGCTCGCTTTTTTCTAAATCACTCAAATAGACATCGGTTTTAAAAATTTTAAAAACCGATTTCTTCCATGTAAAATAACCGATTTCTTTTGCATTTTTTGTAGTAGTGTGATATAAGAACTAAGGTTTTGTGACATATATTGAATATCCTAATCTTGTTCTTATTGTTTTGACATGCTTTGATTTCTAGATAGATTTGTGATTGTGTGTTGATAGTATATTCTAGATTATCATTAAACATGTTCATAGAGTGTGTTTGATCTACTTACTCTATTTGTGTGTGTTTGCATCATTTGCATCACCTAGATCATTACCTTGTAATAGGTTGAAGTCTCTAATCAAGGTGAGTGAAGCCTTTGATTTGAGCAAGAAGACTTGGCTATGAAAGGTTTCCGGATAGCCAAGCAAGAAGCCTTAGTTAGAATCAAGGTGATTCGGATAACTAAGCAAGAAGTCTTAGCAAGGAGTTTAATACTCCGGATGGTTGAGCTAGGATAGCTTAACTAGGATCTCTTGATCTAGATTGCTAAGCAAAGAAATCTTCCTAGAGGTTTTTTAGTCTTGGATAGGAAGTTGCTCTCTAGAGGTGTGGGATACATTTTGGATAGAGAGTAGGCTAGGTATTCACTAGGCCTTTGAGAGGTGATTAGGATTTGATAGCTTGAAGTGGATGTCATAGTGTTGATAGCTTTGAGTGTGTAAGTTCTTTTCATATGGTGGATTTGCTTTGCCGGTGGTTGTGGATTCAACCCGTGGATGTTTCCTCTTTAAGGTTTTACTACGTAAAAACATTGTGTCTCATTTTCGCTTTATATTTCTTTATCTTCCATATGTTCACTTGTATTGATTCTTTTGTATATTGATGCTTACATGAATTGATTCATATTATACAATTGCTATATCATTTCAAGTATTTATTTCATTCTTATATTCCGCATTTTTGAATATTGGAAGAATTTGAGACTATACCTATTCACCCCCCCTCTAGGTATAAAACACTATTACTTTAAGGGAATTTCAGGCGGCCATCACTTTCCCCTTTTTCTTTTCCTTGTGATTTTCACATTCGGGAGCAAAGTGACCTATCCCATCACACTCAAAGCAACGGACCCCTTTCCTTTCGGTCCTCTCTTGCTTTGGTTCAAACTTCTTGAAAGGGCCTTTTTTCTTCAAGTCTTGGCCTCTCAAACCAAATCCCTTCTTCCCGAACTTCATAACCTTATTGAATCTTTTCATAAATAAGGCCATGTCTTCATCCGAGTCATTCTTCACCTCCTTTTCATCCTTAGATGCTTTCAAAGCAATTCCCTTTTGCTTTTTAGAAGGAGTTTAATTAGGAGCCTTCCTAGACTCGTAGGCTAGAAGTCTTCTAATGACCTCGCTCAGCTTCATATCCTTATATCTATTATTTTCTTCTAAAGCCGTCACCTTAGACTCAAACCTATCGGGAAGGGATCTCATAATCTTTTGTTTGATCCTCCTATCCGAATAAGGATCACCTAGTTGATGAATTTGGTTGACTATGTCCATCAACTTGATCTCGAAGTCATTGAAGCACTCATTCTCCTCCATCTTGAGCATCTCAAATTGAGTTTGGAGAACTTTGAGCTTGGAGTCCTTCACAACTTTGGTTCCCTCATGTGCAACTTCTAGGATTGTCCATGCCTCCTTAGCAATCCTAGTATTTTGAATCAACTTGTATTGATTCTCATCCATTGCACATAGGATGGCATGCATTGCCTTCCTATTCCATTTTGAAGCCTCAAACTCTTGTGCACTCCATTGTGCCTTAGGCTTCAAAACTTCTTCTCCTCCACTTGTGGGAGTCATCATGGGAAGATCATATCCATCTTCAACCACCATCCATGCACGGTCATGAATTTGGCATATGTAGGATTCCATCTTCCCCTTCCATAAGGAGTAATTCAAGCCGGTGAGAAGAGGAGGACGCGTGCTAGAAGCTCCCACATTGTTGCCATCGTTTCCACTCATTGTGTATAAGGAATGAAATGAAATGAATGCAAAATGTATAAATGAACAAAGATCACACAAATGCAAAACACACCAAAATGAGCAAGGATCACCTAAGTATATCTAGGAACCTGCTCTGATACCAATTGAAACAAATTACGGTGTGTTCAATATTAATCTAAGGGGGAGTGAATAGATTTTAACCGATATTACCCAATTTTCATTAATGGTCAAGATTACGAAAATATCCCTTTTAGATAATACAAATATAACAAGTGTAATATGGTATGGAAATTAAATAACACTTGATATTTACGTGGAAACCCTCACGGGAAAAACCACGGGCTAGTAAGTGAGCCACACTCGAACCTCGAATCCACTAAATGTGAGAAAGATTACAACCTAATCCCGAAAGTAATCACACACCTACCTAATCCCGGTATGAGTGAACCTAGTCCTATTGCTTGTGATTTACGCAACCTAATCCCGGAAGCAACACAAGACTTAATTCTCAATGAAGAGAATGCAACCTATGTGAATATGTGAAATACTGAAAATGCACAAAGAGCTAGGTAACCCTATATGCTTATCTAGGATGATGATATATCAAGTAAAAACAATCTTAGATATCAAAAGCTAAATGACATATCATAAAGCTTAGCTAATCAAGATTAAGCAAAACCTAGATAGCTATCACAATACAACACTCAATCATGTCATCACAAATAATCTCTATCTTGTATCTAATATATGATCAGAAAACATACAAGTGAATAAAGAGAAGATTTGATATGAAGAACACTAAAAGTAGATGAGATTAGTGAAGAACATACCAAAAACGATGTGATGATGCAAAACCATGCATGGATGAATCCTAAACGGTCATGGATGATCCTAGATGAACTTTGATGAACAAAGGAAATGCTTTGAGTGTTTAAAGGTGAGTTCTTGATGATTTTTCTCTTGAAAAATATTCTAAGTGAAAAATATGATATTTTGAACTCTTAAAAAGCAACCTAAAATCATAGAGTTATATATATAGGGATTATAAGTGAAGTGAGGTCGTTTTACAAAAACGCATCAGGTATGACGATTTGCGCTGGTGACCTGCGTTGGTCAACCAGCGCACCACCAGCGCAAAGCACAAAATGTGCAAAGGCGTTGGAGGACCAATGCTCATGACATGCGCCATACCAACGACAGATCACTGGATGATTTGCGCTGGTGAGAGCTGCGCTGGACGTCTAGCGCACGACCAACGACAAACCACTGGGCGATCTGCGCTGGTCTTGCACGGGACGACCAACGCACAACACAATTTCTTCTTCCTCAAGCAAATGCAAGAGAGAGAGAGAGAGAGAGAGAGAGAGAGAGAGAGAGAGAGAGAAAAGGTGAGGACAATGCAACCTATTTCTAATATTATGAACATTTAAAAACATAAGATGCAATCAATATACACATGCAAGAAGAGAGAATAAATAATCAATAATGCATACACAAAATAAGAACACAACACATTCAAGACTAAGAATTATGCAAGTGTTGTGTGTGTGTGTGTGCAACTACTTCTATTCATTGCAAGAAACACTAAGAAATATACCTTTGGAGTGCTTCTTCTCTTCAGGTCTTAAGGGCCTAATCTACCCTTACAACAAAACCCTCAAATGTGGTTTGTCTACGAAATAAGCCAATCAATTATTAGAGACCTTGCAACAACGAAAACCACTAGAAGGTTTTTCGCGGTGGTCTAAGACAATACTTGGACCACAAAATCCTCTAGAACGAATGTCATGTCCATTGTTGTGGTGGTCCAAGACAGCACTTGGATCGTGAAAGCCACAGAAGGTGTGTCACATCCCACATCGCTAGCGAGTGAGGTCTATTGTTTGTATATAAGCCTTGGTCTCTCCTAACTAAGTAGACGCATTTTGGGCCATGGGTAAAGGATGCTTGCATGAAGCCCATGATTCAAAGCATATCTATGAGGGTGAAGGGCGCGTGCATGAAGCCCAAAGTGGACAATATCTACTTGGTGGGCCTAGGCTGTTACAAATGGTATCAAAGCAGGCTCGCTACCTAGTGTGGATATGGATTTGGATTTGTGATTGTGTTTGGACCCTCATGAGGATGTGAGGTCCGAATGGGGGTAGATTGTCACATCCCACTTTGCTAGCGAATGAGGTCCATGGTTTGTATATAAGCCTTGGTCTCTCCTAACTAAGTAGACGTGTTTTGGGTCATGGGTAAAATATGCTTGCGTGAAGCTCATGATTCAAAGCAAATCCGTGATGGTGAAGGACGCGTGTGTGAAGCCTAGCGGACAACATCTACTTGGTGGACTTGAGCTGTTACAAGGTTGTAAGGATTCCCATTGTTGATTGGCTTATTTCGTAGACAAACCACATATTGGGGATTTGAATTGTAAGGGTAATTAGGTGATTGAAGATCATGCTCAAAGGACATTTTCAAGACCTCAAGGGAAGAAGCACTCCAAAGGTATAATTCTTAGTGTTTCTTGTAATGAAGAGAAATAGATGCACACACACACAACATTTGCATAATTCTTCTTATTGTATGATTGTGTGTCCTTATTATGTGTGTATTAATGTTCATTTAATTTCTCTTCTTGCATTCTCTGTTGATTGCATCGTGTGTAGAAGTTGATGCATTGTGGTTGTTATGGCCGCTGTTCACCCGCCCTACAGGCGCTCTACGAACAGCGGTCAAAAGGGGTTTTGAGCAATTTGCTCTTGGCCGCTCTACAGCCGCCCTACGTAGAGCGGTGCCACTGGTCGATTTAATTGACCGCTCTTCACCCGCTGTTCAACCGCTCTACGTAGAGCGGGTGAACAGCGGTTCATAACCCGAGAGCAACCGCTCCTAGGTCGCCTGGAACTCGCCCTACGTAGGGCGATCATGAAAAACTTTGTTCTTCATTTCCCAGGTGGACCGCTGTTCAACCGCCCTACGTAGAGCGGGTGAACAGCGGTCAAGGCATATCTTCTGCAAACTTTTCAAAACGACGTCATTTCATCTAGGGGTCCTATTTAAGTATCATCTTCTTCCTTGCTCGTTTTGAAGAGCTAAAAATCAGACCTTAGAGTGAGAAACTCAAACCCTAGAGAGAGAAAGCTTCAATCTTGCTTCTTTAACTCTCCAAACCCAAAACCCATGTGCATCTAACATGTTTCATGCATCAATCTTCCATGGGTCTTCTTCATTTATGACTTGGTAAGTAGAACAAACACCACATCTTCATTTATTGTTCTATCTTAGTCAAGACATGTCTTTTATTGCTTAGTTTAGCAAATCTTCACTTTTATTGCATATTTAGTGAAGTTATGACATGATTGGGTTTTGTTTGTGGTAGCTTACATGATTAGGATGATTTTCCCTAAATAGCTAACCCTAGAACATTCTTGTACAATTGGTTGATGATTAGGTTGATAGATTAATGTTTATTTATCTAGTCAAGCTTAATTGAATGTTCTTGTGGATTTAATTGACAATTATGTTGTTAGAAATTCTCTACAACTAATTGAGTTCACATGTTTGGACATGTAGACATTGTTTGATAGCTAGGATTGTTTTGTGATTGATAACATCTAGCTAAGCTTTATGATATGTCATTTAGCTTTGGATATCTAGGATTGATTTCATTGATATATCATCATTCTAGGTAAGCATATAGAGTTGCCTTGCTCTTGTTGCATTTTGAGTATTTCATATATTCACTTAGGTTGTTTTCTCTTCATTGAGAACTAAGTCTTGTGTTGCTTCCGGGATTAGGTTGCATAAATCACAAGCATTGGGACTAGGTTCACTTATACCGGGATTAGGTAGGTGTGTGATTACTTCCGGGATTAGGTTGTAATCGTTTTACACATTTAGTGGATTCGAGGTTCAAGTGTGGCTCACTTACATAGCCCGTGGTTTTTCCCGTGAGGGTTTCCACGTAAATATCAAGTGTCTTTTAATTTCCGCACCATATTACACTTGCTATTGTATTTTGACTAGTGAAGGGTATTTTCGTAATCTTGACCATTAACGAAAATTTGGTAAAATTGGGTAAAATCTATTCACCCCCCCTCTAGATTAATATTGAACACACCATAATTTGTTTCAATTGGTATCAGAGCGGGTTCCTAGATATACATAGGTGATCCTTGCTCATTTTGGTGTGTTTTGCATTTGTGTGATTTTTGTTCATTCATACATTGTGCATTCATTTCATTTCATTCATAAACACAATGAGTGGAAACGGTGGTAGCAACGAGGGGGCTTCTAGCACACGTCCTCCTCTTCTCACCGGATTGAATTACTCCTCATGGAAAGGGAAGATGGAATCCTACATATGTCAACTTCATGACCGAGCATGGATGTCGGTTGAAGATGGATATGATCTTCCCATGATGACTCCTACGGGTGGAGGAGAAGAAGTTTTGAAGCCTAAAGCACAATGGAGTGCACAAGAATTTGAGGCGTCAAAATGGAATAGGAAGGCTATGCATGCCATCCTATGTGCCATGGATGAGAATCAATACAAGTTGATTCAAAACACTAGGGTTGCTAAGGAGGCATGGACAATCCTAGAAGTTGCTCATGAGGGAACCGAAGTTGTGAAGGACTCCAAGCTTCAAGTTCTCCAAACTCAATTTGAGATGCTCAAGATGGAGGAGAATGAGTGCTTCAACGACTTCGAGATCAAGTTGATGGACATAGTCAACCAAAGTCATCAACTTGGTGATCCTTATTCGGATAGGAGGATTAAACAAAAGATTATGAGATCCTTACCGGATAGGTTTGAGTCAAAGGTGACGGCTTTAGAAGAAAATAGTGGATATAAGGATATGAAGCCGAGTGAAGTCATTGGAAGACTTCTAGCCTATGAGTCTAGGAAGGGTCCTAGCACTACTCCTCCTAAAAAGCAAAAGGGAATTGCTTTAAAAGCTTCTAAGGATGAAAAGGAGGTGAAGAATGACTCGGATGAAGACATGGCCTTGTTTGTGAAAAGATTCAACAAGGTTATGAAGTTTGGAAAGAAGGGATTTGGTTTTAGAGGCCAAGACAAGAAAAAGGTTCCCTTCAAGAAGTTTGAACCAAGGCAAGAGAGGACCGAAAGGAAAGGGGTCCGTTGCTTTGAGTGTGGCGGGATTGGTCACTTTGCTCCCGAATGTGCTAATCACAAAGAAAAGAAGAAGGGAAAAGTGATGGCCGCCACTTGGAGTGGAAGTAGTGATGACTCCAACGAAGAAAGTGAGTCTTCGGATGATGAAGACATCATGGCTAACTTCCTAGCTTTTGCATCTTCTCACAAGAGCAAAAGTGGTAGTGAAAAAGAGGAAGAGAGTCAAAGGGAAAGTGACTCTAGTGAAGATGACTCCGATGCTAACTCCACTAATGGATATGTGGAGAAAGAAGTGTTAGTTGAATATCTTAAGGAGTTTAGGAGCTTAGAGATGAAAACAACTAAGAAGATCAAGATGTTGAGAGAAGAAAATGTTGAGCTTTCATCTCACAATGATCTCTTAAGTGAAGAAATGGAAAGACTTAAGAAGAGAGAAGATAAGCTAAAAGAGGAGTTAGCTTTATCTAGGAGGAATGAAGAAGGTTTGAAGAGGGAGCTTGTTGAAGCTAAGAAGTCACTTACTAGGATGGACTCTAGCACCAAAAAATTAGATCACATGCTTGGTGTTGGAAAGAGTCCATGTGACAAGAGAGGTCTTGGGTTTGAAGATTGTCAAGAGACCACCTCTTCTAAGAAGACCGTGTTTGTTAAGAGCTTGGGCAACATAGAAGCTTCTTCGGTGCACACTCCTAGGAAGAAAATAGATCTAGGACAAAACTCAAAAAGTGCACAAGTGAAGATGGCACCAAGGAGACAACCTCAAGCCAACATTCCTCATCTATTGGCTCAAAAAGGGAAAAATCCAATCATGCAAGTCCAACATTGGAAGCAAGATAGACCGGTTCAACAAAGGAGATGGATTGAACCCACTCAACCACAAAGAAAAGGGAAGGCTCCCATAAATGCTCAAGGCAATGGTATGATTCCTCAATTCATTCCCATTTGTCACTTTTGTGGCTTTAATGGTCACATAAGACCAAATTGCTTTCGATATATTAAAATGTGTAGAACTAGAAGCATGATTGAGAAGAGAAAGACTAGAGCCAAGATGCATGTTCCTAGGAATGATATGACTAATTTGCATGATCCTAGGACATCTAGAGCCCATGTACCAAAGACCATTAAGAAAGAAAATGTTGTTCTTAAATGGATTAGGAAGAATGAAAATGTTTGCCATGTTGCACAAATTGCCTTGAAGGCAAATTCTTCTAATCTTTGGTATCTTGATAGTGGGTGCTCTAGGCACATGACGGGAAACAAGAGTTTCTTCGAAACTCTTGTTATGGAGGAAGGAGGAAATGTCACCTTTGGTGATGGATCCAAAAAGAATGTCATAGGGAAAGGAACCATCTCCGTTCCCGGATTGCCCTCCTTATCCAATGCTTTACTTGTTGATGGCTTGAAAGCCAATTTGATTAGCATTTCTCATCTTAGTGATGAAGGATATTCCGTCTTGTTTAACAAAGAGAATTGCTCTATCCTAAAGCCCAATGGACAAACCTTATTGAAAGGTATGAGATCTAGCGACAATTGCTATTGTCTTGAAGCTAGAATAGTCTCAAACAATGTGTCCAAGGATGAGCAAATTGAGTTGTGGCATGAAAGACTTGGCCACATGAACTTTCGGGATCTACGGACCCTTGGAAAGTTTGAATGTGTGCGTGGCCTCCCTAAGCTAGGGAAGAAAGCCAATGGTATTTGTGGACCTTGTCAACAAGGAAAACAAACTAAAAGCATGCACAAAAAGGGCAAGTATCTCTCCACCAAGGAGCCCCTAGAGCTTCTCCACATGGATCTTATGGGTCCTATGCAAACCGAAAGCTTGGGTGGAAAGAGATACATTTTTGTTTGTGTAGATGATTTCTCTAGGTTCACATGGACATATTTTCTTAGAGAAAAATCCGAAACTTTTGATAAGTTTAAAATGCTTTGTACTAAACTTCAAAATGAAATGAATTCCAACATTAAAAGCATAAAACGGATTAGAAGTGACCATGGGAGGGAATTTGAGAATGCTTCGTTTGAAACCTATTGTGATAGTATAGGTATCTCCCATGAGTTTTCGGCTCCTAGGACACCTCAACAAAATGGAGTTGTTGAGAGGAAAAATAGGGTCCTTCAAGAGATGGCCCGTGTGATGTTGCTTAGCAACAATGTGCCTAGGAATCTATGGGCCGAAGCCATCAACACGGCTTGTTATATAGGAAATAGAGTTTTTCTAAGGCCCGGTACTAGGAATACCTCCTATGAGTTATGGAAAGGCAAGAGGCCAAATGTTAGCTACTTCCACACATTTGGAAGCAAATGCTTCATTTTAAATGACCGAGATCAACTTGGCAAATTTGATGCCAAGAGTGATGAGGGTATATTTATTGGCTATGCCTTAAATAGTAGAGCCTATAGAGTCTTCAATAAGAAAACTCTAAGTGTCATGGAATCATCTAATGTTGTATTTGATGATGAAAGGCTCAATTGTAGTAATCATGAGGAGGAGGTTATTCTTAGTGATGATTCTCCTTTGGAGAAGGTTGTTGTGACTCCTAATGTGGGGACATCCAATGTTGTTGAAAATGACACACAACCTATTGATAGAGTTCCTAACTTGGACTCTAATGAACCCGCTCCATGGGTTAGAAGACTCCATAACAAAGAGGATGTTATTGGAGATGTGAATGAGGGTGTTAGAACTAGAAGGCAAATAGCTAATCTTATTAGCTTCACATGCTACACCTCTCAAATTGAACCCAAAAAGATTGATGAAGCTCTAAATGATGAGTTTTGGGTTCTTGCCATGCAAGAAGAGCTAAACCAATTCGAAAGGAATGAGGTTTGGACTCTAGTTCCTAGGCCTAAGACCACTAATGTCATAGGCACAAAATGGATATATAGGAACAAATCCGATGAGGATGGCAACGTAGTGCGTAACAAGGCAAGACTTGTTGCACAAGGGTACTCTCAAATTGAGGGTATCGACTTTGAGGAGACTTTTGCTCCCGTTGCCCGCCTAGAGTCCATTAGGCTTCTCTTGTCCATCTCTTGTGTGCACAAGTTCAAATTGCACCAAATGGACGTTAAGAGTGCCTTCCTCAATGGCTTCTTGCAAGAGGAAGTGTTTGTTGAGCAACCCAAGGGGTTTGTGGATGCACACCACCCCAACCATGTCTATCGCCTCAAGAAGGCTCTTTATGGGTTGAAACAAGCACCGAGGGCTTGGTATGAGCGCCTCACTCAATTTCTTGTCAACAATGACTACACAAGAGGTAGTGTTGACAAGACACTATTCATCAAGAAAGACAATGATGAGCTTTTTATAGCTCAAATATATGTTGATGATATAGTGTTTGGATCCACCAACAACACCAAAGTCCAACAATTTGTTGATGTTATGTCTCATGAATTTGAGATGAGCCTTGTTGGTGAGCTTAGTTACTTCCTAGGTTTGCAAATTAGGCAATTAAGTGATGGGATCTTCATATCCCAAGCCAAATATGCCAAAAACCTAGTGAAGAAGTTTGGTCTTGAGAAAGCCAAACATTGTAACACACCCATGAGCACCACTTTGAAACTAAGCAAAGATGCTAGTGGTAAAAGTGTAGAACAAACACTTTATAGGGGTATGATAGGAAGCTTGCTTTATTTGACCGCAAGTAGGCCCGACATATCCTTTAGTGTGGGTGTGTGTGCTAGGTACCAATCCGATCCCAAGGAGTCCCATCTCTCTTGTGTCAAGAGAATCATTCGATTTGTGAATGGGACTTCTAACTATGGGATTTGGTACTCTTTTGACACTAATGCTAGTCTTGTAGGCTTTAGTGACGCGGATTGGGCCGGAAATTGTGATGATAGGAAAAGCACATCGGGCGGTTGCTTTTTCCTTGGAAACAATCTTGTCTCTTGGTTTTGCAAGAAGCAAAACTCAATCTCCTTGTCCACGGCGGAGGCCGAGTACATAGCCGCGGGGAGTGGATGCACACAACTCCTATGGATGAAGCAAATGCTAGTAGACTACGGATTCAACCAAGGTACACTCACTCTCTTTTGTGATAACATGAGTGCTATTAATATTTCCAAGAATCCGGTTCAACATTCTAGAACTAAGCATATTGACATCCGTCATCATTTCATTAGAGAACTAGTTGAAAATAAATGCATTGTACTTGAGCATGTAGGTACAAATGATCAACTAGCCGACTTGTTTACAAAACCTCTAGATGCTACTCGATTTAAAACTCTTAGTAGATCTATTGGAATATGTCTTGTGGAGTGATGAGTTATAGTATTTGACCCCTATAAGGGGAGCTCAAGCAAAGAGAGCAAACTTGCATGAATTGTCATATGCAAAAAGTTAACTTCTTTTATGCTCTTTTATGATTGTTTGAGAATGCTTGGTGAATAACATTGATTAATGCTTTAATAATGTTTTTAATAACACCTTGCACGGTTGCCTAGCATGTACTGCATGATTTCTATTTTTGCTTGAGTATGCTTATCCATTTGAGGAATGTTCTACTTGTTAGTACATGTGATTGACCTCAAATTATTCTCCATGTTCATGATTCTTTGATATGCATTCTTAAGCTCTCTCTTGAAAAAGGGCTACTGGCAATATGACGTGCAGCCGCCCAATGTAGGAAATGGCTACTCATTTGAAACCGAGTGAAAGCCTTCAAGAGAGTTACATTAGCATGATAAACAGAAATACATGCTTGCTAGGATAAAGGAGAAAAACAGAAAAGTTGAAATGTGTTTGATGATGTGTGTGATGCATTGCTTAATAAAGACCTCAAAATTGTTGATTGATGATGTGTCTTGCAATGTAGAAAAGATGATATATTTTTTTGATGTGATTTGTACACTCTGCACACAAATGCTTGGATATATATCTTCTTGTCATAACAACAGGGCTCTAATTGGTTTGACTTCATTTGGAAAACCTGTTGATTGTTGCTTTGATTGATTCTTATGCATGAGCTAAATAGTGCTTGTATTACATGCTAAGCAACTTTTACACACACACACTTTTCTGTGAATAAAATCTCCTTGAATCTCTCTAAATTCTTGATTTGCATAAAGTTCGTTTATATGATTATGCAAATGCCTTTTTTGCAAATAGCTCTCTTTGCTAAAGCAATCCAATAGGGGGAGCTCCTTTGCCTATCTCATGACAAAAAGGGGGAGAAGTCTTGAGAGATATAGGGGGAGCATTGTGTATGCTTTGGGGAGAAGTTTGAGAGAGAGTAACCTTTGAGGGGGAGCATTGCATACTCATACATTGCATGATATTGTGGTTAAAAGATTCATATGCAAATGCTTGTTTTTCTTTCACTTGATCATCTCACATGCACTTGCTTTGGAAGTGTATTCTAATTGTTTTGAAGGTTTGGTTATTCTACAAGAGATTGAAGACTTGAAGTTTATTTTTCTTATCTCTTTGTACTTTGTAATGTAGAATTTCCCGAAGTTTCATTTATCTTGTGAGGATCAATGTGAGTGGTGGTTTTGTCACGAAATAGCCAAAGGGGGAGATTGTAAGGATTCCCATTGTTGATTGGCTTATTTCGTAGACAAACCACATATTGGGGATTTGAATTGTAAGGGTAATTAGGTGATTGAAGATCATGCTCAAAGGACATTTTCAAGACCTCAAGGGAAGAAGCACTCCAAAGGTATAATTCTTAGTGTTTCTTGTAATGAAGAGAAATAGATGCACACACACACAACATTTGCATAATTCTTCTTATTGTATGATTGTGTGTCCTTATTATGTGTGTATTAATGTTCATTTAATTTCTCTTCTTGCATTCTCTGTTGATTGCATCGTGTGTAGAAGTTGATGCATTGTGGTTGTTATGGCCGCTGTTCACCCGCCCTACAGGCGCTCTACGAACAGCGGTCAAAAGGGGTTTTGAGCAATTTGCTCTTGGCCGCTCTACAGCCGCCCTACGTAGAGCGGTGCCACTGGTCGATTTAATTGACCGCTCTTCACCCGCTGTTCAACCGCTCTACGTAGAGCGGGTGAACAGCGGTTCATAACCCGAGAGCAACCGCTCCTAGGTCGCCTGGAACTCGCCCTACGTAGGGCGATCATGAAAAACTTTGTTCTTCATTTCCCAGGTGGACCGCTGTTCAACCGCCCTACGTAGAGCGGGTGAACAGCGGTCAAGGCATATCTTCTGCAAACTTTTCAAAACGACGTCATTTCATCTAGGGGTCCTATTTAAGTATCATCTTCTTCCTTGCTCGTTTTGAAGAGCTAAAAATCAGACCTTAGAGTGAGAAACTCAAACCCTAGAGAGAGAAAGCTTCAATCTTGCTTCTTTAACTCTCCAAACCCAAAACCCATGTGCATCTAACATGTTTCATGCATCAATCTTCCATGGGTCTTCTTCATTTATGACTTGGTAAGTAGAACAAACACCACATCTTCATTTATTGTTCTATCTTAGTCAAGACATGTCTTTTATTGCTTAGTTTAGCAAATCTTCACTTTTATTGCATATTTAGTGAAGTTATGACATGATTGGGTTTTGTTTGTGGTAGCTTACATGATTAGGATGATTTTCCCTAAATAGCTAACCCTAGAACATTCTTGTACAATTGGTTGATGATTAGGTTGATAGATTAATGTTTATTTATCTAGTCAAGCTTAATTGAATGTTCTTGTGGATTTAATTGACAATTATGTTGTTAGAAATTCTCTACAACTAATTGAGTTCACATGTTTGGACATGTAGACATTGTTTGATAGCTAGGATTGTTTTGTGATTGATAACATCTAGCTAAGCTTTATGATATGTCATTTAGCTTTGGATATCTAGGATTGATTTCATTGATATATCATCATTCTAGGTAAGCATATAGAGTTGCCTTGCTCTTGTTGCATTTTGAGTATTTCATATATTCACTTAGGTTGTTTTCTCTTCATTGAGAACTAAGTCTTGTGTTGCTTCCGGGATTAGGTTGCATAAATCACAAGCATTGGGACTAGGTTCACTTATACCGGGATTAGGTAGGTGTGTGATTACTTCCGGGATTAGGTTGTAATCGTTTTACACATTTAGTGGATTCGAGGTTCAAGTGTGGCTCACTTACATAGCCCGTGGTTTTTCCCGTGAGGGTTTCCACGTAAATATCAAGTGTCTTTTAATTTCCGCACCATATTACACTTGCTATTGTATTTTGACTAGTGAAGGGTATTTTCGTAATCTTGACCATTAACGAAAATTTGGTAAAATTGGGTAAAATCTATTCACCCCCCCTCTAGATTAATATTGAACACACCATAATTTGTTTCAAAGGTGTTTCACGGTTCACCACGACGACACCAAGACTGAGATAATGAGAAGAAAGAGGCCTTCTCAAGTGGTCAAACACACTAACCTATATGCAACATGTGCAAGTGTGTGAATGGTGAAATGCACACATAAAAAACACAAATGAAAGACATGAGAGTGTATGTGTACACCTAATTCTCTTCAAGAGTACAAGTCAAGTGTTATACTTTTGAGCTATTCACTCTTGAAGCTTTGGGGATGTCCGAGGGTGTTTTGATCACGATCAAGTCCAATCACCTAAATCTACCCTTACAACATTAACCTCATAAATGGTTTGTCATAGAAATAAGCCAATTGCAAATATGAAACTTACAATCTCCCCCTATGGCTATTTCGTGACAAAACCAATCCTCACAAAAACTACGGAAAAGAAACTATTGTCAACAAAGTTCTTGCTACATTACAAAGATATATATATATATATTAATTAGACTTGAATCAACATTAATGTTTTCATTACAGTTGCACACATTTTTAGGTCCATTTTCATTTTCCTCCGACTATTAAGCTTCCTTAGGAGAATGATGTGAGATGCATTGTGGTATAATCAAATTAAGACTACTGAAATGATGACGATATGATGTATGAACTAACATTAAAATTTTATTTTTCTGAAATATTTGGTTGGTAAATGAAGATGAATGTAAACAAATATTAAGGATACTAAGTACCATATAAAATTGGAATAGGAAAGTGAATATTCTTTACAAATCGGTATAATGAATCAAGATATTCATCACAACTGAGGATTTTTTTTGTTGTTGGTGTATATATATAAATATATGAAAATATCAAATGTAGAATTGAATTCAGACATGAATCAGATACTATCTCAACGAATGTCAAGAACCCAAACAAATGAAAAGATAATGGGAGTGACTATTAACAATAAACTAATAATAATAAGAGATAATTTTGTAGAATTTTAGTTTTTAAAAAGAAATTACTGATATTAAAACTTTGAAGGAGAAACTGGTACAAAGTCACATACGGCTAATTCAGAAAGCCAAAAATGAGGACATGCCTTCCAAAAAACAGAGATATCAGAACCAAAAGCCCAGCTTGCAGTAGCATGGGCGACCTTGTTACAACTTATAGGGACATGGGCAATATAAATAAAATGATTACATGAACAACTCTAGAATATTTGTAATAATGTTGGCCACATCCCCATTTGTAAAGGTCTTCTCATTACAGAGGTTAACCACTCCCAACAAGTCTAACTCCACTTGAAGTGTGAAAAGACCCTTCGAAATAGCCATGGTGAGACCTTCAAATATAGCCCTTGCTTCAGCAATCTCAACTGAAAACATACCTCTACAGATTAACGCAGCTGAATCCACTATTAAACCATTCACATCATTGAAAATTATCTCAATACCACACTTCCAGAACCATTGGTGACAATTACGTCCACATTCAATTTAAAACACCAAAAGGAGGAGCTTTCCAACACATAGAATGATCAGAAACAGTTGTCTTAGAGAACTCACCAGAAACATCAACAGCAGAGTTATACTTTTCTACAAAAGCCACAGCCCTTTCCCAAATATTATCCTTGACCACTAATTTGTTACCAAAATTAAACTGATTTCTATCAAACAACAATAACTAAGCAGCCACAATGAAATTGATAACATCTTCTTTATTCCCAACATCATCCATCCACAATAACCTGTCAAAAAACCCAATGTTGTTTAGCTTTTCAATCCTATAAACCCTTCACATGAACACATCCCCACAATGCATGATCAGTCGATTCAGCATGCTCACCACAAAAGTTATAAAATATCAAATCAATGATCATTCTCTTGAATAACATCAGTTTTTTAGGAAGGATACCTTTACAAGCCTTCCAACAAAAAAAAAAAAATTAATATTGTTAGGAAGGTTTAACTACCGCAACTTCTCCCACCAAGAGGGAGAACCTAAAGAGCATGAAGCCTCCTCTGCATTTCTCATATTCAAGGCCACTTCATAAGCACCATTCACAGGAAAAATAAACCTTTTTATGAAAATGCCATAATGTCAAGTCCATGAATCCCTCCCAAGATTACAAATTGAAAATAATACAACGTGCGTGTGTCTAATACAACCTAGGGGGGTTGAATGTGTAGTTAATCGATTATTACTAATTTTTTGATTAGTCAATATTAATCACAATTAACCCAATTCAACAAACAATAAAATCAAGTAAAAGTGCGAAAATTAAAGAACATTTGATTTTTACGTGGAAACTTTCAACAAAGAAAAACCATGAGCCATTATGCTAGCCACGCACGGTCCTCAAATCCACTATATGTAATAATGTTTACAACCCTAGGTTGACCTCTAGTCACACCATTCTCGGTTACTAACCCACCACTACTACCCGTAAGCCTTTTATAGTGATTCTAGACCAAAGGTGCTTGAGTACTACACACCGGTAGTGATAAGACTTAAGTCTCAATGAAGAGATCAATAACCTATGTGAATATATGACAATATCCAAAATGCAAATAATGCTAGGCTACACTAAATGCTTATCTAGGAATTGAAGATGTCAATAAAATCAATAATAGATATCAATATGTCTAAATAAATGCTCATGAAGACCTAACTAGATATAGATATGAAAAGCTAAAATCTAGTCATCAAACAAAAGCCAATCAACATGCAATTAAGGAGTCCTAATCAACAATGTCTAAATGCAAAGCATATTGACTTAGATAGAGGGCAAAATGGTCATAAATGCTAGTTATCACAAACAACACATCTCAACCAATAAACAAAGTCTCAAACATGTTAGAAATAACATTACGCAAGGAGACATGCATTTAATTAACAAATATATGTTAAACCTAAGCAAACATGTCATAAGAATGGAATAAGGGGTTCTAGGACATGTAGAAATTACCTAGTCAAGGAAAACAAGAAAACCCATGCTTGGATGATGCTAGGAAGATACTAGATGCTCATGGGAAAGTGTTTGGTTGAGTAAATGTGAGTTCTTGGGAGTTTCTCTCTCTAGGGTTTGAGTTTCTCTCACTTGAATCTGATTTTGAGCTCTCAAAAATGAGTAAGGAAGAAGAAAATACATATATAGCAGCCCTAGATGAAGTGACAACATTTTGATTAAAAAATCAAAAGACAAGTCATTTTCGCGGTACACTTCGATGAGTGTATTGCGGAAAACTGGTTGACAAAATTGTCAACTTTCACGGTTCGGTTTCTCGGTACACTTCGACGAGCGTACTGTGGAAATTCAAACAAATTGAATTTCTAAGGGCAATTTGGTCTAGAAGCCATAAACCAAACCCATATTGCCCAAGACTAATCCAAGAGAAGAAATGAGCCTTCTCTAAAGGTCAATCATCGTGCTAAGACGTGCACACCATCATGCAAACGCGGACGTTTCCGTTCACACAAACAGAAACAAATTACATCACACAAAACCACACTCAGATCTAACAATGAAGTGCAAGTGTGATTGTGTAAGGGATACACATATATAAGCAATAAGAACACAAATGCAAGAAGAACAAAGCATGCATGTAGTGTGTGTGTGTGTGTGTGTGTGTGTGCGCGCAATTAAATCTCTTCAAGAGCCAAGTCAAGTGATTACCTTTTGCTCTTGCTCTGAAGTCACGGTGGGGAGTCCGGAAGCTTGCCAAACACAATAACCTAAGCTAACCATTACATACCAATCCCAATGTGGTTTTTCATGAAATAAGCCATTCAAAAATGAGGAACTTACAATCTCTCCATTTGGCTATTTCATGACAAAAACAATCACTTACAAAATAATTCTCACAAATAAAGAAAACAAAATCTATTGGTAAACAAATGTAGATTCTACGTTACAATAAGAAAAACCTAAGATACTAAGTCTTCAAGGTCTCCAATCTCTTCGTAAATCATCATACCTACAAAAAATAGCAAGAAAGCACTTTCCAAGAACAAATGCATGTGAGGTGAACAAATATATATATAAAAAAAGCATTTGCATTCATTGAAGTAATATAAAGAAGTGCATGTGCAATGCTCCCCCTAAAAGGTTACTCTCTCTCAAACTTCTCCCCCAAAGCATAAAAATACTCCCCCTATTTTTCTCAAGACTTCTCCCTCTTTTTGTCATGAGATAGGCAAAGGAGCTCCCCCTATCGGGTTGCTTTAGCAAAGAGAGCTACTAGCACAAAAAGCACTTGTATAATCATATAAACGAACTTTATGCAACTCAAGCAATTGAGAGAGATTCAAGGAGTTTTATTTTTAAAAAGATATGTGACAAAGATGTTTTGCATGCAAGACATGTTGCATTCAAGTCCAATGGCAAAGCAAACATCAAAAGGGTTTCCACGAGAATTCAAATCAATTTACCCTTTTGTCATAAACAAGCAAGATATAGTTTTTCAAAAGATATTTTTGATCTAAGAGCAACTACATCTATCCTTGAAGGCAAATCAAGATATGGATATTTATAATCCTATTTTATTTTTCTGGATGAGACATCCGTATGATAGTAGCCTTGTTTACACCTTTAAGAAGAGAGAGAAGACTAATTTGGATAAAAAAAATCCTTATTGATTGAATGGAGATCCTTATTGTTTTTAGTCTTCTCATTTGCTTTTCACACAAATTTTGCATATAAGCAATCAAAAAAATATTTCATGAACATCATTTTAAGCATGTCATAAAATTCTCATGTCATGGAGATAAATTATAGGTCATTCAAATGTTCTTTCTGAAGATATTCTCCTAGTCCAAAAATGCATTGTTGAACCAAAATATGACATGGATTACAAGCAAAGCAATGCAATGGTGCACACTTATTATGAAAAAAAAAAAGAACATATAAGCATATATGTGCAACCAAAAATCTCAAGCAATTATCAAAAGAGCATAAAATTAATCAACTTTTTGCACATGGCAAATCATGCAAGTTTGCTCACTTTGCTTGAGCTCCCCACAATGGGTTAAATCCAACCAAGTCAATGGGAGGCATGAGCCCCTATAGACTTACCAGGTCCATTGAACCTAGTTGCATCTACGGGTATCACATTGGTACAATGGCAAGCAGGTTCATTCTTTCTAACCCACCTAAGTTCCACTTTATCGTTCCTAGTGGTAATAGACATGTTTCTAAGTTCCCTAGGTTCATGCAAACTTGCCATCTTTTTCAACCATTTTTCTTTCATGCCCTCTATCTTACACCTTTTAATGTAATTAAAGCAATTTGGTCTTAAGTGACCAATCATAGCACAAAATGACAAGTAGGTACAAAGTAAGAATTTATACCATTGCATTGTGATCTCATCGAGGCATTGCCATGTTGATGAGGTTGTTTTCGATGGTGCATCGGTTTTCTTCTCTTTGGAGCTTGAGCCGATTGGTGGCACCTTTATGGTCTAGCTTATTGAGGTGGTTGAGCTGGTTGAGTGTGCCTCCTTGATTGTGCAAAGCTTGGGTATGAATCTCTTCTATGTTGAGGTTGAGTTTCACCCTTTGTTGGCATCTTCATTTGGCCATTCTTGGATGACTGTCCAAGATCAATCTTCCTCTTAGGATATTGAGGAGGTAAAGCTAAGCTTTTGCCTTGAGCTTGAGGTTGCTTGATCTTAGCCTTCTTCAACACTTCTAGATACCTCATCTCTTTGTCCTTGACAATCTTCAAAGGAGCACTCTTAGAAGATTCACCCACTTCAAGAGTCTTCTCATGGTAAGACGATTAAGGAGTTAACTTAGGAACAATTTCCTTCAGAAAAATTGTCTTGTTGGATGATGGTGTGACTTCCTCATCTACAAACCCTAGGCCTCTCTTGTCACTAGGCATCTTCCCATAACCTAACATAATATTGAGCTTTTTTGTACCTGAAGTGAATTTAGCAAGTGAAATCCTTGCTTCTTCAAGCTCTTTCTTCAACTTGTTCTCATTTTTACTGACAAGTTTTACTTCCTCATATAAGAGAATCACCTTTTCTCTTAGTTAAAGGTTATCTTCCAAAAATCTCCTTCTTTTTCTTCTTCAAGGAGTCATGAAAGAATATCATGAAGTCCTCATAACTCATTCTTTCCTTGTTGTCAAAACTCTCCAAGTCGGAGTTATCATCGTCACATAAGTATGAGCAACACTCATCACATTTCCTCTCATTAATTGAGTCAACTTCCTCATCAAGACCTTTGCCTTGGTCATTTGATGTCATACAAGTAACTTCCCTATGAGTAGCTATAACATCCACATCTTTATCTACCTTTTCATCTACTCCTTCTTCATGGTGACAAATAGAGGCGTTTTTTCTTTTTTCTCCAACATCTGCATGAGAGGCTCTAAAGACCGAGTAGTAAATTGCAAGCTCTTCATCACTCGAAGAATCTTCTACACTCTCACTATCACTTGATGAGGTGGACATCTCATTTCCATTTCTCTTGTTCTTCAAGTTACCATAAACCTTGGAGATATGCCTGTATCCTCCACATTCAAAGCATTAAATGCCTTTTCTTAAAGACTTCTCTTGGCTTGGCTCGGCTCAACCTTCTTAAAGTCATTCTTTTATAGCCTCAAGAACTTCTTGAATCTCTTCCCCATTAGAGCCACGTCTTTATCCGAATCATCATCCTCCTTTTCAACCTTGGAGGCCTTCAAGGCTATATTCTTTTGCTTCTTAAGAGGTAAGTTTGTAGGAACCTTCCTAGACTCATAGGCTAGGAGCCTTCCAATCACTTCACTCGGCTTCATCTTCTTGAAGTCACTATTCTCTTCAAGCGCTATCACCTTGGATTCAAATCTTAGAGGTAGTGACCACATGATCATTTGCTTGATCCTCCTATCCGAGTATGAGTCACCTAGTTGATGGCTTTGATTGACGATGTCCATCAACTTTACTTGGAAATCATTGAAGCACTCATGCTCTTCCATCCTAATAGTCTCGAATAGGGTTTGGAGCACTTGGAGCTTGGAGTCTTTCATCACTTTAGTTCCCTCATGTGCCGTCTCCAAGATTTTCCAAGCTTCATCGGCATTTTTGGTGGTTTGGATGAGTTTATATTGACTCTCATCCATTGCACAAAGCAGGCATGCATAGCCTTGTTATTCCACTTCGAAGCTCTAAACTCTTTGGTACTCTATTGAGCCTTGGGCTTGGGCATAATGCTTCCATCTCTGAGGGTCACGGTAGGAGGTGTGTATCCGTCCTCAATCACCATCCACACCCTATCATCTATCGTCGATGGATAGGACTCCATCTTCCCCTTCCACAAGGAGTAATTGTCACCCTTGAGCAATGGTGGCCTCACGCTCGACGCTCCCTATTTGCTAGTCCCAAATTCACTCATAATGTTTGGGTGAATGTCTGCAAATGAATGCAATTGAATGTAGCAATCAAAACACACAAAAGCAAGACACACAAATAAGAGCAAGGATCACCTAAGTATGTCTAGGAACCCGCTCTAATACCAATTGAAAATAATACAACGTGCATGTGTGATTGAATGATTTACATACCTATTTGAGGTTCCCATTTCCTATATTTTGTACTCGTTTTCGAGCATGTTTTTGTATATAATGCGTTTTGTGAGCATTTTGTAGGTTATATGCCCTAAAATAAGGTTTTGAGCATAATTGAAGAGTTTTGGAGGTTAAAGGGTTGAAATTGGAAATCTTCGTGCAGAACAACCAACTTGGGGAGGCCATATCTCTCTCATCAGATCGAACTACATTTTAATAACCTATTTCTGGAAATCCTCATGAGTCTACTTTCTAACACTTTTTACGGATTGTAATTACGAGTTCTCTAGGGGAAGTTATGGCCGTTTTCGTAACGGTGCATGAAGCTGAAAAACTTCACCCAAGGGAGATGCGAGCTCAACAAGGTCGCACCTCAAAGTCACTTTCCTCTCGGGTTTTCAACTATTTTCTCGACCATAGAGCATCTAGGTCACCCCTAGGTCACCCTAAGGTTGCCTTTTTACCCAAAAAAAATGTTAAAATTCAAGAATTTACCTCCTTGACCTTGACCTAATTCATTCTCCTATATAACCTTTGATATTTTTGGACCAAAAGACCAAACACTCTACCCAAAAATATTCACCAAGACTCCACCTTTCCTAAATTCCTACACAATCCACAAGACACTTGACATCAATCCATGATCTTTTCTTGTTCTTAGGAGATTGAAGGAGCTTGGAAGATGTGAGGAGCAAAGGAAGAAGAGAAGATCTACATAGTTTTCTATATACTTTATTTTCTTTCATTTTCTATATTTAGCCATGTATTAATTTGATATTATATATTGTATGGCTACCCTTTGCAATATGAGCTAAATATCTAGTGCTAGGATTTGATGAAACCTCACCCATGACTATATATTTATATTGACCTTTGTTTATTCATTATGTGCAATTGTAGTTTGTATGGATGTTTTAGAGTACTTAATGCTTTCAATAGGTTGATCGTCTATTGAATGATTTTCGATTGTGTGTTATAAACCGACTGGAGACACGCACATATCGTGTTCAAGGAAATGTCTTCTATGCATGTCTAGAAAAGTAGACCTACTTAGGCTAGCGTATAGGATTCCTTAGTGTGTCAATGTTCTTACTAAACTCATTCATATATTCTGAGTAATCGAGAGATAGGCTTGGGTATGATTTTAGGTGTAACCTATTCTACTCGACCGAGATTATAGGTTAACATTAGGGTGCATGAATCTATGAATTGCATGAGCATATTTTGGGTATGCAATTGAGTTTAGAGAGGAAGTTAAAAGAGGGTGGGGTGTAGTTAAGTCCTAGCATCATATTCTTCATTATTACATTCGAGTTTATCACTTCTCATTTCTTTATTACAATAGCTTAAATACTTGTATTAGTTTAATTTAGCTTGCTTTAAATTTCAAGTTTGAAAACCTTCATGTATTGCTTGTTTGAATATCACTTAGGTTAATCAATTTCGGTAATCAATCACTCGATCCTTGTTGGGAACGAACTTTACTTTACCATTATACTACTCTTCGACCTCGTACAATTGCGAGTGTCACTAAGAGTGTAGTCAATGTGTCTAATACAACCTGGGGGGGGAGTAGTGAATGGGTTGTTAATCGATTATTATCAATTTTTTGATTAGTCAATATTAATCACAATTAACCTAATTCAACAAACAATAAAAATCAAGTAAAAGTTCGGAAATTAAAGAACACTTGATTTTTATGTGGAAACCTTCAAAAAGGAAAAACCACGAGCCATTATGCTAGCCACACATAGTCCTTAAATCCACTATATGTAAAAATGTTTACAAACCTAGGTTGACCTCTAATCACACCATTCTCGGTTACTAACCCACCACTACTACCCGTAGGCCTTTTATAGTGATTCTAGACCAAAGGTGCTTGAGCACTACACACCGGTAGTCACAAGACTTAACTCCCAATGAAAAGATCAATAACCTATGTGAATATATGACAATATCCAAAATACAAATAATGCTAGGCTACACTAAATGCTTATCTAGGAATTTAAGATGTCAACAAAATCAATCCTAGATATCAATATGTCTAAATGAATACTCATGAAGACCTAACTAGATATACATATGAAAAGCTAAAATCTAGTCATCAAACAAAAGTCGATCAACATAAGTTGTCATTAGACATGGCAAGGACAATTAATACAACCAAGAAATGCAATTAAAGAGTCCTAATCAACAATGTCTAAATTCAAAGCATATTGACTTAGCTAGAAGGCAAAATGGTCCTAAATGCTAGCTATCACAAACAACACATATCAACCAATAAACAAAGTCTCAAACATGTTAGAAATAACATTAAGTAAGGAGACATGCATTTAATTAACAAATAAATGATAAACCTAGGCAAACATGTCATAAGAATGGAACAAGAGGTTCTAGGACATGTAGAAATTACCTAGTCAAGGAAAACAAGAAAACCCATGCTTAGATGATGCTAGGAAGATGCTAAATGCTCATGGGAAAGTGTTTGGTTGAGTAAATGTGAGTTCTTAGGAGTTTCTCTCGCTAGGGTTTGAGTTTCTCTCACTTGAATCTGATTTTGAGCTCTCAAAAACGAGCAAGGAAGAAGAAGATACATACATAGTAGCCCTAGATGAAGTGACAATGTTTTGATTAAAAAAATCAAAAGACTTGTCATTTTCGTGGTACACTTCGATGAGCATACTACGGAAAACTGGTTGACAGTACTGTCAACTTTTGCAGTTCGATTTCGCGGTACACTTTGACGAGCGTACAACGGAAATTCAAACAAATTGAATTTCCAAGTGCAATTTGGTCCAGAAGCGATGAACCAAACCCCTATTGCCTAAGACCAATCGAAGAGAAGAAATGAGCCTTCTCTAGAGGTCAATCATCATGCTAAGACATGCATACCATCGTGCAAGCGCAGATATTTCCAATCACACAAACAGAAACGAATTACATCACACAAAACCACACTTAGATCTAACAATGAAGTGCAAGTGTGATTGTGTAAAGGATGCACATATATAAGCAATTAGAACACAAATGCAAGAAAAACAAAGCATGCATGTAGTGTGTGTGTGTGTGTGTGTGTGTGTGTGTGTGTGTGTGTGCAACTAAATCTATTCAAGAGCCAAGTCAAATGATTATCTTTTGCTTTTGCTCTGAAGTCACGGTGGGGAGTCCGGAAGTTTGCCAAACACAATAACCTAATCTACCTGTTACATACCAATCCCAATGTGGTTTGTCATGAAATAAGCCAATAAAAAATGAGGAACTTACACAACTTATAGGGATGCCAAGAAAAACTTCAGCCTCTTCCTCCCCAAAACACATAGAAAACATCTCGCTTGCACCATTTGCCAAACCTCTATATTAAAACTGGAATAGTAACCTGATTTGGCAGTATTCTAGGAGATTAAACTCTGAAGTTAGGTGTATTAGGCACCCACTAATCTACATAAATCGAAACAGTGCTCTCATCTCTAATTCGACACTTCACACCCTTTACCAACACATCCCTACCCCACATAATACTCCTCCAAACAAAAGAAGGGTTTGTACCAATCGACAAGATAAAAAGTAAGAGTCAGGGAAGTACCTAGTTTTCAACACTCTAGCCACCTAAGAGGAAGGGTTATAAAGCAACCTCCAACCTTGCTTAGCTAGCATCACTTGATCGAAAACTCCTAAATCATGAAACCCATACCCCCCCCCCCCTACCCACCCCCCCGCATTAAGTTGGCACATCTTCTTCTAAGCCAATTAATGAGCCTTTTTCTTATTGTCAGGCACACCCCATAAAAAAATCTACAAATAATTTCTGCAAGTCTACCACTAGCAGCATAGGCAACTGAAAATAGCTCATAGCATAAGTTAGGACCGCATGTGCAACAACCTTCACCAACACCTCCCTCCTGTTAACCGAAAACATCACCCTTGGAGTGTTTTTCGAACCCTCTATTTAAGGTACCCAAAAATCTTCTTTTGATGTCTGCAAATTGCCAAAGGGAGACCAAGATATTGTAAGTCGCGCAGTGTAAAAGAGTTTGAAATTAATCAAGATAATTAAGAATGATAGGTTTCAAAAAATTTCTATCATCTTCTTAGGACTTGTTGTATATACAAAAATATAATGAAGAGATTTGTTTTCATACATTTGAAGAACACTCCTTCGTTTTCTTTAAGATCCTTCTTTTCAATCCTTTACCACTAAGCCTTCCTAGCTATGTCCCGTGATCTAACAACTGTGTGTGTGGACAAGTCACAGATTCTGGGATCAGTTGAATGGAGGCTTGAGAGAACAAGAAAACAACACCTTCCTTCCCCTTGTGAATTTGGCCAACCCTAGTGAGAGAATTTCTTTTTTCTTTTTCCTCTCTTGTGGCCGCACCTCTTGATTCTCCTTAAGGTTATGAATTGCTTCTTTTTCTTGACAAGTATATCTTATATACTAGGAAACTAGGGTTTAGTAATCCAAGTTAAAATAGTATTCCAAATCCTTTTTAATTATTACTTTTATTAGGGTTTAAACCTTTGACCTATTTAGAGTAAAAAAAAAAAAAATAATCACTTATTATTTTATTGCACTTGTCAAGGGGGAGAGTTTAGAATGGAGTGTGTCCTGAATGGTGTTGTTGTAATTTTGTTTTATCTTTTTTTCTCTGATGTTTTAGTCTTGTAAGGAGTTTTTATTTCTGCTAGTGTTTTGCATTTGCATGGCTCTGATATAGCGGTAGTCTGTTTGTGGGGTTTTTTATATTGTTTTGGTTTGGTTTGCTGCTGGGCTGTTTTCTCCTGGTAGTTTCTTTAATAAATATGCAATTTCAAAAAAAAAAAAAAAAAAAAAAAAAAAAAAAGGTTAGAAACTGAAACCTCCATATGACAATTTAATAATTCTTAATTACTAATATGTCAATTAAAAAATCATATTATTTAATAATATTTAATTCAACAATTAAATAATATATTAATTAAATAATCACATCATTTAATTAATTCCCAAAATATATTTTAAGTTACTCTCATAACATAATTAATTAGACCATCTAATTCTCCGTGAGTCTTTGTTACTATCAATTGTATAGGGCTAGCAATGAGACCTAATGGACCCACAGTTTTGAGCTTCAATAATGCTTAGAAAAAAAAATTAATTAAACTCTTTAATTAATATTTCACAATTATTAACCTTGGAGTTATTCCACTAAAAACCCAAGGTTGTACTCTCGTAACTATAGATGTTTTACACAACCAATTTATCAGTGTCCATAGATATAGCTATTACATATGGCATGATCCTCCACAAGTAGTTCATAATTAGAGCTAGTTCATAAAGTCCGTTATATCTATCTAATTATATATTTTCCTTTAAGTATCATTGATTCTCTTGAATGATTATATCTGAAGAAGAGTGCTCTTAATCGTTCAAGCCCTGAATCAACCCTTAAGGGAACTACTTATCTACTTCTCGCAAGAAGGAGTGGATTCCACTATTGTGTGCATATCTTCCCAACCACATGCCAAACTGTGATTCCAAGATACAGAGATATTGACCGAGAATGCTATTCTGATCTCACCCATGGTAAATCAAAAATCAAGATCTAACCTGAAGGAGTCAGTAAGACACTTGGGATTTAGATCACTCATATATAGCCATCATTAGTCGATATATATGAATCTTTTCAACTAACGGATATTACTGACAGATTCATATAGATCGTGGCCTAGTCCTATATGATCACATCATATAAGGCGCCACCATTCTCATAACACCATATGAGTAGTCTATGATAAGACCACCGTACAATACGAAATAGACCGCAGCTGTAGATTAATCACAAATAAAGTACCCAGCTTTATTTGCTTTCTACGGACTATTTAGATTGCATGTCTAAAACTGAATTCCTCTGTATATGGCATTCATATACTCAGTTTGAGATTACATCTAGCAATCTTGGATGTTTGTATATATAATATAAGCGCATGAATTAATATATTTGAATGAAATAACTACTTCTTTTATTATTGAATTTATAACATTTACAATTACAAGCTTTAGTGCATAAATCTCAACAGATATATCTCATGGCAGGAAGTCACATTTATGTTGAACAAAGATTTGGTCACCTCCATTGCTTTTGAAGTTGTATTTGGGCTAAAAAATATAGCTGACTTATCAAAATTAATTTTTTGCCTAGAAACCTCCTTGTAGCTCTTAAAAATCTGTTGTAAGTGAGCACAGTCTGATCTCACAGCTCTAGCAAAGATGAAAGTGGGAAATAGGAGGAGCACTCCTCGCCACCTTGATCCCTTATATGTCTCCCTTATTTTCAGCATCACTAATCAAAGCTGACAACCCTTTAGCACAAAGTAGAAAACAATAGGGGGATGGAGGGCACCCATGTCTCAACCCCTTGTAGTAACCACCCTCCCTCTAGGTTCACCATTCACTAAAAATAATAGGAAGCTGAGTACAAACACTACATTACTAATTCAACCAATTTAGAATTAAAGCCCAATTTAATCATCATCCCTTTTAAGAAATCTCATCCAAGCATATCGTAGGACTTACTTATGTCAAGCTTGAGAGCAACCCTACCAACCAACCCATCTCTTATATTCCTCAAAAAGTGAAGACACTCAAAACCTACAATCACATTATCAATGATTAGTCTGCCAAGGACAAACACACTCTGATTAAGGGTTATAACTTTATAAAAAATAAGTTTAAACCTATAAGATAAGCTTGTAAATCACATTACATAGGCTAATAGGCCTAAAATCTCTAACTTTGGAAAGGGTTTAAACTTAAGGTATCAATACCACCATTGCCTCACCTAAAGCACCCCTTGGCAACTTGTTATTAAGAACATCAAGCGCAATTTTGACAACCTTCGAGCTTATAATATCCCAATACTTCTGATAAAACAAGTCTGGAAACCTATTAGGACCTGGGGCCTTCAAAGGATCCATTTGTTTTAGGGCACACACCACCTCTTCCTCACTAAACCTCCTTAGTAGCACCCTATTCATATCAGCCGACACCTTCCCCTCTACAGCCTTAAGCACTTAATAAATACTACTATCAGAAGGCCTCCCAAACGAAAATAGATTCTTGTAAAAATTTGAGATAACCACCTCCATACTTCAACCTTAACTCTCCACTGCCGTATCATCTATAAGCCCCACCAAATTATTTCTCTTCCTCCTTTGAGAAGCTTTTATATGAAAATATCTAGTATTTATATCTCCCGCCTTAAGTCAAAAGGCCCTAGACCTTTGCCTACATTACAATTATTCCTTCTCTAGAATTCTATCCATCCTATCTTCAATCATTTTTATTCGAGTACAACTGTCTTATTCATAACACCTCCATACAGGTATTGTAGGTCTTCACATAACAAATTCAATTCCTCCTTACAAGCTCTATTTTTGTCTCTGTTCCAGCCCCCCAAATCTACAGCTAACTTTCCAAACGAATCTCAAAGAACATCAATCGAATTAATCCCAAGCATTCTTGGTAACAGTTCTACAATCATCATCCTCTGCCCAAGCCTGTTCAAAAAGAACCTGGAAAATCTCCAACTCCTCTAATCAGAACCTCCCTTCACGATTTTTTCATTGAAAAGGATTTTATGGTTAGAACCACCCCATTCCTTGTGAAACACTACAACATTAGGAAAATTGTTCCTCTAACCCAAACTACAAAACACCCGATCTAGTCTTTTTGAATAAAACACCCACCAAACTGTTTGTTATTCCAAGTAAATTTGTTACCCATAAAACCTATATCAATTAATCCATAGTCATCCACAACCTCTTAAAAAGTAGTCATCGCTTCATTACTTCTAACTGCACCACCTTGCTTCTCCTCACTGAAAAGGATTTCATTAAAATCCTCTACCATAACCCACGACAACCGATTCAAGCCTCCTAACTGTCTAAGAAGACTCCAAGAGTTTGCCTGCAACAAATGGTTAGGATCCCTAGAACACTGTAAACCTCCACAACACGCCACCTTCATCCAGCGTCAATGTGCCCCATAGTATAGGACTTCACTGTAACATCCACATTATCCTTCCAAAACAACATCAAACCTTCACCTTTGCCAACTCTCATTATTGTAAAACACCCTTCAAATATCAAACTACTCTTTAACCTACACACATCACTTTGCTTGAATCTGGTTTTTGAGAGAAAAACCATTCGAGGATTTTCCTACTAGACTACAGCTAATCACACCATTATATATATAGCCCCCATTTCCTATATTTTGTGTTTGTTTCTTAGATAAAACAGGGTATTTAATGGTTTAAATAGGTGTTTTATGTGATTTTGGTAATTCATAAGAGTTGGTGTAATTTTGTATAAATCCGGGGTAAAAACATAAGGGCTCGTTTGGTACGCTGTATTGTATTGTATTGGATTGTATTGGACTGTATTGAATTGGATTGTATTGTATTGGACTGTATTATTCTTATACAATCATGTGTTTGGTGATATTTTGTATTAGATTGTATTATGTTGTATTAACTAATACAACCTTAAATTCTGTATTAGATAATATGATATCCACCGTATTAAACCAATTAAAATGTATTAGCTAATACAATACAGTAAACAGTGCAAAATAAACCAAACATTGTATTGTATTATTCTAATACATTTTAAACTCCTAATACAATACAGTGCGGCGTACCAAACGAGCCCTAAAAGTCGAGCAAACAGTGAAGTTTTTGTGATTTTGGAAGAATACAGGGAGCTTTACGTAATTCACCATAAAAATCAAGCCAAAATTCCAGTGAATTTTGCAGTCTTGCTTGATTGATCGAGCAAGACAAAATCCAAGACTTCAAAATTACAGTCAGCACCGCTAAGGGTATTTTCATAATTTTCCATAGAGGATTGTTTTGTAATTGTCCAGTTTCGAGCTCTAATTTCCTGGACACTATTTATACCCCATTTTTTAGCCCTATTTCACCACCAAGCAGCCAGGGGTGGCTCCCCAAGCCACCGAACACCACCTCTAAACTACAAACACCTAAAAACTCCATTTTTAACCTTCCATTCAATACAAGAACCTATATTTACACCATCACTCTACCAGATCCACCCACATATTGGAGATCATTGAAGATACAAGAGGAGATTCTATTTGGCCAAGTGGATTCAAGAGCTACAAGGAGCAAATAGAGGGTTGTGTTGACCAATACAGGTTTTCTTTACAACTTTACTTTCTTTCTTTCTTTTTCAATGTTTTGTAACTAAACCCCTTTGCTAGGGAAATGTTGTAACCTATTTGACTATCCTATGCGATTAATTAATCTATCATTTTTAAACAATCCATTTTAGTTTCATTCATTGTTCTTGAATGCTCTTTTCCTTGGATTCATGTCGATGTGTGACCAAAAATTGGCATGTATTTAGAGATTAGATTATATGAGAAATTAGATCCTAGTATAGATGACCATTTATGCTTGAGTTTGATTATAAGCTCTAATGAATGGAAAAGCTTGATTGTGCATGACCTTGCTAATTAAGTTTGACTTAGAGTTCTTGTGTTTAAATGTCTCTCATCATTTCTCATTCTATGACCATATATGATTAGTGGCTTGATGAACTTAGTTATTAATTGCTATTGATCTTCTTAAAGAACAAGCCCTAATATTGAATTGAGGTGTCTAATTGAGATTGATTAAGAACAATGGATGGTCTTAAATGGTTGCGTTGATTTCCTAGTACCTTCTCACTATACCTTACACCTTCTAGTTATTTGTATTGAATTTTGTTTCTTTGCTTTAGTTTATATTTAATTGCATTCAAAAATATTTCTCCAAACCAAACTCGATTTTACATTTCAAACTCTTTGTTTTAGTTTTAATTTCCACGCAACTAAACACTAATTTTAGCCATTTAGTTTCCCTTTCCCTGTGGAATGAACCCTTACTTTTGCACTACATGAGTCTTTGATTCGTGCACTAATGAAGGGAATATTTAGAACTATAATTTTTCCATCAACAGCTCACGGGGTTCGGAATGTTCGAGAATTACCTAACCCCCCGATCATTCCAGCATAAGATTTTCATAATGTTCTGTGAAACTAGTCACCAGCCTCCGCTGATATAACAAGTGAAATAGACATCTCCCTACTCTTTTTTTGTAACTTGGTCTGTCACCAAATCTTCCCCATGTCTCCTCTTTCTAACATACCTCAACACTCCTTCAGTAATATTTTCTCCATTTTGGACACGAGCAAGCCTCCACTGTAACATTTGGATTGAAGTAGGCTCATCCACATTAGAACCGATAGAAATCGCTTTTCCTTTGTCCATCCTACAATTTTTTCTTTACTACCAGATCCCTTTTATTTGTTATCTCACCAACCACATTGCCATTGTTTTTGATGATATTCTCAATAGACCCAAATACCTTTCTGTTTGGCTTCATCAACTTCACACTGTCATGAACAATATTGTATTCAACCTCAACATTCACACTAGCATTTCCCATATCAACAACAATCTTTTCTAGACCCCTTTTGGTCTTTGTGCCACTTCACCCAACTATACTCCGACTAGAGAAAATACCCCATGCTTTATTACCACCAGCAACTTCCCCTCTTTGGTAGAGCAGCCCATATCCACCCCTCAAACCTAAGTTTTGCCTTATCAATTGTAAGGTCTCAATTATTGATTGACTTATTTCGTAGACAAACCACATTTGGGGTTTTGATGTAATGGTAGCTTAGGCTCTCAAGAGCTCAAGAGAAGAAGCACTCCAAATGTATATTTCTAAGTGCTTACTTGCAAATGAAGAGATGTAGTTACACACACATACAACTCATGCATATATGTTTATCTTGTATGTTGTGTATGTTATTTAGGTGCATTAATGTCCTTTAATCTCTCTTCATGCTTGCCCATATGATTGCTTCTTGTGTTGATTATTGCCATGTCACATTTAGGCATTAGGATGCATCATTGTGTTGGGCGCTGTTCAAAGCGTTGTACAAAGGGATGTTAAATCAAGTCTAGCTAGAAAGTAAATATGACTCTACTAGACATTACCCAAATTAGCAAATAGACATGCATTGCAAAACAACTACTATTAAGTGATGTCTAGTGCTAATATTAGAAGGATAGTCGTCTGTTTATAATCTTTATTTAAAAATCATCTAAAATATCATGTCTTAAAATATAAACTAATTAAATATTTAAAAAGAAAACTCATACCGCAAAATACAAATTGAAGTGAATTGTACCCGATATTGAGAGGAAAAAAATGAGTTGGTAAAAAAAAAAAAAAAAAAAAAAAAAAAACCTAAAATTGAACTTTTAGGTATGAAGACATCTTATAAAAAAAAATAAAAAATAAAAAATAAAAAAGAGCTAAAAGAAAACCTATTAAAGAAAGGCTCATGCCAAGATTAATAAGGAATTTAGAAAGTGTATTTGAAATTTTGATGTAGATGAAAGATCAAAAAATAAAAGTAATTGTTTGAACCTACACATGTATTCTAGTTCGAATTGAACAATGAGATTTTTGCTCAATTCTAGAAATATACATAATTATTTTTCGATTTGAGTCAAACCTCAAAACTGTATTTAAAATTCTCGCTTATTAATCAACCAGAGATTTATGTCTAACATCCACAATTGTGAGTGGGATACAAGCGATCATTACAATGTTCACCGTATGGATTTAGGAAGCTAGAATCTTCAGGTGAGGCACATCCATGGTTGATTTGAACATAAACATTAAAAAAAATCCAACTAAAATCTACTTTTACCTTTGCAATTCGTAAGAGAGTTGCTGCAGACTATTTATTTAAACATAAACACACTACAAGAAAATACTAGATTTATTGACAGTTAAAACTGTCAATAATGTCAATATCAAGAAAGATACTATCAAGATATGTTTATAATATTTAATTAAAAACTATCAAGAATTGAACCTGAGACCTTAAGTCAAAAGTTGTAAGTCTTTACCACTTGACTACAACATTTGATTTGTTAATAATTTAACAATATCTATATATAACCTATATGAGTTGTTAGAAATAAAAAATAAATAAAAAACCTTGTTAGATAAATTTAAATTTATTCAACTAATTAAAATTCTAATTTTTACGACAGACATATATTAAAAAATCTTTATTGAAATTTTTAAGAAAATTATATTTTTTTAAAACATATATAGTCGAGTTATTAGTCAATACTCTATGGTCACGTTTGGTTACATGGTGGAATGGTAAACAGAATAGTAATAAGAATAAGAATGAGATTGGGAATGGGAATGGGAAGGAAGGGAAAGAAAAACTAAGTTTTTTGCTTGGTTGGAACTATAGAATTATTAGTCTTTAAATCAGTGTTATTTTGTTTAGTTAACAACGGAATGGAACGGAGTTAACTGTATTCTGACCAAAATACCCCTAATTATAAAACATTTATAATAATATGATATATTATGGAAAATAATAATAAAATATAAAAGTATATTATATATATAATTATATATTATTTAATATATATATAATTTATAATATATAATAATATATTTATATAATATAAATAGATAATATATATTATTTAATATATTATACTAATATAATAATATAATATATATATATAATATAATATAATATAATATATTATATATAATACTTATAATGATATATATATATTATATAATATAATATATATAATATATATTATATAATAATAATATATTTATATAATATATATTATATTAATATATTAATATATATATATTATATAATATAATTGTTAACCGCCAAAATTGACGAAGGACCAAAGAAGAATTTTTCACCTCGGTACAAGGAGAAGATGGGAATCCAGAAACCATCCAGCCACTCCAAGAAGGGAGGGATCCCATTCAGTTTGGATACACAGCCCCTCCATGAGGACCAAGCCCAGTAATTCCCTAACTTCTCATGAACCCCGCAGTATCCCGATATGAAGCCCCAACAAGCATCCCGATGCATAGTTCAGCACACGGTATCCTGACATGAAATTCCATTCAGTATCCCGATATGGAGCCCCACCAAGCACCCCGCTACTACATCGTCCATACATTCCGCTACAACGTCATCCTAACATCCCGCTATTTCATCAGTTGGATATCCCGCTGCAGCCTCAGTTGGTATCCCGATCCTTAAGTGTTAGCGGGGGTACTCAGGAATGCATAACACCTTCTAGAATCAGCTAATCAGGCAGTAAGATACCAGATGAAGAATTTACTAAAGAACAAGACTCATACGCTTAGAAGACTGGGGTAAAGCTCCATGGAAAATACTGGAACGCTGTCGTTTAGTCACACAAAAGAAGTAGACTTCTTCCCACCAACTCAGAGTTCCATTTGAATAAGGGGTCAACTCTATTAGAATCCTACTAGGAAGGAAAGTCTTGATTCTAACGATTAAAGCTCCTACGAGATTGTCTCCTCCCAGAAAGGAAAGACTTGATTCTAACTAGGGATGGTAATTAAACCCGAACCCGTGGGACCCGCCCGAACCCAACCCGCTTAAAGAGGGTTTGGATTGGGATAAGTGTACTGATCAAGCCAAAATTGGTATGATTTTGGCCCTCATTTCCGTTTCTTTTTGCTTGATTCTCGGGCATTTCCCCGTGTTTAATGTTGTTAAATTGAGTGTTTCAGGTTTTATTAGGTTTCAGAAGCAATTGAGATGAAAGTGGAGGACTTGTGCAAAAATGTCTCACAAATGAGAAGAAACAGGGCATTTTCGCCACTTGGGCAAAGGAGGTCGCCACTTGAGCGCCATGGCGACAGAAGAGTTCCCAAAGGCATCAAAAGGTCGCCACTTGGGCGCCACTTGAGCGCCATGGCGACAGAAGGTCACAAAAACAATCAGGTGAGGTCGCCACTTGGGGTCGCTCTGGCGACCTCCCTTGCAAGTGGCGACCTAGTGCACTCAAGGCATGGTCGCCACTTATGGTCGCCAGAGCGACCTTGATGCACAAAGGGCGACCTCTTCACATTCCCAAGGTCGCCACTTATGGTCGCCAGAGCGACCTAGAGGATACAAAGGGCGACCTCTACACTTTTTGGTCATGTTCGCCACTTGACAAAGAGCGAGAAAGATGGTTTTCAGAGCGACCTTTTCATCTAACCGTTTTACGCTCCATGGTCGCCATAGCGACCAAATAGCGACCAAGGCTCCACATCAGCGAATCAAGTCGTTACCAGTACATGTCCATGAGTGAGTATATATATGGAGCGTCTCTTCACTTTCAAAGAATCGAAAATCAGAGAGAAAATTAAGAGAACTCAACCTCAGATCTAGATCATCTTCCATGGCACATTTTTCATCATCCTCCATTTCTCTCCTTGAACTCATCTAATCCATCCAACCCTCAACACAAAACCTTGATTACTTCACTACATCATTCCTCATCCCACCATTTCTCCACCAAAATCCTTAGTAACTTTCCACCAAAACACCCACATTCCAAGACATTTCCTCAACCTCCATTCCTTGCATCTAGGAGCATAGAGGAGAAGAAGGATTGAGCTTAAAGAAGGTGACCCAAGGGTTATTTCCTTATCATTTACTTCTTTTCATTTATTGCAATTATGTGTAACTAAACCCCTAATCTAGGGGATAGATTTGAGGAACAATTGGTTGTGGGTTTAGTCTAGCTTGTAATGAATCTCTTATGTGTTCTATTCATTCAATTTAATTAGATTTCATTCATTATAATTGACTTGTATATCACTTGTTGATTGCTATCTTGAGTGGAATAATTTGTTATATATTCACATGTGGATTGACAACCTTTGTGTGATTAAGAACCCATTGGATAGGATAGATTAGTGGTGGGTATATCAACCCCACTAATCTAAGCCTCTAAGTGGTTAACATAATGAGATTGGTACATTAATGATGCTAGTAGCTTACCCACATCCAAGTGTTAATCGATCTATTCCCTAGTTCTCTCATTAATTGATTTTATCACTATTCTTATCAAGGTGTTGAGTATTCTATTTTTCATATCATTTTTGTGTATTTTCATTTGAGTAGTTTAGCATTGGTGGCTTTAGAAACCACACATTCATCAAAAATGGCGCCGCTGCCGGGGAATGGTAGCGTTGATTACATAGATTGACTTTTCTTTTAGTTTGCATTTTCTTTGTTGCTCATATTATCAAATAGTTTTTCATTTTAGGTTTCTTTCGAATTCTTTTTACGGGGTAGTGTGTATTGTGTAAATTTCAGGAAATGGATTCTCTAGCGGAACAAATGGAAAACTTCACGAGAGAAATGACAACATTTGCTACAAGGTCCTCCAGAAATAAAGAAAGCGAAGTACAAATACCCGAGGAGGTAGAGTTCCATGTAGGAGGTATAGAAGACGAGATGAGAAGAAGCCTTCATGAAACACAAGCAACCTATGAGAGACTCTTGAGTGGGTTCATGGAGGCTAGTCAAAATCGGTTTCTTAAGCTAGAGGAATCAATCGGTAAACTTGAAGGGCATTTAGGAATGATTGCGGAGAAAGTGTTAAGCGGAAAAGTGATGGACTCATGCGACTCTCTCAATCTTGGTAGTGCAAGGGCCATTTTAAGAAGCGGTAGAATAGTGAACAATGGAAGAAATGAGGGAGTCACTTTTGATAACAACAACTCACCATTTGAGGGTAGTGATAAGGAAGATGTAGCGCCAGAAAGAGAGAATGTTGATAAAGAGAAAGCTTCAGGTCCGGACGAATTAGAACCACCAAGAGGAAATCCTAGTGACAACACACCTCTCAACCGTAGTATCCCAAGAGTACCATACCCTGGGAGGTTAAAGAAGGATAGGTTGGAACAATCTTTCAAGGACATTTATGATGTACTATCTAAGGTAGCAATCAACTTACCTCTTCTAGAGGCAATTCAGAAGATGCCTGCGTATGGGAAGTTTTTCAAAGAATTGAATAAGGAGAAGTACAGGTTTAGGCCGAAGAATCAAGAGAGGCTTGACGAGAATGCAAGTGCGGTTATCCAGAAGAGACTTCCGCCGAAGCTTAAAGATCCTGGGAGTTTCATTATCAATATAACCATTGGTGGTGAGGATCAAGTTAGGGCTATGCTTGACTTAGGGGCAAGCATTAACTTGATGCCTTTCTCTATTTACCGGAAGTTGGGGTTGAATGAGTTAAAACCAACTAAAATGTCCCTCATTTTGGCAGATCAATCGGCTCGGCAACCGAGAGGAATAGTTGAGGATGTACTTATCCAGGTTGATAAGTTAATTATCCCTACAGACTTTGTGGTGCTAGAAATGGAGACCGATCCGGATGAAAAAGACTCGGTGATTCTATTGGGACGTCCTTTTATGGCCACGGCGAAGGCAGTGATTAATGTCCATGAGGGAAAGTTGACATTGAAGGTTTTGGATGAGGTGGTGGAGTATAAAGTATTTGAATCTTTGGCTTGTCCAATTGGGTCCCATGATTGCTACAGTGTTGATATTTTGGATGAAATTGAGGAAGAAGCTACCATAAGGGAATGTTATCAAGTGGTAGTAGATGAGGTGATTACTGAAGAAAATGGTGTAGAAGATGGTTTAGTTGAGCAGCATGGGAGCGTAAAGGATGAAACCTCACCAAAGAAACTGGAGTTGAAAGAACTTCCTTCAAATTTGAAGTATGCGTTTTTGGAGGATAATCAAGCTTTTCCGGTTATCATTGCGGCTAACCTAGACTCAAGTGAGGAGCAGAGATTGCTTGTGGTTTTGAAGAAATATAGAAAAGCTATAGGATGGACATTAGATGATATCAAGGGAGTTAGCCCAACATTATGCATGCATAAAATTCTATTGGAAGAAGACACGAAGCCTACTAGGGAAGCACAACGTAGATTGAATCCGGTCATGCAAGAAGTGGTAAAGAAAGAGGTGTTGAAGCTGCTAGATGTGGGAATAATCTATCCAATTTCGGATAGTAGGTGGGTAAGCCCCATACACGTGGTACCCAAGAAATCCGGAATCACTGTTGTGAAGAATGAGCAAAACGAATTGATTCCGCAGCGGTTACAGACCGGATGGAGGGTATGTGTAGATTATAGGAAACTAAACACTAGCACTAGAAAAGATCATTTCCCTCTTCCTTTCATTGACCAGATGTTGGAGCGTCTCACAGGTCATAGCCATTACTGTTTTTTAGATGGCTACTCGGGATATAACCAAATTGCCATTGCTCCTGAAGACCAAGAAAAAACGACATTTACTTGTCCTTTTGGAACATATGCATATAGGAGGATGCCCTTCGGGCTATGCAACGCTCCAGCCACTTTCCAGAGGTGCATGACCTCAATTTTTTCGTGTAGGAACCCATGTTTACAGATTGCGCAGCGGAAAGGTTTTTAAAAAAATTTAAATGCAATCATAAACTAAACCTATTTGTACAGTAATAATCGAAAGCAATTAAAGAAGGTGAAACGATTTCATACCTACGTAGGAGGCTCCTTCACTTTAATTCGATCTGCTCCTGATTTGAACCACTTGATCTTCCTCGCTATCTCCCAGAACTGGCAACGGCGTGTGGGCGCGTCACGGTACTCAGGAACTTGAATGGAGGTAGAAGAAATAACATGAAACAACTCTTTGCTTTGTTGTAGAAGAAGTTCGGCCACCAATTTTTTCAAACAAAAAAAAAAAATTAAATTCTTTTATTTTTCTTTTTTCATTGTTGGCCGCCCCCTTTCTTGTTTTTCTTCTTTTTGGTGTTGCCTTTTGCTTTTTTGTATCTGATACAAAATCAATCAATATCTCTAACCTTTAAAATAATATATCATATATATATATTTTAAATTTAAACTAATTAATAAAATCTTTTAGATATCGAATATCTTTTAAAGATATTAATTAATTAATTTGATTTAATTTGAATTCAAACTCTTTTAAATTCAAATTTAAATATTTAATTAAATGAAAATAAAATAATCAAATTATCTTTTCTTCATTCAAAATTAAATATCGATCAACACCCTCCATCTAATGATTAATTACACAATTAAATAATCTAATTATTTAATTAACATAATCATTAATATTTATTAATTGAATAATCACATTATTCAATTAATTCCCGAATAGACACGTGTCACTTTTGTAACACAATTAATTGGACAATCCAATTAATTAACCGTGACCCTTGTTACCTAAATCGATCGGGCTAGCAAGGGGACCTAATGGACCCACAGTATTTTGAGCTCCAATAATCCTTAGAAATAATTAATTAAACTCTTTAATTAATATTTCATGATTATTAACTTCGGTGTTATTCCACTAAAAACCCGAAGTTGCACTCTCTCAACTGTAGACGTTTTTACATAAACCAACAATTCTTGGTGTCCATCGATATAGCTATTACATATGGTATAATCCTCCACAGGTAGTTCATAATTAGAGCTGGGTCATAATGTCCGTTATACCCCTCTAATTATATCTTTCCATTAAGTACCATTGATTCTCTAATGAACAATAAATCCTACATTCCTTACGGAATTAGGAGAGCGCTCATATTGTTCAAGCCCCGAATCAACCCTTAAGGGAACTACTATCTACTTCTCACAAGAAGGAGTGGATTCCACTATTGTGTGCAGACCTTCCCAGCCACAAGCCAAAACGTGATTCCAACATACGAAGTTATTGACCGGGAATGCAACTCCGATCTCACCCATGGTATATCAAAAACCACGATCTAACCTGAAGGAGTCGATAAGACACTCAGGATTAAGATCACCCATATATAGCCATCATTTGTTGATATATATGAATCTCATCTTTTAACGGATCTTGATAAGAGATTCATATAGATCATGGCCCAGTCCTATATGATCCAATCACATAAGGTGCCTCCATTCTCATATCTTCATATGAATGATCTAGGATAAGATCACCGTACATTACGGAATGGACCGCAACTGTAGATTGACCACAAATAAAGTACCCATCTTTATTTGCTATCTACGGACTCTTTAGATTGCTCATTTCAAACTGAATCCATCTGTATATGACATTCATATACTCAGTTTGAAATTACATCCGGCAATCTTGGATGTTAAGTACACATGTTATTATAAATGTATGAGACAATTTGAATGAATAAACTACTTCTTTTATTTCTTGTTCAATTCACATTTACAAACTACAAGCTTTAGGGCAAAAACCCCAACAATCTCCCACTTGCACTAAAGCATGTGAGACATGTCTTGTAAACCTAGACTCTCTAGGTGACCCGTAAACACTTTAGCCGGTAAGGTCTTCGTAAATGGATCAGCATGATTATCCTGTGATGCTACCTTGGTCACGGTCACATCTCCTCTCTGCACTATCTCTCTGATGAGATGATATTTCCTTTCTATATGCTTACCTCTCTTGTGGCTTCTTGGTTCTTTGGAATTAGCCACAGCACCACTATTATCACAATAAAGTGTGATGGGCTTATCCATATTCGGAACAACTTCCAGATCACTCAAGAATTTGCGGAGCCAAACGGCCTCTTTAGCAGCTTCACAAGCGGCTACATATTCGGCTTCCATGGTGGAATCAGCAATACAAGATTGCTTAACACTCCTCCACACAATGGCTCCACCACCAAGGGTGAATACTGATCTAGACGTGGATTTCCTAGAATCCTTGTCTGTCTGAAAATCAGAATCCGTATATCCTAACGGGATCAAATCCTGTCCAGAGTACACTAGCATATAGTTTCTCGTTCTCCGAAGATACTTGAGAATAGTCTTGACAGCAACCCAATGATCTAATCCTGGGTTGGACTGGTATCTGCTGGCTACTCCCACTGCGAAGCAGATGTCCGGTCTCGTGCATAACATAGCATACATGAGACTACCTACTGCTGACGCATAGGGAACTCGTCTCATATCCTCAACCTCTTGAGGTGTCTTAGGACACTGTTCCTTAGACAAGTGAACTCCATGCCTGGAAGGTAAATTACCTTTCTTGGAGTTCTGCATCGAAAATCGCACAAGAATTTTGTCGATATACGATGCTTGAGACAGTGCTATAATTTTGTTCTTGCGATCCCTTATAAGTTGGATCCCTAGAACATAACTTGCCTCTCCCAAATCTTTCATTTGGAATTGGCTGGCCAGCCAGCCCTTTACATCAGACAATACTCCCACATCATTCCCAATGAGTAGGATGTCATCTACATATAGGACCAAGAAAACTACTTTCTTGTCAATGATGCGCTTGTAAACACAAGGCTCATCAACGTTTTGCTCAAACCCATAGGTTTTGATCACATCATCAAACCTTATGTTCCAAGATCTAGATGCTTGCTTAAGTCCATAAATGGATCTTTGCAACTTGCAAACTTTTTGCTCTTGATCTGGAGACACGAATCCCTCTGGTTGCATCATGTAGATGCTCTCATCAAGATTGCCATTCAAGAATGCAGTCTTGACGTCCATTTGCCAAATTTCGTAATCAAAATAGGCAGCAATGGATAAGAGAATCCGAATAGACTTAAACATAGCTACTGGCGAGAAGGTCTCCTCATAATCGACCCCCTCCTTTTGGGTATAACCCTTGGCCACTAGCCTTGCCTTGAAGGTCTCTACCTTCCCGTCTACTCCTCTCTTTCTCTTGTAGATCCACTTACACCCTATGGGTTTCACCCCATCCGGTAAGTCTACAAGTTCCCAGACTGAGTTAGAGTACATGGACTCCATCTCGAGATTCATGGCTTTAAGCCATTCCTCTTTATCAGGATCTTCCATTGCATTCTTAAATGTCAATGGATCATCTACACTATCAGCAGAGACATCTTGTCCCTCACTTACACCCAAATAGCGTTCAGGCTGTCTCACAACCCTCTCACTACGTCTAAGTGGTAGTATATCCTGACTAGGAATCATCTGACTCTCAGATGTTAATGGATCAACAACTCTTGTTGACTGAGAACTGGTCTCACCAGGCTCCAACTCATTCAATACAATTTTAGAACGAGGCTTATGGTCACTAATATAGTTATCCTCAAGAAATGTTGCATTTGTCGATACAAACACTTTGTTATCTTCAGGACTATAAAAGTATCCACCTCTGGTCTCCTTGGAGTATCCTACAAACAAGCAGACCACAGACTTGGGCTCTAGCTTTCCACTTCTGTTCTTCAGCACGTGTGCTGGACACCCCCATATGCGAAAATGTCGCAAACTAACTTTACGACCATTCCACAACTCTAGAGGAGTCTTAGGAACAGATTTGGATGGCACTACATTCAATATGTATGCCGCTGTTTGTAATGCATATCCCCAAAAGGAATTTGGTAACGATGAGAAACTAATCATAGATCTCACCATTTCCATTAGGGTTCTATTTCTCCTCTCCGCGACACCATTCTGCTGAGGTGTACCAGGAGCTGTGAGTTGGGACACTATCCCATACTCGACCATGAAGTCTTCAAACTCTTGGTCAAGGTACTCACCTCCACGATCTGATCGTAGAGTCTTGATAGTCTTTCCTAACTGATTTTCAACTTCAGCTCGGAATTCTTTGAACTTTTCAAAAGTTTTTGACTTTCGTTGCATTAGGTAGACATATCCGTATCTTGAGTAGTCATCTATAAAGGTGACATAATACTCATAACCACCCCTTGCTTTAACATTCATCGGTCCACAGACGTCTGAATGTATAAGCTCTAATGGTTCTTTAGCTCTCAGCCCTTTTCCAGTAAAAGGTCTCTTGGTCATTTTACCTTCTAAACAGGATTCGCAGACAGGTAAGGTGCCAACCTTTAACTCACTTAAAGGTCCGCTTTTCACTAGTCTATCTATCCGGTCAAGGTTGATATGGCCAAGTCTTAGATGCCATAGATACGTTTCGTTTTCTGGAGAAATCTTTTGTCGTTTAGTTTTTGGTTTTTCAACCTTAAACATTTCGGTGTTGAGCAGTGTTGTATGTATTAACGGTCTTAACACATATAAATTGTTTTCATTAATTCCTGAACAAATATTCAGACCATTCTTTGCAATAATAACTGATTTATTATCAAAAGAAACAGAATATAATTGTTCTAACAATTTAGAAACGGAAATTAAATTCCGTGTAAATCCAGGAATGAAAAATACATTGTCCAACAATATGAAATTATTATTACAAAAACGTAATCTAATTACGCCCACTGCTCGTGCCGACACGACATCCCCTGACCCCACACGCATAGAGAAAGCTCCCTCCTCAAGCTGTGTCCAAGAATCAGTCCACTGCAAAGAAGAACAAACATGGTTAGTGGCCCCCGAATCAACTATCCAAGGTGAAGAATCATCTTCCACTAAACACGATTCAAGAACAAGTAAATCATATTTACCTTTCGTTTTCTTCTTCTTGGCTACCTCCTCCAGATATTGAGGACAGTTCCTCTTCCAGTGCCCGACTTTGTCGCAATGGAAACATTTTCCTTTGCTCTTGTCGATGGAGGCGCCTTTCTTTTTGCTCTGGGCTTTCTTGGGTTTGGGCTTACCCTTCGCCTTCCCAGCAGACCTCTTCCTCTTTTTGTTATTGGAGGAAGATGGTTCGGCAACATTTGCCTCACCGGTCCTGCCCTTGCTGTCCTTAGTCAAGGACTCAAAGGTAGTGAGCTCATTGAGCAACTGTGTGAGACTGAACTTAAGTTTGTTCATCCCATAGTTGCTCTTGAACTGATCGAAACTCTTCGGAAGAGTCGTCAGTATGATGCTCACCTGACTGGGTTCATCAATGGCCCCGCCATTGATTTCTGCCGTGTTGAAGTAGGACATCATGTTCAGGACATGTTCCCGAACTGATGCACCGTCCTTCATACGAGCGAGCATAGCGGAACGAACAGCTTCGTGCCGCTTTTGCTCAGAGGGTTGCCCGAACATAGCCTGCAATGACTCCATTATTTCAAATGCAGTACCCATTGCTTCGTGCTTAATGACAAGCACGTCTGTCATACTTGCTAACAGATATGTTCGGGCTTTCTCATCTGATGAGACCCATTTCTCATATGCCTCACGAACAGTTCGTGCGGCATTGGCAATAGGCGTTGGAGGACATTCCTCTGTAAGCACAAACTTAAGGTCCTTGGTGACCAAAATTGCATTGATATTGTGTTTCCATTTAGTGTAGTTATCACCAGTTAATTTGTCATTGGCTATGATTTGTAATAGTGCAGTTGACATTGCTGAAAAAACATAAATAAAGAATTCATTCATTCATACATTCAAAACATGTGCGAATGTTCGGCATAAGATTAAACATGATGCATGAAAATGTTTAATGAACAAGAACAACCCAAAAAAAAATTGTTTCTACGCCACGACAATCCAACATACCACAAGCAAGTGCCGCCTTAGGGTCAGTCAAATTCTTGCATGTTGGATCGAGACATTCTCAATCAAATGTTATACCAGAATAACTCTTATTCCTCTAACATTCAACCATCGTATATTTCAGTCAGGTTTCTAATTAACCAATTTAATTAAAACCTTGTGAGCGTAACCCATCATTTCAGATCTCATGAGCTTAACTCGAGAATTGCCGCCTTAGGGTCGGTCAATCCCGAAATCCCCTCAGAAATCCTATCCGTTAGGAAGTCAACCTTGATATTGATTCTTATGGAAACCCTCCTTAGGGAGGACGAAAACAATGCCGTCACGAGGCCCCACTCGAATCTTACGGTGTTGAACTAATGATGGAGACCGCGGGATATAATGTCATATATCCCTCTCCCACTCACTATTTTATAATAAGGGTTTTCTATTAATATTAATGCACCTAGATAAAACTAGATTAAATGGCTAATTTCAATCTAAGTGCCAAGTGCATTAATCACAATTTATTAGAATCCTATTCCAATAGCTAATAAACTAATTTGATTTTTAACTCTTAAAAATCTAGTTCATTAGTGATAATTCTAATCTATGTAAACTATTTACTAAGACTAGAATTATTAAAAATGTATTTACCAAGTTTTAACTATTAAAACTAAACACATTATTAGGTCCAATTATTATTAGGGGCTTAATCAAATTAATCCTAATATATATTAAAGGACCCTACTAATCTAAGTAATAAAACTCTTTAAAAAAATAGATTAGTGATTAATGAGAATTACCAAGTTTTTACTCCTAAAAACTGATCCCATTAATTTATAGCCAATTATGTGAATAACCCATTTTAATCAAATTAAAAAAAAATAAATAAACACATAATATAAATGGCTATAGTGCATGTATGACATATCAACATATATATGTGTAGGCACACCTAATCTAAATGATATGTATATGCATGGCAATGCTTTAATTATAACATAATAAAAGCATACATGAGTTGACCGAGTACAATGGGTTATCTAACTTAAAAAATTTCTAATTACAAAAAATTTAATCCAAGACATTCCTTGGTCTTCTTGTAATTCCAAAAATCTTCAAGTCCATTTGTAATTTCTTTTGCATCTTTTGGGCCCAAAAATCAAGTCCAACTTGATTTATTTTATTGGATCCATCTCATGGATTAAATCCCTTAAAGCCCAAATGTTATTTTAACATTTTTCGGAGGCTCGGGATTTCTCAAAAATCTGCCCAAACAGTGCTTGACTGCTGCACTCCGTGTGCTTGCTACACACATGCACAACAATTGTGCATAGCTGTCGCATGATGCGTTGTGCACTTGTGCATCACACAACAATTGCATGTTACGCATGTGCATGGCAATTGAAGGTTTGTACACCTTTGCCTTTTCACATCTGCATGTTGCAATTATATATGTATATTTACACGTGCAACAATTGCACTATGCAACAATGCAATACTTGCACATAGCGACATGTTGCTTGACACACTGAAACATGTTGCATGACTTTAGTGCATGATTTACAACAATTGAATCTGCACATTTTCGCACCAGATATGCATGGCTGCTGTGGTTCGTCTTCCGGATTGTCGATTTACATCAATAATATAAAATTACAGTAAATCAACGAAATAAAAAAAAAAAAAAAAATTATACAATCCGGGATTAATATTACATTAATATTACAACCTTTAAAAATGAACCCTAAACCCATTGTACCATACAATTAGCGATCAACCATGTTTATAATAAAATAAAATAAAATTATAAACATCATACAATCATTAGAAAGTGCCTACACATTCATACATACAATCAGGAGCAACCGAATTCGATTATACTGTACAAAAATTGGCTCTGATACCAATTGTAGGAACCCATGTTTACAGATTGCGCAGCGGAAAGGTTTTTTAAAAAATTTAAATGCAATCATAAACTAAACCTATTTGTACAGTAATAATCGAAAGCAATTAAAGAAGGTGAAACGATTTCATACCTACGTAGGAGGCTCCTTCACTTTAATTCGATCTGCTCCTGATTTGAACCACTTGATCTTCCTCGCTATCTCCCAGAACTGGCAACGGCGTGTGGGCGCGTCACGGTACTCAGGAACTTGAATGGAGGTAGAAGAAATAACATGAAACAACTCTTTGCTTTGTTGTAGAAGAAGTTCGGCCACCAATTTTTTCAAACAAAAAAAAAAAATTAAATTCTTTTATTTTTCTTTTTTCATTGTTGGCCGCCCCCTTTCTTGTTTTTCTTCTTTTTGGTGTTGCCTTTTGCTTTTTTGTATCTGATACAAAATCAATCAATATCTCTAACCTTTAAAATAATATATCATATATATATATTTTAAATTTAAACTAATTAATAAAATCTTTTAGATATCGAATATCTTTTAAAGATATTAATTAATTAATTTGATTTAATTTGAATTCAAACTCTTTTAAATTCAAATTTAAATATTTAATTAAATGAAAATAAAATAATCAAATTATCTTTTCTTCATTCAAAATTAAATATCGATCAACACCCTCCATCTAATGATTAATTACACAATTAAATAATCTAATTATTTAATTAACATAATCATTAATATTTATTAATTGAATAATCACATTATTCAATTAATTCCCGAATAGACACGTGTCACTTTTGTAACACAATTAATTGGACAATCCAATTAATTAACCGTGACCCTTGTTACCTAAATCGATCGGGCTAGCAAGGGGACCTAATGGACCCACAGTATTTTGAGCTCCAATAATCCTTAGAAATAATTAATTAAACTCTTTAATTAATATTTCATGATTATTAACTTCGGTGTTATTCCACTAAAAACCCGAAGTTGCACTCTCTCAACTGTAGACGTTTTTACATAAACCAACAATTCTTGGTGTCCATCGATATAGCTATTACATATGGTATAATCCTCCACAGGTAGTTCATAATTAGAGCTGGGTCATAATGTCCGTTATACCCCTCTAATTATATCTTTCCATTAAGTACCATTGATTCTCTAATGAACAATAAATCCTACATTCCTTACGGAATTAGGAGAGCGCTCATATTGTTCAAGCCCCGAATCAACCCTTAAGGGAACTACTATCTACTTCTCACAAGAAGGAGTGGATTCCACTATTGTGTGCAGACCTTCCCAGCCACAAGCCAAAACGTGATTCCAACATACGAAGTTATTGACCGGGAATGCAACTCCGATCTCACCCATGGTATATCAAAAACCACGATCTAACCTGAAGGAGTCGATAAGACACTCAGGATTAAGATCACCCATATATAGCCATCATTTGTTGATATATATGAATCTCATCTTTTAACGGATCTTGATAAGAGATTCATATAGATCATGGCCCAGTCCTATATGATCCAATCACATAAGGTGCCTCCATTCTCATATCTTCATATGAATGATCTAGGATAAGATCACCGTACATTACGGAATGGACCGCAACTGTAGATTGACCACAAATAAAGTACCCATCTTTATTTGCTATCTACGGACTCTTTAGATTGCTCATTTCAAACTGAATCCATCTGTATATGACATTCATATACTCAGTTTGAAATTACATCCGGCAATCTTGGATGTTAAGTACACATGTTATTATAAATGTATGAGACAATTTGAATGAATAAACTACTTCTTTTATTTCTTGTTCAATTCACATTTACAAACTACAAGCTTTAGGGCAAAAACCCCAACATTTCGGACATGGTAGAAAACATTATAGAAATCTTTATGGATGATTTTTCAGTGTTCGGAGCCTCATTTGATGATTGTTTGAGGAATCTATCTGTGGTGCTTCAGAGGTGTGAAGAGACAAGCCTAGTGCTCAATTGGGAGAAATGCCACTTTATGGTTAGAAGTGGTATTGTGCTAGGGCATGTGATTTCCGAAAGGGGCATTGAGGTCGACAAGGCGAAGATCGAAGTAATGAAAAGTCTACCTCCTCCTAGATCGGTCAAGGATATTAGGTCATTTTTGGGGTATGCAGGGTTTTATAGGCGGTTCATTAAGGACTTCTCGAAAATCGCAAGACCGTTATGTACCCTCCTTCAAAAGGATGTAGAGTTCAATTTTGATGAAGCTTGTGGCATTGCCTTTGAGACTTTGAAGGAGGCCTTAACTTCGGCTCCTATAATCATGCCACCGCAATGGTGTTTTCCCTTTGAGCTTATGTGTGATGCATCCGATTATGCTATAGGGGCAGTGTTGGGACAGCGCATAGAAAAACTTCCACATGTCATTTACTATGCATCACGGACTCTCAATGACGCTCAGATGAATTATTCAACTACGGAAAAAGAGTTGTTGGCAATAGTATTTGCCTTGGAAAAGTTTAGGCAGTATTTGGTGGGCGTCAAGGTAGTTGTCTATACGGATCATGCTGCTATTCGGTATCTCTTGCACAAAAAAGACGCAAAACCAAGATTGATTAGGTGGATACTTTTATTGCAAGAATTTGACCTTGAGATTAGGGATAAGAAGGGTTGTGAAAATGTAGTGGCGGACCATCTGAGTAGACTAACTCAAGGAACTCTTATGGAGAATGATGTGATTCCACTAAGAGAGTGCTTTCCCGACGAACAGTTGTGGGTAATACAGGAAAAAGACCCATGGTTTGCAGACATCGTAAATTTTTTGGCATCAAAGGTGATCCCTTCAGATTTGAATTCTCAAGCTAGGAAAAGGTTCATAGCTAGCACTAGATTTTACTTCTGGGATGAACCGTACTTGTTTAAACGAGGGCCAGATCAGATTATCCGAAGATGTGTTCCAGAATACGAGCAAGGAGATATTTTGAGATTTTGCCACGAGCGCGAGTGTGGAGGACATTATAGTGGTAAGAAAACAATGTTGAAAATTCTCCAAAGCGGATTCTATTGGACAACCTTGGCAAAGGATTCTTATGAATTTTGTTTAAGGTGTGATAGATGCCAAAGGTCGGGAAACATCGGAAAAAGGGAAGAGATGCCATTGAATAGTGAGCATGTGATCGAATTGTTTGATGTATGGGGGTTAGATTTTATGGGACCTTTTGTTACTTCTCATGGTTACAACTTTATCTTGGTGGCGGTGGATTATGTATCTAAGTGGGTGGAAGCAATCCCTACTAGAACAAATGATAGTCACGTGGTTGTTGGATTCATCAAGGAATGTATCTTCGCAAGGTTTGGAACACCAAGGGCAATAATAAGTGACGGCGGAAGTCATTTTTGTAATAGAGTTTTCAAGGCCTTATTGAAGAAATATGGGGTTCGGCACAAAGTGGCAACTCCATACCATCCTCAAACCTCGGGACAAGTGGAGGTGAGTAACCGGCACATTAAACAAATACTAGAGAAAACTGTCAACGGGACTAGAAAAGACTGGGCATCTAAACTGAGTGATGCATTGTGGGCATACAGGACAGCATACAAATCCCCGATAGGAATGAGTCCTTTTCGGATAGTATTTGGGAAAGCATGTCATTTACCGGTGGAGCTTGAGTACAACGCTTTATGGGCTATTCGGAAGCTAAACCTAGACCTTGACAAAGCGGGAGAGGAAAGGAAGCTACAACTTAGTGAGCTTGAGGAGTTCCATTTGGAGGCTTATGAGAGCGCTAGGCTTTACAAGGAAAGGACCAAATTCTACCATGATAAGAAGCTAAGAAGAAAGGATTTCCATCCGGGAATGTTAGTACTCCTATTTGAGTCCCGTTTGAGGTTATTTCCGGGTAAGCTTAAGTCAAGATGGACAGGACCTTATAGAGTTGTGCAAGTGTTTGTTCATGGCGCCGTTGAAATTGAGAGTTTGAAAAAGAGCAATAGGTTTAAGGTGAATGGCCATCGGTTGAAGCCGTATAGGGGAGGAGACCCAACTTGGGAGCCTGTTTCAAATGAAGAATTGACTGATCCGATTGGGTAACGATTGCTCTTCCTTTTTGCTAAAGTGGTTTTGATTTTCATATGCTTTTATTTTTCGCATTTCTTTTCCTTTAATCTTTATTTCTCATTTTTGCCTTTATTTTGTTTCCGCATAGAATAAGGGTGTGAATTGGATTTTGGTAGTGGATTTAGGACATTTGTGCTTCATTGTTATATGTATTGTTGGGATTTTGTGTATGAATATTTGGAGGGCAATATGCCGGATGATGCAATATTTTGTTTTTGCTTGTGCTTGTTGAATTATTGCTTGAAACTTAGTGGGTTGCGCTTGTTGTTTTTATTTTCCACCTTTGAACATTGAGGACAATGTCAAATTTAGGTTTGGGGGTGCTTTTGCGCAACACCATGATGCTTGGTTTTCGAAAGAATTGTGTGCCAAAATTTTCAAAAATTTTTTGCGATATTGCCATATTTAAGCATGCTTTGCTTGTGGAGATTGTTCTTTACATGATGTAGTGAGGAATTGTGCATGTTTGTGAGTGTTTGGTTTAGATTAACACCATGCCACTTAGGGTGTCATTGAACAAAATGCGTTAATCTTTTTCTCTTAATGTTGAGTGAATGATCAAATTTGCCTGAAGGCTAAGAATTAATAGTGGAGATTCCCGTGAGGATCACAAACACAGCCTTTAAAAAAGCATACGTTGAGTTGTAAACACTCACTCTTTAAACACTCACTCTAAACACTCATACAAGCATGTTTTGATCTCATTTGCACTAAATGTTGTTTGCCATAGAATATTATGGTCTGCTTGTGGATGCCTTATTTTGCTTAATGGACGAATCTTTAGAAATGATTTTAGGCGATGCATGTGAAAACCTCTTTGGCCTAAACACTTCCAACCACTTGAATATGTGTGCTCCCAAGCCCCTTTGAAGCCAAACACATTTGAAGCATTTCTTTCATGAACCACATCTACATGAACCTTATAGCCTTAAAATACTTGACCTACCGTGACCAAACGATTCGCTAAGGCTTAGGAACTCAATGTAAAATTTTGAATGCGTAAATATAAGGTGTGTACCAAGGCATGTGAATGTGTGTAAGAGTCTTGCAAAGCAAGAGATGTTTGAAAATGGAAAAGAAAACAAAAGCTTGTAAAGAATGAGAAAAGAAAAGAAAATAAAAAATAAAAAAAAAAAGAAAAAAAGAAAAAGAAATGTAGAGCATGAAAAGAAAAGAATTGGCAAGCAATGAAAAGCAAAGAAAAGGAATAAAGAAAGTAGGCACAAAGGGCCTAGAAAAGGAAGAGAAGTAATTGAGCTACTCAAGTTGAAAATAGGAGTAGCATACACATGTGTAATTGTGAGCCTGGACACCTTGAAGTGTGAACATATGTGGGAATCTTGTGGAACTTAAAGAATTAGAATGTATGCCTTAATGAAATCATTAGGTCCCTTGATATCCATTTCTCCCATTCTTTGTTTCACCATAACCTTAGGCCCCATTACAACCAAAGAAAAGACCTTCATGATCTTTAGGATTGTCCATTTTGCACGATTTGGTTGATGCATGTTCTTTCTAATTCATGGCTTGCAATTCTATTCATGAGATCACTTTTCAGGAAATTGCGGTTTAATGTTTAGCATGTGCAATCAATTTGTTGCCATAACATGAACTCATATTGCACATGCACATATTTGAGTGAACCTAGGAGTCTTGGAGAAAAGAAGAGAGAATCCGGTGAGATTTAGTATCAAAGCGAATTACATTCTAAACTAATAGCACCTTTGCTTTGAAGCTTGGGCATTTTGAATGTAAGATCGCATTGCGTACAATTATGTCTAAGGTGGCACGTTTTTGATCATAACTATACACGCTCTTGCATGTTTAAATCCTCACCATGGCATAACTATTTTAATCTCTTCATTTTGGCTTCGCACATTGATCATTTGAAGTAAAAACCTTTGAAATATCTCTATGCATGTTTTTGGGGGTGTGCTTGTTATTATGTTTGCTCGAGGACTAGCAAAAGATTGGTTTGGGGGTATTTGATCAAGCCAAAATTGGTATGATTTTGGCCCTCATTTCCGTTTCTTTTTGCTTGATTCTCGGGCATTTCCCCGTGTTTAATGTTGTTAAATTGAGTGTTTCAGGTTTTATTAGGTTTCAGAAGCAATTGAGATGAAAGTGGAGGACTTGTGCAAAAATGTCTCACAAATGAGAAGAAACAGGGCATTTTCGCCACTTGGGCAAAGGAGGTCGCCACTTGAGCGCCATGGCGACAGAAGAGTTCCCAAAGGCATCAAAAGGTCGCCACTTGGGCGCCACTTGAGCGCCATGGCGACAGAAGGTCACAAAAACAATCAGGTGAGGTCGCCACTTGGGGTCGCTCTGGCGACCTCCCTTGCAAGTGGCGACCTAGTGCACTCAAGGCATGGTCGCCACTTATGGTCGCCAGAGCGACCTTGATGCACAAAGGGCGACCTCTTCACATTCCCAAGGTCGCCACTTATGGTCGCCAGAGCGACCTAGAGGATACAAAGGGCGACCTCTACACTTTTTGGTCATGTTCGCCACTTGACAAAGAGCGAGAAAGATGGTTTTCAGAGCGACCTTTTCATCTAACCGTTTTACGCTCCATGGTCGCCATAGCGACCAAATAGCGACCAAGGCTCCACATCAGCGAATCAAGTCGTTACCAGTACATGTCCATGAGTGAGTATATATATGGAGCGTCTCTTCACTTTCAAAGAATCGAAAATCAGAGAGAAAATTAAGAGAACTCAACCTCAGATCTAGATCATCTTCCATGGCACATTTTTCATCATCCTCCATTTCTCTCCTTGAACTCATCTAATCCATCCAACCCTCAACACAAAACCTTGATTACTTCACTACATCATTCCTCATCCCACCATTTCTCCACCAAAATCCTTAGTAACTTTCCACCAAAACACCCACATTCCAAGACATTTCCTCAACCTCCATTCCTTGCATCTAGGAGCATAGAGGAGAAGAAGGATTGAGCTTAAAGAAGGTGACCCAAGGGTTATTTCCTTATCATTTACTTCTTTTCATTTATTGCAATTATGTGTAACTAAACCCCTAATCTAGGGGATAGATTTGAGGAACAATTGGTTGTGGGTTTAGTCTAGCTTGTAATGAATCTCTTATGTGTTCTATTCATTCAATTTAATTAGATTTCATTCATTATAATTGACTTGTATATCACTTGTTGATTGCTATCTTGAGTGGAATAATTTGTTATATATTCACATGTGGATTGACAACCTTTGTGTGATTAAGAACCCATTGGATAGGATAGATTAGTGGTGGGTATATCAACCCCACTAATCTAAGCCTCTAAGTGGTTAACATAATGAGATTGGTACATTAATGATGCTAGTAGCTTACCCACATCCAAGTGTTAATCGATCTATTCCCTAGTTCTCTCATTAATTGATTTTATCACTATTCTTATCAAGGTGTTGAGTATTCTATTTTTCATATCATTTTTGTGTATTTTCATTTGAGTAGTTTAGCATTGGTGGCTTTAGAAACCACACATTTATCAAACTCTATGATTTGTTTTATTGTTCTAAGATTAGTCAATTTATCTAATTAACACTCCATTCCCTGTGGAACGAACTTGCTCACTATTTTGCTATCTAATCACATTTTAAAAGGATTAAGTGGCTTTAAAAGAGTTTTCAAGAATCAACCAAAAACTATTATTTTTACTATTTTGTTGAGTACACAAACGACCTCATCATGTACCCGTGGGCAGGTTTGGGTTTGAAAATTGTACCCGTCATGGGTTCGGGTTCGGGTTCGGGTATGCATTTGGAAAAAAATCCATACCCGAACCCGCGTACCCGCGAACAATAAAAATTATATAATATTTTATTATTTAAAATGTTATAAATTTAAGCTACAATAAAAACTTTTTAATTATATAGAGTAGGGGTGTGCAGGATCCAAACCAATCCAATACGATCCATTAGATCAGATCCAATCCATTGGATTAGATCGGATCCAGAGAGGTGATTGGATCGGATTGGATCCTAAATTCTAAAATCCATTGGATTAGATCGGATCAGATTGGATCTTGGATTTCCATTTGAAAATCCGCCGAATCCGTCAATCCGCCTAAAATATTAGGCCTTATTTTTATATTGGACAATTTAGTTTATCCACTACTTTCTAATGTAAAGACCTAACCAAAATACAATTTTAAATGTTAATATTTTGGGTTTTCTTTCTCAATTTCTTTATAGCCAACAATCCACCATCTTCTTTTCTTCTATTCTTCTTCATCAACATCACGGCTTATTAAGTTTACATTTGGAGCTGATGAATAATGTTTATAAACTTTTTGAATTATATAAAGTTTACAAGTTATGTCATGTATTTTTTTAATGTTAATTTTATTTGAGTTAATTAGTAATGTTTAAATAATTTATTTGATTTTATTTATTTCAGATTATAACTTTTATATATTACGATTGACTTTATATTAATTCAATCCATCGGATCATATTGGATTGGATCGGATCGGATTAAAGTATTTTATAATCGGATCGGATCGGATCGGATGAAATATTAATTGGATCGGATCGGATCGAATCCAATTAATAAAATTGGATCGGATCGGATCTTGGATCATGGTAAATCCATTGGATCCGATCCGCCGCACACCCCTAATATAGAGAATAAAATGTACACATTTCAATTTATTAAGTGTTTTTATTTTTTAAATTTATAATATTTCATATTTTAAATAATATAGAAATAATTTTCAAAAAAATTAAAAATAAAATTGGCGGGTTCGCGGGTTCACGGGTTTTACCCATGGACCCGCTTGTTTCACGGGTTTGTGGGCGGGTTTGGGTGTCCTCCAAACCCGCGGGTAAAACCCGAACCCAAACCCGTTTATTTTCGCGGGTTCATGGGCGGGTTTGGTAGACATAAAGCTTCGCGGGTTTGGGTTTGGATTTTGCCAAACCCGCCCGAACCCGCCCCATTGCCATTCCTAATTCTAACGATCAAAGCTCCTACGAGATGGACTCCTATCATGAAGAAAAGTCCTGTAATCACCAAACGCTAGACCGAAATTATAGAAGTGCATGGTAAGCAACAAGGACCTATATATATGACATCATACCCACCAAAGAAAGGATCGGAAAAATCATCTCCTAAAACCCTACATTCAGTTCTACTTATCGACATGTACGAGTCCGCCACCACCATCTCCATCGCCTACTAAAGCTTAACATTATACCCTAACCTAAAGAACACAACTCTTGTACTCATAATATAAAGTTACTATCAATAATGATCTTATTTGTTCACCCTACTTTCCAAGTTTAAACCGCACTTGTTTTGGTAGGAACATCATTGGTATCGAACTATGTGATACCCTTCTGACCGGAATCGATCCCGATCTTGGTCCTTAAAGTTGTTATTTGGAGATTCACCCCAGTGACAATTTTCCGGTAAAATTTTTAGCATTGTCTATGGGGATTTATTTTCTCAACCATTCTTTAAACAGCCTAGTTCTACCTAGAGATCTTCAAAATGAGACTTCGATCCTCCCAGGTCTATCTCGATCCATCAGGACCCCAGTCTTTCGCTTCCACCGAGAGAGCCCAAAGGCGAGGTAAAGGATCCAGGAATGAGAATCCGGCACCAGTACCTCCTCCAGCTGTTGGCCCCTTGCCTCAGGACCTCACCAAGCAAGAAATCAATCAGGATGTCCTAGAACAACAAGCTACAGCATACATAGAAGTCATCCGGCTCCAGATGATAGCCCAAAGATTCCCCTTTGAAGCAGCCAGGATCCCATGAGACATTGGCCCAAGTACCCGGGTACCATTGTTTGACCAATTATGGCCATCTCTCCTAGTCTGTTAGATGGATCTCAGACCCAGAATAGTGAAGTCCACGATTGAGATTCCCCCTAGGAGAGCCCAATCTCCACCAAGACCAAGGCCGAAGGAGAGGGATCCACATCCCGATTCAGAAGGAAGTGTCAAATCCCGTAAGAGCCCCAGAGGGAGCATTAGAAAACTAAGCGGAAGGAAGTGGCCATTGATTCAGAAACTTCGGACGAAAAAGGCTCAGTAGCCCGATCTGAAAATAAGAAATCCCAGCACCTAGAAGATCAAATGGCCAAAATGGCAAAGGAGCTGAAGGAATTGAAGAAGCGAAAGCACCAAGGAATCCAAAAGAACCCCTTAGGTGATATGAATACACCTTTCTCCAAGAGAGTCAGAGAGGCGAGGTTACCTCCCAAATTCAGGATGCCCTCTGAGAAGCACTCCGGGACAGAGGACCCCCTTCAGCCACCTGGAAAGCTTTTTCCACTAGATGGAGGTCCAAAACATGACCCGATCAGCCATGTGCAGGATGTTTCCTTCAACCCTGACCGATTGCGCCAAGACGTGGTTTAGAAAGTTACCACCAGGTTCAGAAAGTTACCACCAAGTAGTGTTGATTCCTTTTCTAAGCTTACCACAACTTTTTGTGCGCGGTTTTAGGGGATCAAGCCTCGTCCCAAGGACCATATCTTGCTTTAATCTGTGATCCATGAGCATGGTGAAACTTTGAGATCTTATGTGGAAAAGTTCCATAAAGAAGTCATCCAGATAGGAGTATTCGACGAGAAGGAAACCTTAGCCAATTTTCGAAGAAACCTGTGGGCTGGCAGACTATTTCATTCTTTTGCTAAGCATCCTCCAGAAACTTATCAGGAAGCCTACAATCGAGCTTTAGAACAAGTAGACATAGAGGAACAACTCTGGATCAAGGTTGAGCATGATGAAGCCCCATAAAGAAGTCATCCAGATGGGAGTATTCGACGAGAAGGAAACCTTAGCTAATTTCTGAAGAAACCTGTGGGCTGGCAAACTATTTCATTCTTTTGCTAAGCATCCTCCAGAAACTTACCAGGAAGCCTACAATCGAGCTTTAGAACAAATAGACATAGAGGAACAACTCTGGATCAAGGTTGAGCATGATGAAGCTCGGTTAACCCTACGTCCTAAAAAGGAGGCTCCAAAGCTCGTACCAATCAAGAGATTCCAGAATCAACCCTCGAACCGGTCCACCTACCGGCCACCGCCTATTCCCTCGTACTAGGAAAGATAGTCGGTTAGGAGATCACCCCCAAGGGCAGTCCCTCTGAAGGAGGTAGCCAGGGTAGTAAGAGAGGAAGATGGATATAATCACTACACCCCCTTTAATGTTTCGCTAGAAACCATCTACCTCGCCATCCGGGATAAGGGCTTGCTTAGAAAGCCAGGTCCCATGAAAGTCCCAACTGATAGGAGGAATCAATACAAGTATTGTGATTTCCATAAGGATGTAGGACACAACACATCTGAGTGCTACAGCCTCCATAACCAGATCGAAGGATTGGTAAGAGGAGGCCTTTTAACAGAATTTTTACAACAAGTGTGGGACAGCGTCAAGGAAGGGAAACAGGTATAGAGCTGGATGCAGGAGGCAGCAGAGAGAATGAGGGATGGAGAGAAGGATTTGATGCAGCAGATCCAAGTGATTCACACCATTAGTGGAGGCCTTACTCTAGCTGGAACCTCCAATAATTCAAGAAAAAACCATGTAAGGAAGATCCCCAGGCTCAATACTGGTCATGAGCTTCTCAAAGTCAGTAATGGATCCCGAGATCTACCCCGCTCTACCAAGATTATTTTCACGGAGGAAGATGTCTACAATACAGTTCAACCACATGATGATCCTATAGTAATCTCAGTACAGATCACCAACTGCCGAGTACACCGTGTCTTGATTGATACAGGAAGCAGTGTTGACATCCTGTTCAAGGGAGCCCATGAACAACTTAACTTGAAAAATTCCTGTTACAATAGTTGCACCTCCTTTTTGTATGGATTCACAAGGGACTCTGTCATGCCGATGGGGTCCAAAATCCTACCAGTAATAGTCGGAGAAGCTCCACTTCAGAAGAATGTGATGACAGAGTTCATTACGGTGGACACCCCATCTGCTTACAACGCCATAATGGGCAGACCCTTCCTATCCGGGATTAGGGGAGTACTATCCATCTACCATAATGTCCTGAAGTTCCTAGTAAGAGCGCATGTGGGGGAAGTTAGAGGTGACCAACAGGCAGCCCACAACTGTTATGCGGTGTCTACCAATCCCGTCGCTCTTGCAAGGTAATACTCTCATGTCACTGGTGAACCTAGCTAGAGAATGCTAGAACAGGACCACTATGTTTTGGAAGAAGGAGAGGTACCAGATATAATCGTGGAGGAGCCAGAGGAGGAAGAGCGGGGCTGGGCCAGTGGACATCCCACGGATTAGCTAGAAGAAATATCTGTCATGGGTGAAGACCCAACTAAGGTAGTGAAAATTGGAGGGGGTCTAGACCCCGAAATCAAGAAGGACTTGGTAAAGCTCCTTAGAGAATACAGCGACATCTTTGCTTGGAGCCATGAAGAGAGCCCGACATCCCCCTTAGTTTGGCTACTCATAGGTTGGTAGTAGACGCAACCTTCAAACCAATAAAACTGAAACGAAAACATTTCAATGCCGAATGGAATGCTGCAGTCCAGGAAGAAGTGGACAAGCTCCTTAAGGTCGGGTTCATCAGGGAATCTCGATACCTCGAATGGATCGTCAATGTGGTCATGGTAACCAAGTCTAACAGAAAATGGCGAATATGTGTAGATTACACCGATCTCAATAGGGCTTGCCCAATGATAGTTTCCCTTTGCCTAAGATAGATCGGCTCATTGATTCCACCATAGGTAACAAGCTCATAAACTTCATGGATGCCTTCTCAGGGTACAATCGATCATGATGCACCCCTCTAATCAAGACAAGACTAGCTTTATCACCGAACAGGGCCTCTACTGCTATAAGGTAATGCCTTTCGAACTTAAAAATGCAGGTGCCACATACTAGCGTATGGTGAACAAATTGTTCAAAGAGCAGATAGGAAAATCCATGGATGTGTACATAGATGATATGATCACAAAATCTCAGGAGGCTGGACAACACACAAGGGACTTGCGCCAAACTTTTCAGGTGATAAGACAGAATCAGATAAGACTAAACCCTGCCATATGTGCCTTCAGGATAGCAGCAGGAAAATTTTTGGGATTCATAGTGCATGAAAGGGGGATCGAGGCTAATTTCGAGAAGATCAAAGCTATCCTAGATCTTGAATCCCTTACAACTCTCAAGCAGGCACAAGGTTTAACTGGCCGGATAGCTACATTAAACCGTTTCATATCCCGCTCCACGAATTAGTGCCTCCCCTTTTTAAAGATAATTAAGCATGGAAAGAAGATGAAGTGGGATGAGCAAAGCGAACAGGCTTTCCAAGCTTTGAGGGAGTACTTGTCCAACCCGCCTTTGTTGGTGAAGCCTACCTCGGGGGAAGAACTTTTACTCTATTTTGTAGTTTCAGAAGCTGCTACCAACGAAACCTTAATGAAGGAGTGCAGTGACGGGATACAGAGACGAGTTTACTATGTGAGCCGAGCTTTCACTAAGTCTGAGAAAAACTACACCTTCCTGGAGAAGCTCGCCTATGCCTTGGTAACTGCATCCAGAAAGCTCCGACCCTACTTTCAAGCTTACACCATTGTGGTAGTCACTGACCAGCCTCTGTGACAATTCCTCTAGAGGCCGGAGGTATCGGGCAGATTGGTTCTATGGGCCCTAGAACTCACAAAGTTTGATATCAAATACAAGGCAAAAACCAAGATCAAAGCCCAAGCCCTAGCTAATTTCATAATGGAATTCAACACGACTTCAGATCTGGATAAGTCAGCAAACCCGGATCTGGATCAAACCAATCCGGATTAGCCCAAAGATAGCAAGACCTAGGTCCTATACACGAATGGGGCATCAAATCAGTAGGAATACGGAGCAAGAATCGTCGTGATTGACCCAGAGGGGGTTGAATGCAGCCACTGTTTCAGGTTTGAGTTCAGAGCCATTAACAACAAAGCAGAATATGAAGCCTTACTAGTAGGAATGGGAGTAGCAAAAGCCTTTGGGGCTGATTTACTCTTGATCAAAAGCGACTCCCAACTAGTAGTCAATCAGGTGTCGGGTTTGTACCAGGAAAAAGGTGACAACATGGCAGTATACTTGTCTAAGGTCCGGGAAGCAATGAAGAGATCCAAAAGAGTGAAAATGGAGCAGGTTCCTAGAGAGAAGAACCATTGGGCAAACGTCCTAGCCAAGATTACAATAGGTGAAGGGTATGTTTTACCTATAGGAGTACTTCTCCAACTAATACCCCGTTCCAGTATAGCTAAGAGGGGAGAGGTCCACCCGGTCGACCGACTCTCCTGTTGGATGGATCCAATAGCGGATTACCTCCAAAGCGACATTCTCCCTATAGATCTGGATCAAGCACGCAAGCTTAAAAGAATTGCTACCTGGTACTGCCTTGTAGACGGATATCCCTACCGCAAAGGGAAATCTCTTCCACTACTGAGATGTCTGCATCCAGACGATGCACACTGGGCACTTAACGAGGTACACTCAGGTGATTGTGGTAACCATGCATCAGGAGAAACACTATCCTACAAGATACTTAGAATGGGCTACTTCTGGTCGACTATACACCAGGATGCAAAAATGTTTGCGCGATCCTGCGAGGCATGTTAGAGAATAGCAAACCTCCATTACCTCCTTCTAGAAAGACTCTCCTCGACCAGTACACCCTACCCCTTTGCTATCTAGGGACTAGATCTAATGGGGCCACTCCCTAATGCACCAGGCCAGGCTAAACATGCAGTAGTGGCAATAGACTACTTTACCCGATGGGTAGAAGCTAAGGCTCTTACCCAGATAACTGAAAAAAAAAGAGCACCAGCTTTGTCAATGAAAACATTGTTTACCGTTTTGGTACCCCGATAGCCATCATAACTGATTGGGAAAGCAGTTTGATAACGCCAAATTTAGGGAATTCTGTGAAGGCTAGAATATTGATCTCCGTTTTGCATCAGTGGCTCATCCTCAAACTAAAGGGTTGGTCGAGGCTACCATCAAAACCATTAAGAAGCTCTTGAAGAAGAAGCTCCAACAAAAGAAAGGATTATAGGTTAAAGAATTACCCAATATGCTATGGGCATATAGGATAACTAGGAGGACTGCAACAGGGGAGACCCCTTACTCATTAGTATTCGGGACTGAAGCGGTCTTGCCTATCAAACATAAGCTTATATCTTTCCAGGTCCAAAATTATGAACCGGAAGATAATGAGACTAAGTTAAGAGCTAATCTGGATCTACTTGAGGAAAAACAGAGTAGAACCACCGAAAAAATGGCAGTATACCAAAGCAAGATAGCCCGACACTTCAATAAGAGGGTAAGGTTCCGAAATTTCAAAGAATGAGATTTGGTTCTCAGGAAAGTAACTCAGAACACACGAAAGAGGTCCGACGGGGTACTAGCTCTTAACTAGGAAGGCCCCTACCTGATTAAAACGATGCTCTGGGGTGGCGCCTATAAGCTGGAAGCATGGAGGGATACCCAGTAGATCATACATGGAATGCTGATCATCTCAGGAGGTTCTATCCTTAAAAATTCAGCTTATATTGGCTGGCACATATACCCCGAATTCATATTGTACTACTTGGAAAATTCAATAAAAGTCGGTTTTTCTCCTACATGGTTCCCCTATGTTCACTCTACAATTTCTCCTACACGATTCTCCAACGTTCATTCTGCAAGTTTTCACCATTACTGAATCGCCTCAAGACTAGGAAATAGCCTTATGGCACTCCTGTTGCCTTGGTCAGGGTATACTTTCCTCCAGGAAGATTCTGGATAAATCAGACTAAGGATCCGGACTCGTGACCTTAGTTGCTCGCCGCATCCTCAAGACCGGGAAATAACCTTATGGCGCTCATGCTGCCTTGGTCGGGGTATACCCTCCTCCAAGAAGGATCTAATCCACTAGAATAGGGATCCGAACTCACGGCCTTAGTTGCCCGCCGCATCCTTAAGACTAGGAAATAGCCTTATGGCGCTCCTGCTGCCTTGGTCGGGGTATACACTCCTTCAGGAAGCCTAGTGCTAAAGTGGCCTAAGTTGCCTACCAGGATAGATCATCAGAAGGATCGGGATACCTCACCGAGGTACCTGGTACCTTACTTCTCCATCTCTCCTTAAGACCAGGAAATAGCCTTATGGCACTCCTGCTGCTTTGGTCGGGGTATACCCTCCTCCAAGAAGTCTAGTGATAAAGTGGCCTAAGTTGCCTACCAGGACAAATCATCAAAAGGAACAAGATACCTCATTGGGATACCTGGTACCTTACTTCTCCATATCTCCTCAAGACCAGGAAATAACCTCGTGGCACTCCTACTGCATTGGTCGGGGTATACCCTCCTCCAAGAAGCCTGGTGCTAAAGTGGCCTAAGCTACCCACCAAGACAGATTATCAAAAGGGTCAAGATACTTTACCAAGAGATCTGATACCTCACTTCTTCCAAGAAAACTTAGAGCCAAGGTAGCCTCAATAGCCACTCAGGATGATCAACCTAAAGGATCGGGGTTCCATTCCAAGATACCCAGAACTTTAGATTACTACATGTTCATAAGAGCTCGATTGGAGAAGGAGACGTGATTACTTGATAGATCCAGCTAGTATTTACAATTACAAGATACAATGATGTACAGTATCTGGCTATCAAGTATCCTGATCTACCTAGTCAAGGCATAGGCATCCAATTTGGGTCTAACTATTCACAAGCGTGTATGTTTTAAGATTTTTTTCTAAGTTAGAAGAGCAAGCAAGATACTATGTGAATCAACAAAATGGGAAATTTGTATTGATCAAACGGGGTGCCCAACCCCCCTTTCCGGGTTATAGGAATACTTATGTAAAAAAAAAATGCTAAGTGCCAAGTCATGCGCCTCTCTCCTCTTCTAAGTGTTCCTCTGGGCCGGCAACTTCTGCACGTGTAACATCAACTACAATACCGTCTTGGGTCCCCTCAACTGCTGGAGCTCGAGTTCCAATTAGATCATTCTCCTCCTCCTCAGTTGCAGTACTAGTTTGGATTTCCCCCACTGTTGGAACCCTGGATCTAGCTGGGTCGTCTTTTTCCTCCACTAAGATAACCATCGAAGGAGGCGCAAGATCTAGTGTTTGCTCTTCTTGAATAGAAGGAGGGTCCTGGACCGCCTTCTCAGTGCCTTCAGATTGAACCCCAGCAGGTAGATCAGCACCTTGATCCGGGTGAGCAGCATCCTATGAAGGAACCTCTTGGTCCTGATCCTCGTCTGCTAGCTGAGCGGCCTTCGCCATAATCTGATCCCGATCCCAATTCAATGTAGCATGGAGATCAAAAGGAGGAGGTAGGGCCATTGCCACTTCATAACAAGCAGTGAAGTTGCCATCTTTAAAAGAAGGACCGTCCTTGGCCTCCAGGCTATGTACCATATCCCGCAGAAGCTGGTTTTTCTCCTGTAGCAATCTTTTTTCCCTCTTCAATCACTCCCTCTCCTCCCGACAGCTCAATAACCTGACTGTCTTAGTATCCAGGCAGCGCTCATAACTCATAGCTTCCACTAAAGCGGCTTGCCTACCCTCCTCAGACTCTGCAGCAGCCTGAATCAGAGGGGCTACACTCTACTGAGCTTCAGATAGCTCCTGCTTCGCATTCTCCAATTCGGCCTGTAGCCCGATGTAAGCCTCCTTCATGGTTAGCAGCTATTTTTCCGTGGCTAAGGCAAACTTGAAACCCTACAAGGGAAAGAAAGGGGGATTAGTATCAACAAAAAATGTACAAGGGAAAGATAATCAACAAGAATGAAGGCGGGATTCTATCTCGGCCAAGACGGAAGCACCCCTAGCAGTTAGATTCTCCGAAGGAATCTTCACCATGCTCGTTAGGCTCCCCCCAGGACAAGAGGTGATAAAACGAGACACTACCTCATCCTGGGTAATACCTCCTAACCCCGAAGGAATATTAGCTACCTGAGAGGGGGTTAAAACAGTGTCTATATGCTCTTCCACCACGGCTTGGACCTTGGCGGGGATTGATGGGGAAGGAGAAGTAAGAGGAGTAGTTGCAGCAGGTTTTTGAACAGCAACTTTTCGCTTCTGCCTCTGGGTTTGGCTAGGTGAACCCCGAGCCTTGGATGCCCGAGCTAGCATTGTACTCAAGGAGAAGCGTGCAGTAGGAGTAGAAACTAATGCCTTGGCAGGCAACTTGGTAGATGTAGGGGGAGGAGCAGTAGTTGTAACAGGCCATGTGGACTCGGATGCATTTTTGGCATCTATAGAAGGAGAAGGGACATGAGAAGTAGGAGGCAAGATCAAATCTCCTATCCCAAAGGAGGATGGAGACCCAGTCACCATATGGGTAGCAGAAACTGCCAAGAAAAGGATAATGTAGTCAGAAAGAGAAAAAATAAAAGAAATGCCAGTACACATTGACAAGAAAAACAGATTAAGTGACATACCCGGAAGCATGAGGGAAATCCTCAGATATACAACCGGTCTCCTTCGAAGGGATCCAAAGTGGGGTACTTCATGTTTGCGTACCCTCTTTTCATAATTCTCCCGAGAATATCCCGAGATTCCAATGAGAGCACCCCCTTCGCCCATTTATCTTTCGACGTAAATTGGGTTGGGATGGGGTATTCAAATCCCCCGATGAAGGCGGTACGCCCCCATTCACCTTCGATCACAAGTCATTCCTCCTTCTAGGGCGCAGCATACTTCACGTTCGCCCATGGGATGACGAACTTCATGTCGTTGGATGCTCTCAGGTAGAATTAACCCCAGGGTACCATGTTCGCTATATTAAATAGGAAATGTAGCTCATCAAAGCCCGACTCCCTATCTATGTTGTCCTTCTCACATTGCTCCCTGCAGAGTACCAAAAATCCTGTCAAATGCTTCCAAAAGCCCGGCAAGATCTAGAGAGGGACTAGCTCTAGCGAGACAAAAGCTCGACGAAGAGTGGGGTGTAGAGGAAGCCGGACCCCATATTCAAAAGCCACCTTGTGAATAATAAGGCAATCCTGGGGTGGGGTATACACATTGTAACCCCGATGAGGAAGGGACGGAGTAATGTAGTCCGAAATTCGGTACTCCTCCCTCAGCTTGGTGAGCGTCACCAAAGTACACTTGGAATCAGGCACTATTCGGCCATCGTGGAAGGAAGTAAAGGAGCCATTTTGGATTCCGAATAAGGTGACATCAGGCCTGCCACCTTCTACGTTGCCACCAACATCAGCAGTACCTTCTTCGTCAACAATCTGGACCGGATCCTCAGTTCTGTTGTTGAAACCCAACCCGATTCGTGGGTTTCATGTAGAACGACGGCGCTAGGTCTATGGGGTATCACTAGCTGCGTTGTCACCATCTCGACCCTGTTTCTTCCCTATCGTCGTCGGAGAAACCTCCCCCAAGTCAGCCTTCTCCATGTTGAATAAGGCATCGTGACTGTCGGAGGGATTTGAAGAAGCTGGATTAGGGTGTAAGGGCGCGGGGTCAGGGAGAGTTTTGTCAACAGGATTTTCTTGCGAAGTAGCAGGAAGTTTCGAGGGGGATGCCATTGAGATGAAGAAGAAGAAGAATAAGGAAGAGGAAACTCAGAAGATTGCTAGAAAGAGGAAGGGAGAAGAAAGAGGTTAGGTTTCTTTTTTGATCTTGAAATTTGAAAGTGATAAAGAGTCTGTTTATAGAAGAAGGCAAGCGGTTACACATAAGGAAACCGGAAGTGATGATCGGCAGCATGCTTAGGGGACGTGCTGGAGATGGTTTCGTATTAATCGCGTAAAAATGACTCTTTTTTAAATTCAAAGGCCAACCACCGTTTGACATGTGGCAAGTGCAGTAATTATCAGAGTATCAAAGGAAGATTTCCCCCCAAAATGGTGATAGCCAACTAGGCAGAGTGTTTATAGACAAGTGAGGTAAAAAATCTTTCAAGTAAAATCGGAATCCTAACTCTAACCCGATAAGGCATCGATGTTCCAGTCAAGGGGGACTTCTGTTAACCGCCAAAATTGGCGAAGGACCAAAGAAGAATTTTCCACCTCAGTACAAGGAGAAGATGGGAATCCAGATACCATCCGGCCACTCCAAGAATGGAGGGATCCCGTTCGGTCCGGATACACACCCCCTCCATGGGGACCAAGCCCAGCTGTTACCTGAAAATCGTTATCGAGGTAGAATTCCAAATAACAACTTTAAAGGGACCAAGATAAAGATTAACCTTGGTCGGAGGGGTATCAAGTAGTTCGATACCGACTAAATCCCTATCAAAGCCGGAGCTAAATAATGATGTATATCAAACTGATCAATCAATAAGTTTTATTGGATAGTCTCTTTTCCTTACAATACATGAACTAATTTCTGATTTGGATTACAATGGAGTACGGATCATAATCCCAGCGATGGAGATGATGATGGTGGAAGAATTGTGCCTGTCGATAAGTGGTATCTGGGGTCCTCCCTTTCCTGAAGAAAATGTTTGTATATATATGTGTCTTGCTTGCCATGCACTCCTAAAATCTCGGTTTAGGGTTTGGCCAATGCAGGATCGTCTTCTTTCTAGGAGATAATCTCGGAGCTTTACTTGTAAAATCTAGTCTTTCCTTCCTAGAAGGAGTCAATTTCGTGATCAAATTGTTACCTTCCTAGTAGGATTCTTAGTATATAGACCTGCTCAAAATAGGACTCTCTGGCGGGAAAGTGTACTTCTCCTCTGTACGGCAGCGTTTTAATGAGTCTTTTATGGAGTTTTTAGTTTCTGATACGAGAATCTTGCTGCCCGGTATCTACCTGCTTTGTCGGGTTAGTTATACTAGAAAGTGCGAGCCAGTAGGCATCCAACTGATGGAGTTGGGGAATATCTGGCTAGTATTATAGTGGGATGCTCAATGGAACTCCGTGTCGGGGTACTGCAGGGTTTATGAGAGACCAGGGTATGACGGGTATGGACCTCGCTGCAGGTTAGGATGCAGGCGGGGTGGATCCCGCTGAAGGAGGTTCATATTTGGGCTAGTCGGGCTCCACTCTGTCGAGATAACCGGATCGTGTCCGCACCTGCTTCTTGTGTTAAGGTGGAAAATTCTTCCTTGGTCCCTTGCCAATTTTGGCGGTTAACAGAAGTCCCTCCTGACTTGGACAATGATATTTTGTCGGGGTCGGGGTCGGAGTCAGGATCTTTTCGTTTGCTTGAAGGATTTTCCACTTTATCCCCTTACTTCCTTGTCTGACTAGGTTTCCACTTAGAAGGGGGAATTCTTAATTTTGTCCGTTATAATCGGCTACGCGACGATTACTGATTGGACTCCTCGTTTTTCAAAAAGAGCCATTTTGGCGTGATTAATGCGGAAAAACGCCTCGACCCATCCTTCCGGTCACCGATTCCGGTTTCCGAGTACGTAACCGTCATCCCTCCTCTATAAATAGACTGGCTTCAACTAGCGCTTCTCACCTTCAAGCTTTCTGACTTTTCAAAATCGACCTAGAACAAAAACTCTCCCTGACCCCTTTTCTTTCTTACTTTCCTAATTTTCTCAAACTTCTTCTTTTCTCCTTCTCCTTCAATGGCCTCTTCTTCTCAACTTCCTACTTCTCAAGAAATCGCTGCTGAACAAAACCCTCTTGTAACGGCGAATCCCGTTCATCCCGATCCCGCCTCCTCTCCCTAGTCTGACAGTATTGACGCCCTTTTCAATACTGAGACGATTGAGGCTGCGGCTGCGGCGGACTCCCTGACGTCAGAGGGGAAAAAACGGGGTCGAGAGGGGGATGCAACTGCTGAGAAAACCCCGCAGGTTCAGAGACGCCGCTTTACCCGAAACCCCCGAATTGGGTTGGGTTTTCATAATCAACCTGAAGACCCAGTCCTGGTTGGTGATGAGGCGGGCACCTTTCAGACTGGCGACCACGAGGAAAGTGGCGGACCTGACGTCGCACTGGTCGGAGTCCAAACGGGCTCCTTTGCCGCCTTTCACGATAGTCGGGTTATTCCCGATTCTGTTTGTGCAATGGATACGCTCAATCAACTACAGGAAGAGTACAAGATCCCGGAGTACATCACTCTCTCCCTTCCTCCCTAAGGCTATAACGTGTACACCCCGCCTCCAGACCGCTTGCTGATCCACAAAGCCGCTCTTGAGTGTGGAGTCCGGCTTCCACTGCACCCAACTCTCCGTTGAGCTCTCGTCGCGCTCGAATTGGCCCCTCTCCAACTCTCTCCGGGCTTCTGGAAGCACCTGACAGGGTTCTTGGTGCTCTGGAGGGAGCAGTGCGAGAAAGACCATATTGAGCAGGAGCCGGGGTTGGACGAGCTCCGCTTCCTCTTCAATATTACGAGCATGGTGCCTCGGGGTCAGTTCTACCTGAGGGCCTCAAATGATTTGAAGTTCGTCATCCCAGGGGCGAATGTGAAGTATGCGGCGCCCTGGAAGGAGGAGTGGCTGGTGGTCGAGGGCGATTGGGGGCGCACTGCTTTTGTTGGGGGGTATGAGTACCCCGTCCCTACTCAGTTTACCGTGTGGGACAAGTGGGCGAAAGGGACCTTGGCTCCTAAGTCCCGAGAGATTTTAACAAGGATCCTAAAGAGAGGGTACACCAACCTGCAATACCCCTCTCTGGATCCCTTTGAGGGAGCCCGCTTGGAACGGTACCTGAGGATCTCCCCCGCCTCTCCTGGTGAGTTGACCACATCTTGCATCTCTATTTCTTAATATTTATATATTCTTTCTTTTGATTCTTACTGAACATCCTTTCTTCTGGCAGTATCGGCTTCCCCAATGGTTACGGGGCCTCTTCCTTCTTCGGGGGCTAAAGATAATACCCCGCTATCTCGTTCCTCCCCTATTCCTTCTCCTACTCCGGCTGCCAGGACTAGGTCGGGGTCCGTCCGAGCAGGATCCAACCCCACCCCTCCTCCTGAATCTACTCCTGCTCCATCGGGGTCTAAGGCCAAGGCTCCAGCTCGCCATCTTTCTACTCCTCCCTCCCGTTTGAGGATCCCGGCATTGCTGGCCAGGGTGGCTAGGGCCCGAAGTTCTGAAAGGCCGGCCCAGAAGAAAAATGTCTCCACCACCAAAATCTCTCCTGCTCCTGCTCCTCCTCCTCCTGCCGTAGCTCTTCCCGTGGATCCTGTGAGGACCCCAGTGGAGGAAGCAACTGTCCACACTTCTATTCTAGCTGCTGGTGTGGCCTCTGGATCGGGGTCGAGGGATGCTACTTTTGACGAGGTGGTGTCTAGATTCGCGGCCACCTGCCCCGGTGGAGGTCTGACAGATATGGCCAAGCTTCCTACAGACATCTTGGTCTCCAAGGGGGTTTCGGTTCTGGCTGAGGTAAACTTTTACTCCCTTCTTGCTATTTAATTTCTCCCTTCTGCCAAGTAATGACTCTCTTTCTTTCTGCAGGGCTTCAAGTTTGCCTTGGCCATGGAGAGACAGCTGCTGACATTGAAAGAAGCTTATATCGGCCTCCAAGCGAGGTTGGAGGATACTCAACAGGAGCTGGTCCAGACCCAACAAAGCGTGGCCCCTTTGCTTCAGGAGGCTAGGGCATCAGAAGAAGCGCGACAGGAGGGCTTGGTGATTATCAGGCGCCTTGAGCGTTGCCTAGACACAGAAACCATCAAGTCCTTGCGCCGCAGAGAGGAGAGGGATTGCATGAAAGCTGAGAAGAGGCTGCTGTCAGATGAGAACCAGCTTCTGCGGGATGCCTTAGAGGATTTGGAGGCTCAACAGGGGCCCTCATTCGATGATGATTATTTCACTGCCTGCTACGAGGTAGCTACAGCTTTACCTCCTCCTTTCGACCTTAAGGCAACCTTGAACTGGGACCGGGAGCAAATTATGGCTAAGGCGGCTCACTTGGCAGGAGGAGATCAAGAGACTGAGGCCCCTGCGCAAGAGGTAGCTCATCCGGATCAAGACGCTGACCTGGCTGCTAGGGACCCACTTGATGGTACTGTGGGAACCAATCTAGAACCTCCTGCCATCGAAGAACAAGTGGTGGATCCCAAGCCTACTACTGGAGTAACCATGATGGAGGTAGATGAGGGAGCAGCTAGATTCGCGGCTCCTCAGGTTGAAGGGACCCAGGTTGGGTCTTTTGCTGCGGAGGTAGTTCCAACTGCAGCAGCTGAATCTTTGGGAAGAGGGGCAGCCGGCGAAGGGGAGCCTTTCGAAGGAGAAAAAGAAGACTAGCTTGGCCTCCTCCCTTTACTAAATTTTGTAGCCCGAATCAGGGGCTGGGCACCCCGTTTATAAACATAACTTGTAGCCCGAATGGGGATTTGGGCGCCCTGATTGTTAGTATAACTGTTTTTCATTACTAGCTTCGTACTTTGTGTTCTTGCTTTTGTACTCAGGAACTTTTCATAGCATATTTCCATAGCATATAATTTTGTTGATACCTGGAACCCCGATGAGTAATAAGGATGATGACTGGACCCCGATAGGTAGTAAAGATGAAACACATGATGCTTATATCTCGTAATCGTAAGAATCAACGGGGTCAGATCACATCTCCCTTTAATCGAACTCCAAACAGTATAAAATGCAAAGTAATCAGTCGATGAAATCCGCTACTTACGAACAATTTGACTTGCTGACGGTAAACTTCTGAGTTTTTTCCTGACTGTTGGCCCTCTGTCGGGGTTGTAAGTGGGGAAACAAAGGGCGAAGCATCTCGATAAGTAACCTTGATGTTAGTGTTGATCTGTCCTGGTAGGCAACTAAGGCCACTTTAGCACCAGGCTTCTTGGAGGAGGGTATTCCTCGACCAAGGCAGCAGGAGCGCCTTTAGGCTATTTCCTGGTCTTGAGGCCAAATAAGAAACCAGGTACCTTGAGGCAGCCCGAGTCTTACTGTAAACTGTCCTAGTAGGTAACTAAGGCCACTTTAGCACCAGGCTTCTTGGAGGAGGGTATTCCCCGACCAAGGCAGCAGGAGTGCCTTTAGGCTATTTCCTGGTCTTTAGGTGAAGTAAGAAACCAAGTACCCTGAGGCAGCCCGATTCTTACTGTAATCTGTCCTGGTAGGCAACTAAGGCCACTTTGGCACCAGGCTTCTTGGAGGAGGGTATTCCCCGACCAAGGCAGCAGGAGCGCTTTTAGGCTATTTCCTGGTCTTGAGGCGAAGTAAGAAACCAAGTACCCTGAGGCAGCTCGATTCTTACTGTAATCTGTCCTGGTAGGCAACTAAGGCCACTTTAGCACCAGGCTTCTTGGAGGAGGGTATTCCCCGACCAAGGCAGCAGGAGCGCCTTTAGGCCATTTGCTGGTCTTGAGGCGAAGTAAGAAATCAGGTACCCTGAGGCAGCCCGATTCTTATTATAATCTGTCCTGGTAGGCAACTAATGCCACTTTAGCACCAGGCTTCTTGGAGGAGGGTATTCCCCGACCAAGGCAGCAGGAGCGCCTTTAGGCTATTTCCTGGTCTTGAGGCACTTTAGTAATGGAGATCCTCTTGGTGGGATGGTCCCGGCCCAAGGTATCAGGAACGCTATGCAACTTTCTGAGTCTCAAGGCGCTTTAGCAATGGTGAATTAAGTATATTTAGGGAGAGGCGTTGAAGAATCTAGTAGGAGACATCATGCAATGGACACAAGAGAGTCAAATAGGAGAAAGAACTGCTTTATTGAATTTCCTCAACGGTACAAACACGAAATCGGGGTGTTAGATTCCCCTTGATACGAACAAGATTTCTAGGGGTAGAATTTTCGGAGATGATCAGCATTCCATGTGTGGTCTACTGGGTATCCCTCCATGTCTACCAGCTTGTAAGCACCACCCCGGAGTGATGTCTTAACCAGATATGGCCCTTCCCAGTTTGGGGCTAGTACTCCATCGGACCTTCTTCGTGTGTTCTGGGTCACCTTTCTGAGAACCAAGTCTCCTTCCTTGAAGCTTCGGACCTTCACCTTCTTGTTGAAATGTCGGGCTATCTTGCTCTGGTATATTGCCACCTTCTCCGCCACTCGGCTTTGCTTTTCCTCCAGTAAGTCTAGGCTAGCTCTCAACTTAGCCTCGTTATCTTTCGATTCATAATTTTGGACCCGGAAAGAAATGAGCTTATGCTCGATGGGCAAGACTGCTTCCGCCCCGAATACTAGGGAATAGGGGGTCTCCCCTGTGGCTGTCCGCCTAGTTGTTCTGTAGGCCCATAGTACATGAGGTAACTCTGCCACCCATAATCCTTTCTTCTGTTGGAGCTTTTTCTTCAGGAGCTTCTTGATGGTCTTGTTAGTAGCTTCAACCAGCCCATTGGTTTGAGGATGAGCTACCGAAGCAAAACGGAGATTGATCTTCCGGTCTTCACAGAATTCCATGAAGTTGGCATTGTCGAACTGTTTTCCCAAATCAGTTATGATGGCCATCGGGGTGCCAAATCGGCAGACAATGTGCTCCTTGACAAAGTTTGTAGTCTTTTCTTCAGTTATCCGAGTAAGAGCCTTGGCTTCTACCCACCGAGTAAAGTAATCTATCGCCACTACTGCATGCTTGGCTTGGCCGGGTGCAGTGGGAAGTGGCCCGATCAGGTCTAGTCCCCAGATGGCAAAGGGGTAGGGAGTACTGATCGAAGAGAGCCTCTCTGGTGGGAGATGATGGAGGTTTGCTGTTTTTTGACAAACCTCGCAGGATCGTGCGAACTGTTTTGCATCCTGGTGTATAGTCGGCCAATAGTAACCCATCCTGATTACTTGGTAAGCCAAAGTTTCTCCTGACACGTGGTTGCCACAGTCCCCCGAGTGAACCTCGTTGAGCGCCCAGCGCGCGTCATCGGGATGGAGACATCTAAGTAGGGGAAGAGACTTCCCTTTGCGGTATAGGTATCCTTCTACCAAACAGTACCAGGTCGCTGTCCTCTTGAGCCGGCGAGCCTGATCCTGGTCTACAGGGAGAATGCCACTTTGGAGATAGTCTACTATTGGATCCATCCAACACGCGAGGCGGTTCACAGGAAGGACTTCTACCTCTTTAGCTATGCTGGAGGAAGAAGTCACTTGGAGGGGTACCCCTTTTGGTAACACATGTCCCTCTCCAGTGGCAATCTTAGCTAGAACATCAGCGTGGTGATTCTTCTCCCTGGGTACTTGCTCTATTCTTACCCCCTTGAATTTTTTAATAATCTCCTGGACTTTAGCTAGATAGGCCACCATGTTATCACCCTTTGCTTGGTACAACCCTGTTAAGATTATGCTCAATAGCAAGAGTGTAATATTGTATTTAACAATCTGTTTCATATTAATAAAGTGATTTCTGGTTTAAACAAATATTATAGCATTTATAGTTGAATATTATAATTGTTAAAGTAAATAATCATAAGGTCTAAAGACTATGAGAAAAGAAGAATTGTTCATACATTTGGATATGTATGTGGTAGACACAATTCTTTAGTTAGTCTTGAATATTGTTCACAACTTAAGTTAAAGGTTGGGCACCTTTATCTTGTTAAAGTTGTAGAATTCTTTTGCTAGCATTTGAGTGGGATCAAATGAGATATGATGAGTCTAAAATCATCGGAGTGTCTTCGAGCAAAAGAGTCTAGTGCACTGGGTGCATTGAACTGGATCAAAATGAAATACTTTATCTATAACCGTCAATAGATAAAAGTAATTTCATTATCAGGACAATCGGAGAGTCTATCTTAATCCTGAGATAAATGATGGACTTATGGTTGCAGGTGATATCATTTGAGCTATCAATGAGTACGATTATATCGCATAGTCTATCCTCGATAGTTTGGTGATATTCATTTGTTAATCGATAGAGGACTTCATTTATAGATATGGACATCGTGGCTCCATTTATTAAATGAGAGTATAATATCATCATATGGATGTTTTGAGGTAATTGGATATTAAATCTCAACGTTGAGTTTTCAATAGTGTCTATAGAAAACATGGCTTCTGGACAAGTCAAAATATCCAAGTTCAAAAAGTGGTCATATGAGTAAATATGGTAACTTGGAGAGTTATAGGCGGTCTATGAACTCTTGGCGATTACTGATATTAATCACGAGGATACACATTCTCCAATATGATTGTCTAGGGTATGAATGAGGAAGCAACTTCCTTTTCTGTCTTTATTTAAGAGTTCAATTTTAGCTCTTTAGTGGAATGAGCTAAAATTAATGGATCGGACCTAAGTGAATCATTTGTTGATTGTGATTAGGTTATGTCTATTGGAGCTTAAATTTAGATAGCCCGCCAAGATCCCCAATCCACACGGACTTGCATGGATCACTTGATATATTCTACCGGACCAATTTAGGGTCCATCTAGAATTGCAATTTAATATATTAAGAATATAATTTGCACATTATTTATATAATGGGCTGCACAATTATATTTATATATTAATGGATGACATGTGGGCTTGTTTCTTTTAGTAAGAATGGGTCTAGTTCACATCTGGGCTTTTTATTTAAAGTCCTATGGATTTAATGATATAAGAAAAATAATATTTGGCCCAATATATAACATATGGGGCGGCAAGGTGATTTAAAAGCCTTAAATATTATTTTGTTTTCATTGTTTAATTAAATAAGAATTAATTAATTTATTAATTAATTGTTTAATTAATAAACAAATCTTTTCTGAATAGGAAATATGATTCCTATTGGTATATTATTGGTAGTAGTATACTAAAATTAAAAGACTTGTTTGACAAGGAAATAAATAATTAATTTTATTTATTAAATCAAATAAGAAGTCTTTTATTTTAGTCAAATAAGGAATAAAAGATTTATGAGTTTGATTAGGGTTTGGAAATCTTAAACTAAATAGGAATTAGGGTGCAACTAAATCTCCAATATTTCAGGAGTAAAAATTGCGGCAACCCTAATTATTTTTGGTAGAGATTTCGGCCACCCTAGGGCAAAAAGGAAGAGAAAAATTTGGCCACCTATATAAGGCAACTTATATTTTCGGCCACCACTGGGGTTTATGTGCAGAAATTTTATTTCTTCTTCTTCTTCTTCTCAACTCATAGTTAGAGATCTATTATTCTACTAAAAACAAAAGGAAGGAGATACTGGAGGATCAAGTAGGAGACTTTGAAAGGAGAGTCATATGGGAGAAGAAACTGCTTTTATTGAATTTCCCAATCAGTACAATATGAAATCGGGGTGAGTATTCCCATCGATATGAATTAAATTTCTAAGGGTAGAATTTCCTGAGGTGATCGGCGTTCCATGTATGATCCACTGGGTATCCCTTCATGTCTTCTAGTTTGTAAGCGCCACCCCGAAGTAATGCCTTAATCAGGTATGGACCCTCCCAGTTAGGAGCTAGCACCCCGTCAGATCTTCTTCGTGTGTTCTGGGTTACTTTCCTGAGAACCAAGTCTCCTTCTTTGAAATTTCGGATCCTCACCCTTTTATTGAAGTGTCGGGCTATCTTGCTCTGATACACAGCCACTTTTTCAGCGACTCTACTTTGTCTTTCCTTAAGTAGGTCCAGATTAGCTCTCAACTTAGCCTCATTTTCTTCCGGTTCATAATTCTGGACCCGAAGAGATATGAGTTTATGCTCAATTGGTAAGACTGCTTCTATTCCGAACACTAGCGAGTAGGGGGTCTCTCTTGTTGCAGTCCGCCTGGTTATTCTATAAGCCCACAGTACATTGGGTAACTCTGCAACTCATAACCCTTTCTTCTGTAAGAGGTTTTTCTTTATGAGTTTCTTAATGGTCTTGTTGGTAGCTTCAAATAGCCCATTGGTCTGAGGATGAGCCACCAACTCAAAACGGAGATCGATGTTCCGGCCTTCACAGAACTCCCCTGAAGTTAGCGTTGTCAAACTGCTTCCCCAAATCAGTTATAATGGCCATCGGGGTACCAAATCAGCAAACAATGTTTTCCTTGACAAAATGGGTGGTTTTTTCTTCAGTTATCTGGGTGAGGGCATTGGCTTCTACCCATCGAGTAAATTAATCTATTACCACCACTGTATGTTTGGCTTAGCTGGGTGCAGTAGGAAGCGGCCCGATCAGGTCTAGTCCCCAGATCACAAAGGGGTAGGGAGTGCTGATTGAGAAGAGTCTTTTTGGTGGGAGGTGATGGAGGTTTGCTGTTTTCTGACAAGCCTCGCAGGATCGTGCAAACTGATTCGTATCCTGGTGTATAGTCAGCCAGTAGTAGCCCATCCTGATTGTCTGGTAAGCCAAAGTTTCACCTGACACATGGTTACCACAGTCCCCTGAATGTACCTCGTTGAGCGCACGCGCATCGTCGAGATGGAGACATCTGAGTAGAGGGAGAGATTTCCCCTTACGGTAGAGGTATCCTTCTACCAGGCAATACTGAGTAGCTATCCTCTTAAGCTGACGGGCTTGATCCGAATCTGTAGAGAGAGTGTCACCTTGGAGATAATCTGCTATTGGATCCATCCAACATGGGGGGCGGCTAACGAGGAGGACCTCTACATCCTTAGCTATGCTGGAACAGGAAACCAATTGGAGGGGTACTCCTCTTGGTAAAGTGTGTCCTTCTCCTGTGGCAATCTTGGCCAGGACATCTGCATGATGGTTCTTCTCTCTAGGCACTTGTTCTATCCTTACACCCTTGAATTTCTTCATGGCTTCCTGAACTTTATCCAGATAGTCCACCATGTTGTCACCTTTTGCTTGGTACAATCCTGACACTTGATTGACCACTAATTGGGAGTCACTCTTGATCAAAAGGTACTCAGCCCCCAAAGCCCCTACTACTCTCATTTTTGCTAATAGAGCATTGTATTCTACTTCGTTGTTGGTGGCTCTGAATTCAAACCTGAAACAATGACTGCATTCGGCTCCTTCGGGGTCAATCACGATGATCTCGGCTCTGTATCCTGACTGGTTTGAAGCTTCATCCGTGTAAAGGACCCAAATCTTACTGTCTTCGGGCCATCCCAGGTTGGTTTGATCTGGATCCGGGTCTACTGATTTACCCGGATTTGGAATTATGCTGAATTCCACTATGAAATCAGCTAGGGCTTGGGCTTTGGCTTTGATCGTGGTTCTTGCATTGTATCTGATGTCGAACTAGGTAAGCTCTAGGGCCCATAGAACCAATCTGCCCGACACATCCGGCCTCTGGAGGAATTGTCGTAAGGGTTGATCAGTGACAACCGCGATGGTGTGAGCTTGAAAGTAAGGCTGAAGCTTTCTGGATGTAGTTACCAAGGCATAGGCAAGCTTCTCTAAGAGGGTGTAGTTTTTCTCGGACTTAGTGAAAGACCGGCTCACATAGTAAATTGGTCTTTGCACCCTGTCACTGCATTCTTTCACCAAGGCTCCACTAGTAGCAACTTCTTAAACTGCTAGATAGAGTAGGACCTCTTCCCCCGGGGTTGGTTTTACCAAAAGAGGCGGACTTGACAAGTACTCCCTTAAACCTTGAAAAGCCTGCTCGCTTTGTTCGTCTCACTTCATCTTCTTCCCCTGCTTAATGATCTTGAAAAATGGGAGACATTTATCTGTGGAGCGAGATATGAACCGGTTCAGGGCTGCTATCCGTTCGGTTAATCCTTGTGCCTGCTTGAGAGTTGTAGGGGACTCGAGGTCTAAGATAGCTTTGATCTTCTCAGGATTAGCCTCGATTCCCCTTTCATGCACCATGAATCATAAGAATTTGCCAGCTGCTACAACGAATACACATTTAGCAGGGTTCAACCTCATCTGGTTTTACCTTATTACCTAGAAGGTCTGGAGTAAGTCCCCTGTATGTTGTCTAGCTTCCAGAGATTTAGTGATCAAATCATCTATGTACACCTCCATGGATCTTCCTATCTGTTCTTTGAACAACTTGTTCACCATGCACTGGTACATGGCACCTGCATTTTTGAATCCTAATGGCATTACCTTATAGCAGTAGAGGCCTTGTCTAGTGATGAAGCTAGTCTTGTCTTGATCAGAAGGATGCATCATGATTTGATTGTACCCCGAGAAAGCATCCATGAAACTTAAGAGCTTGTTTCCTGCAGTGGAGTAAATGAGCTGATCTATCTTAGGTAGAGGGAAGCTGTCCTTGGGGCAAGCCCAGTTGAGATCGATGTAATCCACACACATCCGCCACTTCCCGTTAGACTTGGTTACCATTACCATGTTGGCGATCCATTCGAGGTACCGAGATTCCCTTATGAACCCGGCCTTCAGGAGCTTGTCAACCTCTTCCTAGACAGCGGCGTTCCGTTCGGCATTGAAGTGTCTTCATTTTTGCTTTATTGATTTGAAGGTTGCATCCACTGCCAGCCTATGGGTAGCCAGGATAAGAAAAATGCCAGGCATCTCCTCATGGCTCCAAACAAAGATGTCGTTGTACTCTCTGAGGAGTTCTACCAAGTCCTTCTTGATTTCGGGGTCTAAACCTCCTCCAACTTTTACTGTCTTTGTCTGATCTTTGCTCATGATCAGGATCTCCTCTAACTGATCTGTGGGGTGCCCACTGGTCCAACCCCGCTCTTTTTCCTCTGGCTCTTCCATGATTATGTCTGGTACCTCTCCTTCTTCCAAGACATAATGATCCCACTCTGACGCTCCCTGACTTGGATCACTGGTCACATGTGCGCATTGTTTAGCTAATGCAGCGGGGTTGGTGGACACCGCGTAACAATTTCGAGCTGTCTGCTGGTCCCCTCTTACTTCTCCTACTCTTGTTCCCACCGGAAAATTCAACACATTATGGTAGATGGATAGCACCCCTCTGATCCCTGACAGGAAAGGCCTACCCAAAATTGCATTATAGGCAGACGGGGTGTCTACTACGATGAATTCCATCATTATGTTCTGTTGAAGAGAAGCTTCTCCGACTATCACTGGCAAAATCTTTGTCCCCATTGGCATTACAGAGTCCCCTGTGAACCCATACAAAAGGGAGGTGCAACTGTTGTAGCAAGAGTTCTTCAGATTAAGTTGCTCATGAGCCCACTTGAACAGAATGTCAACACTGCTTCCCCGTATCAATCAAGATGCGGTGTACTAGGCAGTTGGCAATCTGTATTGTGATTACCATGGGGTCATCATGTGGCTGAACTGTATTGTAAACATCCTCCTCCGTGAAGATGATTTTAGTGGAGCGGGATAAATCCCGGGATCCACTACTGATTTTAAGTATCTCGTGATCAGCATTAAACCTGGGAATCTTCCTTGCGTGGTTCTTTCTCGAATTTTTGGAGGTTCCAGCTAGGGTAGGGCCTCCACTGATGGTGTGGATCACCTGGATCTGCTGCATCAGATCCTTCTCACCATCTCTTCTTCTTTCTGCTACCTCTTGTATCCCGTTTTGTACCTGTTTCCCTTCTTTGATGCTGTCCCGTACCTGCTTTAAATATTCAGTTAAAAGACCTCCTCTCACCAGTCCTTCAATTTGATTACGGAGGCTGTAGCACTCTGAGGTGTTGTGCCCTATATCTTCATGGAAATCATAATATTTGTATTGATTCCTCCTGTCAACCGGGATTTTCATAGGACCTGGCTTTCTGAGTAGGCCCTTATCTCGAATGGTGAAATAGATGGTTTCTCGCGAAGCATTAAAAGGTGTAAGGATTCTCATATTGATTGGCTTATTTCGTAGACAAACCACATGTTGGGGTTTGACTTGTAACGGTAGTTTTAGGTGTTTAAGGAGTGCCCTTAAGACCTAGAGGTGACAAGCACACTAAAGGTATATCTCTTGTGCTTAGTTTTTTATTGAAGAGATTTAGTAGCACACACTCACTTAACATATTTTATTATGTGTGCATTCTCTTCACATGTTACTTCACACATACACTTTTATCTGTCAACCGGGATTTTCATAGGACCTGGCTTTCTGAGTAGGCCCTTATCTCGAATGGTGAAATAGATGGTTTCTCGTGAAGCATTAAAAGGTGTAAGGATTCTCATATTGATTGGCTTATTTCGTAGACAAACCACATGTTGGGGTTTGACTTGTAAGGGTAGTTTTAGGTGTTTAAGGAGTGCCCTTAAGACCTAGAGGTGACAAGCACACTAAAGGTATATCTCTTATGCTTAGTTTTTTATTGAAGAGATTTAGTTGTTAGGATTATGCTCAATAGCAAGAGTGTAATATTGTAATTAACAATCTTTTCATATTAATAAAGTGATTTCTGGTTTAAACAAATCTTATAGCATTTATAGTTTAATATTATAATTGTCAAAGTAAATAATCATAAGGTCTAAAGACTATGAGAAAAGAAGAATTGTTCGTACATCTGGATATGTATGTGGTAGACACAATTCTTTAGTTAGTCTTGAATATTGTTCACAACTTAAGTTAAAGGTTGGGCACCTTTATCTTGTTAAAGTTGTAGAATTCTTTTGCTAGCATTTGAGTGGGATCAAATGAGATATGATGAGTCTAAAATCATCGGAGTGTCTTTGAGCAAAAGAATCTAGTGCACTGGGTGCATTGAACTGGATCACAATGAAATACTTTATCTATAACCGTCAGTAGATAAAAGCCATTTCATTATCAGGACAATCGGAGAGTCTATCTTAATCCTGAGATAAATGATGGACTTATGGTTGCAAGTGATATCATTTGAGTTATCAATGAGTACGATTATATCGCATAGTCTATCCTCGATAGTTTGGTGATATTCATTTGTTAATCGATAGAGGACTTCATTTATAGATATGGACATTGTGGCTCCATTTATCAAATGAGAGTTTAATATCATCATATGGATGTTTTGAGGTAATTGGATATTAAATCTCAACGTTGAGTTTTCGATAGTGTCTATTGAAAACATGGTTTCTAGACAAGTCAAAATATCCAAGTTCAAAACGTGGTCATATGAGTAAATATGGTAACTTGGAGAGTTATAGGCGGTCTATGAACTCTTGGCGATTACTGATATTAATCACGAGGATACACTATCTCCAACATGATTGTCTAGGGTATGAATGAGGAAACATCTTCCTTTTCTGTCTTTATTTAAGAGTTCAATTTTAGCTCTTTAGTGGAATGAGTTAAAATTAATGGATCGGACCTAAGTGAATCATTTGTTGATTGTGATTAGGTTATGTCTATTGAAGCTTAAATTTAGATAGCCCGCTAAGATCCCCAATCCACACGGACTTGCATGGATCACTTGATATATTCTACCGGACCAATTTAAGGGTCCATCTAGAATTGCATTTAATATATTAAGAATATAATTTGCACATTATTTATGTAATGGGCTGCTCAATTATATTTATATATTAATGAATGACATGTGGGCTTGTTTCTTTTAGTAAGAATGGGTCTAGTTCACATGTGGGCTTGTTTCTTTTAGTAAGAATGGGTCTAGTTCACATGTGGGCTTTTTATTTAAAGTCCAATGGATTAAATGAAATAAGAAAATAATATATAACCCATTTATTATAAGTGGGGCGGCAAAGGTGAATTAATTAACCTAATATATTATTTTGTTTCATTGTTTAATTAAATAAGAATTAATTAATTTATTAATTAATTGTTTAATTAAGAAACAAATCTTTTCTGATTAGGAAATATGATTCCTAAAGGTATACTATTGGTAGTAGTATACTTAAATTAAAAGACTTGTTTGACAAGGAAATAAATAATTAATTTTATTTATTTAATCAAATAAGAAGTCTTTTTATTTAGTCAAATAAAAGAATAAAAAGATTTATGAGTTGGATTAGGGTTGTGGAGTCTTAAACTAAATAGGAATTAGGGTGCAATACAAACTCCTTTTGGCTTGAGTATTGCGGCAACCCTAGTCCCTTTTAGGTTAGAGATTTCGGCCACCCTAATAAAAAGAAAGAAAGAAAATTTTGCCATATATATAAGTGGACTTATAGAATTCGGCCACTTAGGGTTTTGGTGTGCTTGATTCTATTTTCTTCTTCTTCTCAATTCATAGAAAGATTAATTTTTATTCTACTAAAACATAAAAGAGACATAAATTATTCTTTGATGGTATACTATTTGCTTATTCATCAATAAGCTTGTGTGTACAACATCGAGCTTGCTTCACGCGAGTTTCGATCATTAGATTAAGAACTCAAAAGTGACCGGAATAATCTTAGTATTCTTTTGATTGTTTTTGTGACTAACAAAGAAGAGAAAAGTTTGTTTTGTCCAATCACAGGCTTGCAATTCAAAGAAAAGGGAGACCACGCTCCTAGGTGATCCACGTTCGTGCTAGAATTGAAGATCTTGCGGATTACCATCGACGTAAGTCAATCGGATCACGCGACAAAAGGTATTCTTCTTTTGTTAGATAATATATATCTTTAATTGATTAAAAGGGTTAAGGTTCATAAATGGAAAATTTTTTAAAAGCTACTAAATCTCTATTTTTTTAGTCTCGCTTCCGCTGCGTGTACTATACGGTATTTTTCCCTACATTAGTAGCACACACTCACTTAACATATTTTATTATGTGTGCATTCTCTTCACATGTCACTTCACACATACACTTTTATGAATTGTATCTTGTTGTGTGTTTGTGTCTTGTAATTCGTTTTCCGTAGATGTTCGAAAACTACCGCGCTTGCACATAAGTGTGCTTGGTGTTGTGCGATGACCACTCTCGGAGAGTGTCTTGGCTTCTCATTGGATTCACCACTTTTGGTGAATCAGCGATTAGATCGGTGGCCCTGGCCGCCGAATGAAACCGCCGTTTTGGACCAGAGGTCTCTGGTCTGATTCTATGATTAGATCGGCGGCCCCGACCGCCGATTTGAAACCGCCGTTCATACCTGATTGTTTCAATCTCTCAGGTTTATTCTGCAGTTAGATCTGCGGTTTCTAAACTGCAGAATGAAACTGCCGTTGTTCCCCTGTTTCTCTCGGGACCAATTCGGCGGCCTGGCCGCTGAATGAAACTACTGATCGTGTGTTTTCAAGGGCAAACTTGTCTTTTCACATGCCCTGTTCTTGATGCCTATAAATATCATGCTTTCTCATTTCTCTGAGTTAATTCTTTGACTCCTTAGAACCCTAAAGCAAAAAGAGAAACACTTGAGAGAAAAATCATCAAGAACTCACCTTTAAACACTCAAAGCTTTTCATTTGATTCATCATGTTCATCTAGGATCATTCATGCATAGCTTTGCATCATCACAACTTGCTTGGTAAGATTTTGACTAACTTCATCTAATTTTAGTTTCTTTCTTATCAAGAAATCTCTTTACTTACTTGTATGTTTTATGTTCACATGCTAAATACAAGATATAGATTGTTTGTGATGAATATGATTGAGTGTTGTATTGTGATAGCTATCTAGGTTTTGCTTAATCTTGATTAGCTAAACTTTATGATATGTCATTTAGCTTTTGATATCTAGGATTGATTTCATTGATACATCATCATCCTAGATAAGCATATAGGGTTGCCTTGCTCTTATTGCATTTTGAGTATTTCACATATTCACTCAGGTTGCATTCTCTTCATTGAGAACTAAGTCTTGTGTTGCTTCCGGGATTAGGTTGCATAAATCACAAGCATTAGGACTAGGTTCACTCATACCGGGATTAGGTAGGTGTGTGATTACTTTCAGGATTAGGTTGTAATCTTTCTCACATTTAGTGGATTCGAGGTTCTAGTGTGGCTCACTTATTACCTCGTGGTTTTTCCCGTGAGGGTTTCCACGTAAATATCAAGTGTCATTTAATATTTTCGCACTATATTACACTTGTTATATTTGTATTGTCTATTAGGGGTATTTTCGTAATCTTGCCTATTAACGAAAATTGGGTAAAATCGGATAAAATCTATTCACCCCCCCCCCCCCCCTCTAGATTAATATTGAACACACCGTAATTTGTTTCAAGAGGGGTGTAGTGATTATATTCTTCTTCCTCTCATACTACTCTGGACACTTCCTTCAGGGGAATCTCCCTAGGGGGTGATCTCCTGGCTAGATACCTTTCCTGGTACGAAGGAATAGGAAGCGGCCAGTAAGTGGACCGGTTCGGAGGCTGATTCTGGAACTTTCTAGCTGGTGCAGGCTTCGGAGCCTCCTTCTTGTGGCGTGGTGCTGATCGGGCTTCATCGTGCTCGATTTTAATCCGGAGTTGTTCCTCGATGTCTGATCAAACCAGATTTGGTATGATTTTGGCCCTCATTTTCGATTCTTTTTGTTTGATTCTCAGGCATATCCCCATGTTTAATGGTGTTAAATTGAGTGTTTCAGGTTTTATCAGGTTTCGAGAGCAATTGGGATGAAGTGGAGGACTTGTGTGCAAAATGGCTCACAAATGAGAAGAAACAGGGCATTTTTGCCACTTAGACAAGAGGAGGTCGCTACATGGGTGCCATGGCGACAGAGGATTCTTCAAGACATCAGAAGGTCGCCATTTGGTCACCACTTAAGCGCCATGGCGACAAAAAGTCTCTAAAAGCATCAAGTGGGTCGCCACTTGGGGGTCGTCATGGCGACCTACCCCTACAAATGACGACCTCACTCTTCAAGGCAAGGTCGCCACTTATGGTCGCCATGGCGACCTTGATGTTGCAAGTGGCGACCTCTTTATATTTTAAAGGTCGCCTCTTATGGTTGCCATAGCAACCTTGATGTGCAAGTGGCGACCTCCACACCATTTGCTCATGGTCGCCACTTGCTAGATGGTGAAAAAGATGATTTTCATGGCCACCTTTGCATCTAACCGTTTTACGCACCAGGGTCGCCATAGCGACCAAATAGCGAACTTGGTGCCACATCAGCGAATCAAGCAGTTATCAGTACATGTCCAAGAGTGTGTATAAATAGAACGGCCTTCCATCTTCAGCACAACCAGATCCTGAGAGAAGAGGGCACAAATTTGCATCTTTGAGATCTAGCTTTCTCATCCATGGAACACCATTCCTCATCCTCCATTTCTCTCCTTGAACTCATCTAATCCCATCCAAACCTCAACAAAAAGCCTTGATTCCTTCCCTACATCATTCCTATCCCACCATTTCTCCACCCAAATTCCTTTGTCACTTTCCACCAAAACACCCACATTTCAAGGCATATCATCTACTTCCATTCCTTGCATCTAGGTGCATAAAGGAGAAAAAGGATCAAGCTTAAAGAAGGTGACCCAAGGGTTATTTCCTTACTATTTACTTCTTTTCATTTATTGCAAATATGTGTAACTAAACCCCTAATCTAGGGGATAGATTTGAGGATCAATTGGTTGTGGGTTTTAGCTTAGCTTGTAATGAATCTCATGTGTTCTATTCATTCAAATTAATAGATTCTATTCATTATATAATTGACTTGTATATCACTTGTTAATTGCAATCTTGAGTAGAGTAATTTGTTATATATTCATATGTGGATTGACACTCCTTGTGTGATTAAGAACCCATTGAATAGGATAGATTAGTGGTGGGTATATCAACCCCATTAATCTAAGCCTTTAGTGGTTAACATAATGAGATTGGTACATTAAAGTAGCTATATGGCATTACCCACATTCAATTGTTAATCGATCTATTCCCTAACTATCTTATTAATTGTTTTCATCATTACTCTTATCAAGGTGTTGAGTATTCTATTACATTTTTGTATCTTCATTTTAGTAGTTAGCATTGGTGGTTTTAGAAACCACACATCTATCAAACACTATGATTTATTTTATTGTTCAAAGATTAGTAAATCTATCTAATTAACACTCCATATCCCTGTGGAACGAACTTGCTTACCATTTTGCTATCAAATCACATTTTAAAAGGATTAAGTGGCTTAACAGAGTTTTCAAGGATCAAACAAAAACTATATCATTTTTGTGAGTGCACGACGGCTCATCAATGTCCACCTATTCCAGAGCCCAGTTGTAGGCTTCCTAGTACATCTCTGGAGGATGTTTGGCAAAAAAACGAAATAGTCTACCAGCCCATAAGTTCCTCCGAAAGTTGGTTAGAGTTTCCTTCTTGTCGAATACACCCATCTAGACGACCTCTTTATAGAATTTCTCCATATAAGATCTCAGAGTTTCACCCCGCTCCTGAACCACGTATTGCAGCAAGATAGGATCCTAGGGACGGGGCTTGATCCCCTGAAACTGTGCACAGAAAGCTTTGGTGAGTTTAGAAAAAGAATCAACACTACCTAGTGGTAACTTTCTGAACCATGTCTTGGCACAGTCAATCAAGGTTGAAGGAAACATTCTACACATGGCTAGCTTTGTCGCACTTTGAACCTCCATCTGATGGACAAAACTTTCTAAGTGGCTGACGGGGTCCTCTGTCCCGGAATACTTCTCAGAAGGCATTTTGAATTTAGGAGGTAACCCCGCCTCTCTGATTCTTTTGGAGAAAGGTGCATTCATTTTGCCTAAGGGGTTCCTCTGGATTCCTTGGTGGTTTCCCTTCTTTAACTGCTCTAACTCCTTCGCCATCCTGGTCATCTGATCCCTAGGTACTGGGATTTCTTGGTTCCGGATAGGGCTACTGAACCCTCTTCATCCGAAGATTCTGAATCAATGACTACCTTATTTCGCTTTGCTCTCTGATGTCTTGCTTTGGAGCTTTTTCGGGATCTGGCACTTCCTTCTGAATCGGGATGTGAATCATTCTCCTTCACCCTTGGTTTGGATGGAGATTGGGCTCTCCTAGGGGGAACCTCAATAACTGACTTCACCAGACTGGATCTGAGATCTGCCTATCGGGCTGGGAGAGATGGACCCAGCCAGTCGAATACTGGTACCCGAGTACTTGGGCCAATGTCCCCTGGGATCCTGGCTGTTTCGAAGGGGATCCCTTGGTCTATCATCCGGAGTCGGATGGCTTCTACGTATGCTGCAGCATGGTGTTCTAACACATCCCGATTGACTTCCTGCCTGGCGAGGTCTTGAGGCACAGGGCTTGCAGCTGGGGGAGGAACTGGCGGTGGATTCTCATTCCTGACACCTTTACCCCGCCTCTGAGCTCTTTCAATGGAAGCGAGGGACTAGGGTCCTGATGGCTCGGGATGACCCTGGGAGGATCGGAGTCTCATTATAAAAATTTCTAAGCAGAACTAGGCTGTTTTGAATAATGGATGAGATAAGTAGGTTTTTTTCCCACAGACGGCGCCAAAAGTGTTACCGAAAAATCATCACTGGGGGTGAAATTCCAAATAACGACTTTAAGGGGGACCAAGATCAGAGATGACCCCGGTCGGGGAGGTATCAAGTAGTTCGATACCGACTAGGTCCTCGATAATGCACAAACAATTAGGAACGCTAATAAACAAACAAGAAGAGCTTTTTATTCATCACTTTACGTTACAAATACATGGACTATATTTTTCAGGATTATAAGTGAACCATGAAGGCTCGGTGAATAATGGAGATGGTGGTGATGGTGAACTCGTACGTGTCGATAAGTAGAATTGGTTTTAGGGTTCCTGAAGATAATCTTTTTTTTTTTTCCGTTTCTGGTGAGCAAGATGTTGTATATATTGGTCATGTTGCTTGCCATGCACTCCTACAATTTAGGACTAGGGTTTGGTAATTACAGAACCTCTTTTCTCTAAGGAGATAATCTCGGATCTTTTACATACAGAATCTAGTCTTTCCCTCCTAGGAGGAGTCAATCTCGTAAGCAAATCTTTCCTTCCTAGGAGGATTCTAACTGCGTTGACCTGTTTAAAATAGGACTCTCTGGCGGGAAGGAGTACGTCTCCTCTGTTTCGACTGGACGGCGGCATTTTAATAAGTCTTTATGGAGCTTTTAATTCTGGAATAAGAATCTTACTGCTTGGTATCTTCCTGCTTGGCGGGTTGGTTATATCAGAAGGCGTAAACCGCTAGTCATCCTGCTGCTGAAGTAGGGGAGTGTCTAGCTGATACCGTAGCGGGATGCTTAATGGAACTCCGTGTCGGGGTGCTACGGGGTTCATAGGAAGCCAGGGCATGACTGGGTTAGACCCCGCTGCAGGTTTTAACAAGTAGTCCGGCTCGGGGCAATGCTTATGAATCAAGATGCTGGCGGGGTCCTTGAGAAGCTAGGGAAAGGCTGGGGCGGACCCCGCTGGAGGGGTATGCACTAGGATCAGTAGGGGTCCCCCTTTATCGGGGTAGCCGGATGGTGTCTGGATTCCTATGTCCTCCTTGTGTCGAGGTGGAAAATTCTTCTTTGGTCCTTTACCAATTTTGGTGGCTAACAAATATATATAATATATAGTACATATATAATATATATTTATATATCATTAATATAATATATAATAATATATTATTATTTTTGGAAAGGAGGGTATTTTTGGAATGGAGTTAGGGCATATGAGAGTATTTATGGAATATAATGGAAGGGCATTCCATTGGTTTTTGTAAGGACTGTGCATTCCACCAAAATGGTGGAATCACCATTCCATTGCATTTTAACAAAGCAAATAAATGGAATGGCTTTCTTTCCTTTCCATTCTATTCCATCCAACCGAACATGGCCTATAGGAGACTCGAGACATCAATTATAATAAACATGATTTGGAATACAACTCTCACTATAGGAGAGATATTTCTCAACATGCATCTTGCAATTTAATGAACAAATGTAAGACTCAAATTATTAATTTATATGAGTAATTGAATTATTAACGTGTCTCTTAGTATGAAACAAGAGGATGCAAAATAAATAAACAATTTTTTTTTTAAAAAAAATATTTTTGAATTTTTTTAAAAATAAATGATTTAAAATTTTACCTATCCAATATCGGTTTGCCCAAAAACTGATATCTTACTGTAAAATAAATCCATATCGGGATTTTGTTTGGTGTTGAAAATAGAAAATAAAAATTTAAAAAAATTATTAAAGATTAATAAAAATTTTGAAAAAACTATCAAGAAAAAACTGTCAAGAAAGACCGATTTTCTTATAGAGTGACATTATAAAAAAACCATAAAAAGGATAAGAAAAATTCAACCTTTCTTTTCTATTATGTGATGTGGTTTTGAAGAAGATGTAAAGTTTGGAGAAAAAAAAAAAAAAAGAACGATAAAAACAGATGTAAGGTTCCAGAAGATTAGAGAGAAACACGTTGATCATTTCAAGAAAAAAATATAACCAAAAATTTAAAAATATCACCTGAAGTAAATTTTTTACTGGGTGTGAAATGTGTAGCGGGCTTATTTTTTCATCCCCGCTATTAATTTTGGCAACGCGCCCAGTTTTTATTTATTTATTTATTTTTATTTTTTTTTACATTTGTTTTGGTGTATAGCATTATAAAAAGGATAATGATTGGGTGCTGACTAGTAGCTAAAATATTGACCAACCAATTGAAGTATAGAACGTGGCCCAATTTGTGAAGAATGTAAGTAGATAAATATAAAAAGTAAAAGAAAAAATTAACATGCTACACTTCAATTGGTGGGTCAGTATTTTGGGTGCTGACGGGTCAGCATTCAAGCATTATCCTTGTTAAAAAGCTATTAATGTAAATCAAGTTTGTGAAATACGATGGTTATGATGTAACATTTTTGAAATGCTATATTATTACTACTAAAAAATAATGAAAATGGAAATGTTTTGTTATATATCAATTATAGCATTTTATAACAAAAAGCTGTTACAAATGGAGATTTCATAGCTTTTGAAAAGAATGCTATTGACCAAACGTCACTAGAATATCGTAGTCCCATTTTCACAGTCCTTCATGACGAAGGCACCATTACAAAAATTACTAGAGAAAACTTCGTACAATTTTTCGCGGTTTACCAAGATGAGACCAAGATAACGAAAAACTCTAGAAGGTTTTTCACAATGTACCAAGATGACACTTGGACTGCAAAATCAACTAGAAGGATTTCGCGGTTCATATGACACCAAGATAGAGAAAACCTCTGGAAGATTATCGCAGTGTCTTTTTCGCGGTGCATCAAGACGACACCAAGACCACGACAATGAGAAGAAGATACATTTTTAAGTGATCTAACACACTAACATATATGCATTATGTGCACATGTGAAATTGGTGTGATGCACACTAAAATGACAATAAAAACACAAATGAATAAATTGTGTATGTGCACGTAAATCTCTACAAGAGTACAAGTCAAGTGATATACCTTTGAAGCTCTTAATCGGGAAGATTGCCAATCACGATTACACTATTGAGTACATGACGATCCTAATCTACCCATTTACAATAATAATAATAATAATAATAATAATAAATAAATAAATAAATAAATTCCCAAAATCACGAAATGGAGTACCTTATGCTTATGATAAACCCTAATTAAACTCTAATTTTATTTCAAGTATCAAACTTTCTCATCATCACATGATTATCATATAATAAATAATGAAAAAAGAATTTTCAGAGGATTCTAATCATACAGAGGTAGGTATTATTATTATTATTATTATTATTATTATTATGTCTTTCTTTTATGTCTAGTTATGAATTCTATCAATAAACAATAATTTTTTTTATAAAGAAAAAAAAATAACTATAGATATCAATGAATTTTATTTATTTATTTTTAAGATAGCTGTATAGTGTATATATAAGATAATTCCATATTGAAAATCTTTTGACACCATATACAATCCAGTTTTACATCTTCCCTTACATAATGCTTCTACATTCGAGACATTTTCAAAAGTAAATTGGATCATTATTAAAGAGGATTTAATTCCAAAAATAATATGATTTTTTTTATATATAAATTGGGTGTGGTTTTTTTTATTTATTTATTTATTATTATTATTATTATTATTATTTTATGTATCTAGGATCCCGGACTTCGTCTAGACACCTATCCGTCTACTCCAACTACATGACTCGCTGTGGCCTGTATGTTGGAAGCAAGCCCCCAATTGTGTGACCCGCTGTGGCCGGTATGTTGGCTTCGGAAAATTGGGTGTGTTAATAATTTAAAAGGGTTTATAAATTTCAATAAGGGTACTATTGGCATTAGGATGTGCATTTATAGTAATATTTATTTTTAAAATTTTAGATATGAGTTTACTTATAAAAATAGGTGCACTAATTAGTTTTATGGGTGTCATTATCAGCACCATTTAAGTCGTCATAAAATCATTCTTGAAGCTTTTAAACCATCATAAAGTAGCGTTTATAATGATTTTTAGCTCTAATAAAACACTTTTTTATAATAGTATCCAAAGTAAGGACCTTAATGAAATCTTGAGTTCATGTTGGTTATATCTTGGATTAGAGATTGAAGAAGATGAGCAAAGTACCCACTCACTCGAGGTGCGTGGAGATTTATCGAGTCCGACGAAGATTGTTCATGTCATAAAGTAGCCTTTGTAATGATTTTTAGCTTTAATAAAAGAGAAAATAGCCTTTTTAGGCAAAAATTAAGAGGATGTATTGTTTTTGTCCAATATTATTATTTTTATTGTTTTTGTCAATAAATGGACTGTGAGGACATTATTGCCCTTATATTTTTTTTCTTAATCTCTTCTCTCTCTTCTCTCTCTCATTTTCAACTGAATCTCTTTTTTTTTCTTTCTCTCTCTCTCTCTCCTTTTCTCTCTCACACATTCTTCTTCTTCTTTCTCTCCACTCCTCTTTCTCTCACGCCTTCTTCTTCCAGATTTCCTCCTCTCTTCTCTTTATATTTCTCTCCTCTCTTCTTTATATTTCTCGTTTTTTCCAGATTTTTTTTAAAAAAATCAGTTTTTTTTTTTGTTGAAAAATTTCCAGATTTTAAAAAAAAAATTCAGTTTTTTTTGGTTGAAAAATTTCTAGATTTCCGATAGGTTTCCGATTTGACCACGATCTGGTCCAGATCCAAATCGGGTGACCCCAAACCCATATTTAAAAAAAAAAATTTGTTTTTTTTTTTTGAAAAATTTCCAGATTTTTAATAAAAAAATTCAGTTTTTTTTTGTTTTTGTTGAAAAATTTCCAGATTTTTAAAAGGTTTGGATTTGAGTGTTAGTTGTTGATTTTAAGGGTGATTGTGGTTGTGATTAAGTTTAAGTATTGTTTGTTTTTTTAAAAAAAAAATCATATTTTATTTTGTTCAAAAAAATTTCCAGAATTTTCATGTTTAAAATTTTTCAGGTTTTGTTTTGTTCAAAAATTTTTCCAAAAGTTTCCGGTTGAATTTTTTTTTAGGTTTTAAATTGTGTGTTATTAGTGTGTTTAATTGAATGTTACTGGTGTGTTTAATTGGTTAATATTGGTGTGTTTAAATTAAACACACCAAGCCACCAATTAAACACACTAGGCAAAAACAATTAAACACACCAGTGTAAAATGAATTAAACACACCAGACCACCAATTAAACACATTAGGCAAAAACGATTAAACACACCAGTGTAAAACGAATTAAATACACCAGACCACCAATTAAACACACTAGGCAAAAACAATTAAACACACCAGGGCAAAACGAATTAAACACACAAGGGCAAAATGAATTAAACACACCAGACCACCAATTAAACACACCAAGGCAAAATGAATTAAACACACCAGGGCAAAATGAATTAAACACACCAAACAAAAACAATTAAACACACCAGAACAAAACGAATTAAACACACCAGGGCAAAATGAATTAAACACACCAGGCCATCAATTAAACACACCAGACAAAACTCATTAAACACACCATGCCACCAATTAAACACACCAAGGCAAAACGAATTAAACACACCAGGACAAAATGAATTAAACACACTAGGCCATCAATTAAACACACCAGGCCACCAATTAAACACACCAGACAAAACTCATTAAACACACTAGACAAAACTCATTAAACACACCAAGGCAAACCGAATTAAACACACCAGAGTCTGGTGTGTTTAATTCGTTTTGCCTGGTGTGTTTAATTCGTTTTGGCCTTGGTGTGTTTAATTCGTTTTGCTTTGTGTGTTTAATGAGTTTTGTCTGGTGTGTTTAATTGGTGGCTTGGTGTGTTTAAACAAAATAAAATCTGAAATTTTTTCTTTGATAAAAATCAAATCTGAAAAAGTCTGAAAAAAAATTTCCAATAAAACCCAAACTCAAACACAACTCTCACAATTCATAAAAACAACCACAACCCAAACTTAAATAGAACCACAAATCTAAAAATCTGAATTTTTTTCAAATCTGAAATTTTTTTTAAAAAAAAAAGTGAAAGAGAAAGAGAAGAGAGGAGAGAAAGAGAAGAGGAAGAAGGAGAGAAGGCGTGAGAGAGAAAAGGAGAAGAGTGGAAGGCGTGAAAAAGAAAGAGAAGAGAGGAGAAAGAAGAAGAAGATGAACGTGAGAGAGAAGGAGAGAGAGAGAGAAAGAAAAAAAAGACTCTGTGTAAAGGAGAGAGAAGAAGAAAAAGAAAAAAAAAAGAGAATTTTTTTTTTTATATAAATAAGGGCAATCTTGTCCAAAAAGTGGATATGTTGACAAAAACAATAAAAATGATAATTTTGGACAAAAACAATAAACCCACTAATTTTTTGGCTAGTTTCAAGGTTCTCCCTTAATAAAACACTTTTTTATAATAGTATCCAAAGTAAGGACCTTAATGAAATCTTGAGTTCATGTTGGTTATATCTTGGATTAGAGATTAAAGAAGATGAGCAAACTACCCACTCACTCGAGGTGCGTGGAGATTTATCGAGTCGGACGAAGATTGTTCGTGATAGAAATACTTAAACGTAATCAACGAAGTTATTGAGTTATAATAAGTTCTAGCATTCTAGTGTTGTATAACAATCTTTTCACAGTGAATTAATTTTATGTCTGATATGGTCCCATGGTTTTTCCACACGAGGTTTTCCATGTAAAAAAAGTTAAGCATGTTGTTTTAAGGCAGCTAGTTTATTGATGAATTTAGTAAGTAAAATAAATAAATAATTATTATTATCGTCGATTGTAGTTCAGTTATGAATGAAGACACTTGTTCTACCTAATAATATTTTAAGTTTGAATTGTCATCATCAACAGTGGTATATCAAAAATAAAAAAATAACCTCGACTAAAGAAAGGATCAATATGACAAGCACTAAATTAATAATTCCGGTATTCCAACTGATCCAACGGGCAACGGCACGAACAAAGCTTGAGGAAATGGAAGATGAGGTCAAAAGGTTAATGATAATGTATGGCTTTTGGAGATGTGGACTGGGTTGTGTTGAGGAAATGGAAGATGAGGTCAAAAGGTTAATGATAACGTGGACTGGGTTGTGTTGGTTGGTCCATATCTTCTGAATCAACTATCAATTACGTAAGGGTACTGATGCTTTGGTCAAAAAGCAATTTGACATTAATTCAAGTCATCTCCCAATTTGGTTTGGACGACCTCCTCTTACATCATTCGAACCTGAATCTCTATCTCTTTGAAGTCAATAACTTTGCAACTCTTACTACAGTTTTGTTTACCATATTTTTTCTTTTCTAGTTGGTGCTTAAGATAATAATGTCTTTAAAAACTGTTTTCTTTTTCTTTATCTTTTTTTATCTAAGAGGGATTCATAAATAACCAAATTAAAGGAATTATAAATCACATAGGATATTATTATGTATAAACTTAACAACAGACGGACGGAAGTACGGAACTCCTCCATCGAGACCAATTCTTAGTCAAAGAGAGTCAATTAAGCTAATTAATGTGCTATAAAATAGCTTCTTGGTAAACAAAACAATATTCGACCACTTCTAGCAAACTGTTTATTATGTCTTGCTAAAAACACTTTAAAATAGTTCAACATATTTTTGCATTTATTTATTATCATTATTTGTAAAGTATTATACTATTATATAAATTAGAGATATTTTTGGAGAAAGGGGATTCGTACTCATAATCTCGTGGTGCAAGTGTGAGTGGTTTTACCACCGGACCGACCTTATCTTGTCATTTTTGTATCTATTTTTCAATTAATAAGGTATATCTAATCGAAATAAATGAATATGTTTTTAATTTGGATTAAATAATTTAAGTAATAGATGCATTAAAAAACACTTTAAAAAAAATTGTTTAATGTTTTGTTGAAAGTATTTTTACTGCAAAAAAAAAAAAAAAAAAAAAAAATACAAAACAAAATCCTTTCTACAACTCAAATAATTACAACAATATACAAAAAGCAAATTCTATAATATATATAGACAAATGGTTACAAACATATAAAAAACAATACAAAATAAGAATTAATACAATTAAAATCTAAGTGTAAACAGTTACAGTACATTCTAAATATCCAATCGTATATTGGTTATTGGTTGATGAAAGCGTTAAGACGAGACATCATTTCTTGTGTTCTCATTTGGGAGAAGCGAGAATTATGGAGAACTTGAAATGCATGTCCAACTCCTTTGTAAACCACTTTTTCCACTCTCTTACCAGCAGTAGCCAAGGCACTGCAAAACTCCAAGTTTCTATCTTTAAGTATATCCATCTCTGATATGCAAACCATAATCCTCTGATCAACTCTCAATTCACTGCCTGAGCCCAAAGGGTTGCACCATGGATGGTCTCTATTAGCCCCTAACGGCAGTGACAATCGCCAATATGTATCGGAAGCTGACAGAGTTAGAGCTGAATTGGGAAGCTGCTGCTGAGTGCCATATTGCTTCTCCGACCATGTTCTTGCTTCTCCTCCAAAGAAAGGTTGAATCAATATGGTACCTTTAACACAAAGTGGCTTGTAATTGGATCCAACCAGCCTTGTGGTAACATTATAAGCTATGTTCCCACCAGCGCTGTCTCCGGCTACGAACATGCTTGACAAATTGCACTTATTTATCCACCACGTGTGTTCATTAGACCCGTTTAAGGCTTGTTGTTTAACCCACATAAGGCTGCTTATACCATCCTCGTAAGCACTGGGGAGACGGGTTTCGGGGGCTAGCCGATAGTTTATGGACATGATTACACAGCCTGCTTTGGAAGAAAGATTTGCTAGGAAGTCATGGTAACAACTCCAAGCAGCCGAGCCAATGCAAAATCCACCACCGTGAAAGTATAAAAGGAAAGGGAGTTTGGCAGATGATGATGAGTTTGGGACGTAAATTCGTGCCCATAAGTTGGTGTATTTATCGATGGATATATCTCTTGCTGTGACTCCAAGATGTGATGGCACGGCGCAGTGGACATTAGGAATGGCTGGAGGCCTTTCGACATGCCCATTTTTGTATACTCTGATTAGACCTTCTACTTCTTCAATGACTACAACTCCATGATTATTGTTCTTGATTGATGATGAAACTTGTTCAAGGTTGTTATTGAGCCTGCTGCTTGGATCGACGGAAATAGCAGCCATTCTTTTACTTCTCAAACAATTTCAATAGAAAGAATGTGTTTGTAGAAGTGTGGTATTGTGCTTATATATGTTGCATGGAAAGCTCTTTATATAGAGAATGACAACATGTACCATTTAAACAATTATTAGAGAAAGCTTTCAAAGGACAAGATTTTTTTTTTTTTTTTTAAGATAAACCTAAGTGGTAAAGTAACTACTTAAAGAGAAATTTATTATAATAAGAGAAATACAAAGAGAGAGAAGAAAACAAACATTATTAAAACTAAAATAAAAAAATAAAAAAAACTGATGAAGTGTATATCAACTTCATTGGAGGCGCTTAGAATATCTTCCCTTAACACCAGTCACAGATAACATCTTAGAAGTCAGTTTCACTTTTCTTTTCGATTTGGTCACCACTGGGATCTAATTATCTTCATCTAACACGTAATCATTTTCTCGTAGCATACTTGACGATGTGTGGAATTTGAAGCATAAATATCTTGGTCTTCTTTGGGGATTTTCTCCAAATTATTCTTTCCTCTCCTATCTCATGAAGTGTTAATTCCATCCAAAGCTTGCTGAATTTCTTGTGTAGTGTCACCAAGACCCTCATAATTTGTTGGCCCATCTGATCATTTGAATAAATATAGAGATTTCATCCATATTAATAACAGAATCATTATTCAATAAAATATCAAGGAAGATGATCAAAGAATTGATTGCCTACAGATTTGTGTGCTGCTAAATTTTTCACTTGATTGCCTGCAAATTCTTGGGTTGTAGATCTATCAATGACCTGTTTGCTTACGAAATTTTTTTCCGGATTTATTGTGCTATTATTGACCATATTTCCAACATTAATAATCGGATTGTTACCAAATTGGTCACTAACATTGATAGCATGATTCAAATTTTGAAATTCCTTAATTTCCTCCTCATGGTCAACCTTTACCTAAATTGTAGGAATTTGAAAGAAAGGTTCTACCGTCGCTGTAGCCAACCCTTCGGAGTGGTTGCCATGAGTCTCCACAAGAATTGAAGGAAGCTTCCTCCTTTCCTTTTTAATCTCAACAAGTGGACAACTGAACTCATCTCATTTACTCAGGATGTCACTTATAGATTCCCATCTCTTCAACGGATTGTGATTTTTTGCTAAACTGATCTTTATCCCGATCTCAATAAATCTTGTTACATTTGTTAGATTAATTTTTTCACTTTCATTATTTTTTAATTACAGTGTATTATTTTTTTAAGTGTTTGATGTCATGTCAAAGATTAGCACAGTATGAGATCTGTACCACCACTCACAGTGACATACTTTTGTCTTTTGACTCATGTGCCCTTTGTTTTGAAGTTGATTACATAATTTTCATTGCTTTATTCAGTTAATAATTACTAGAATATCATTTGATGAACACATGTTGATCGGTTAGAAAGTATTCGGCATGTAAGCATTGCATATATTTGATGAGAATTAAGTTACTGCCATTAGACATTTACACTATGGAGTCTCGCGTGGATTTTGATCCCGAAAAGATAAAAGATTTTACTAGTACTGTTGAAATGTATTGACAGATGCAAGCAGGATTTGTTCTTATCTAAAATATTGTTTCAAGATTGATGGTTTTTTCAACACTTCATTCCAATTTCCAAGTGCATGAGAATTATGGACTACCAACTTTATTCCTCAAAGATCAGTTATCCTATATCTTCTTTTTTTTATTTTTGATTCCTTGGTTGATATATCTTATCATTTCATCTTATTGCTTGTGCTAGCTTATTGTGCATTGTGAGAAATTTATGTCAACATCTAAAATCTATTAAAATTACTTAAACAAATATATAGAAATGTCAAAAGCACTTACTAACATGCATATATACATAAAATCATCTCATTGACTTTGCGAAAATGTGGAAATGGCGTTGAATTAAACTTGAAAGAAACCATTCATGGGCTGAAGATATATATTCTCTTAAACAAATCAATTCAAGAAAAGAAATTAAGAAAAATAAAGATGACAATGGATAGCATATTAGCATGTGAAAAAGGAGGAGTGAATTCCTAAGATTTTGTTCTTTGTACTTTGCATTGGAATTCTTTATCTTCCGTCCATAGATATCTTTCGACTCTTCGATTTTATTATTCTCCAAACAAGCATTTTCTGTAGATAAAACCTGTCCCATCATATTTTCGTCTTCTTCCATTAATGTCAACTCATTCCACTTTAATTAATTACATAGACACATTTTTTTTACTCCAATTAACAGTCATATATTCAAGATAAACTCACTGAATATTAAAAATTAAATGATCGAGAGTAAATTAATTAGTTCAAAAAATATATATTAAAAACGAGAGTAAATTTAAAATTTTATTGGTGTGAAGGTATAAATGTCAAAAATTCAAAATGATAGTTTTCAAAAAAGAATTAAAATTTTCAATCAGGTAGCACCCATGAATTAGGATTCTCTTCTAATTATAACAAGGATAAAAGACGTACGGTTAGGTTTTGACCCGTACTCTCAAATGAACCCAATATTAATCAAATGAAACTCAACTGATGTGCTACTTCCCAAAGACATAGGAAAACGTTTAGAAGTTGGAGATAGTGTTTGAGAGAGGTTTGAAGACCATAAAGAACTGAAGAAGTGATAATCAATGTGGATAGTGTTGTGGGTTTGACGGCAGTTTTGGGTTCGTTTCAACGTATGGATCGTGGTTTTCTAAGCGATGTAATTTCAGATGACTTGTAACGATTTAGGAAGAGGGTGCGCAACTGTGACCCGAATCATAGTCAATCATAAGCATACGTGGAACGAGAAATCTTCAGTGAAAAAAGGAAGTAGTTTGCTTCTGGAAGTTCTTGTGCATGAAGGAAAATGATTTCTCTCTTTACAAGAAGACTTGTCATAATATATATATATATATATTATATTTATGTGGAACGAGTAAGTCCTGTATGTATAGGAGATGAATTTCCTTATTGGTCTTAGCTCCTTGTAACTAGTATAAATAGAACCTTGTAATTAGGTAATTTGTGTGGAGCAAAAAGAACACCATGTAATATTAGATAGTGGATGAGATCTGAGGGAGACCTAGGGAATATCCGAGGAGGGATTTGGGGAATATCAGTGGATCAAGTTAGAGATCCGTGGGTGATATTTAGGGGAGACCTAGGGGATATTGAAGGGCCTTCTTGATGAGAATCTTGTTAGCATTATGAGCTAAGAGTCATGATATTTGTAAAGCTTGGTTTGTGAGCTTGGGGACTTGGTAAGGCTCTGTGGTTTGGGGTTGAGGATTTGAGAGAGAATCCTAGAGTATATGGTTGTAACAATTTATCATATAATGGAATTTTCTCTGTTGTCTTGAAGGCCCATGGTTTTTTTCTCTGATTTAGGGTTTTCCACGTATATCTTGTGTTGTATGATTGTTTATTTTCTCTCATCTTATTTTTTCTACTATAGATGTTAATTGCTATGAGTTATGGGCGAATATTAGGCATGTTGTTTCTGCTTTCATCGGTTCAAATTCCCGACACGTACATTATATGATCAAACATTTCCCTTACTAGATCCCCCAATTTCTTAAAGAAAGCTTTGCACCAACAAATTAAAGGTACCCCGTGAACTTTAACCCAGCACATCTTACTCGTATTTGTTGTTTGATTTTGACCACCCCAGGCCTTCATTGATGAGAAGCAATCTTTCCAAAAGAAACTATTGTTGACAAAACCTTCCCTATCATAAGAGGTTTCGAAAGTCCAAATAATGTTTTTCCCTCCCATAACAATAGAGGAAAAAACAAAACCCCTATCTTCCAATTTTTGGTTCACCAATTCAACAGAAGAGAAGTTCATTATCCTTCCAATCTCCCATAATCTTACTATTCAAGGTTTTTGGGAGGGTAAGGGACGTGTTTTTCTCTGTAAAAAAGAGCCCCAACAGCAGTTGTTTTGCATTCATACGGTTCAAATCTTTGGAGGAGGCTAGTAAGATGGCTCAGAAGGTGAATGGAATGCATGTCTACAGATGGCCGATAACTGCTAAGGTCGCTTCGTATGACTCGAACAGCCGACGATTAGAAGTGTGGTGATGAAGCCCAATCCAGTTGTTTTCTTCATTCAAGAGACTAAGCTTAGGTCTATGGATAGTAGAATCAGTAGAGGTTTGGATGGAGTAATTTTATCTATAGGTGTTGGTGTAGATGCTGAAGGTTCTGCAGAGGGGCTTCTAACATTGTGGAATGAGGAATTAGTGACCATTAAGGATTGCATCTCGAGTAAATGGTGCATCATATTAGTAGGGGTTGATAAAAAAGTAGTAGGTTCTAGCAGTGGCATTTTGTAGGTGAAGTTGAGAGGTGCTAAAGGCAGAATTAAGAGATGGATGGTGTCAAAAGTGAAAGATAATGTCACTACCAAGGAGTTTGAGGATAGATTGTTGAATCTTGATGCAAAGGCTGTCAGGTTAGGGTAGTCGGACGGGTTGAGAAAGGAAAGATTAAAGGTTATTTAAGATCTTTGGAAGCATCTCAGGCATGAGGAGCAACAGTAGAAACAGAATTCAAGGGTGAAATGGCTCGTAAAGGATGACCGAAACACTCATTTTTTCCATACTGTGGCTAGTGGTCATCGTAGAATGAATTTAGTTGATAATATATCTTTTGACAGGGTGATAAGAACAAAGCCTGAAGAGGTGTCTAGTGGGGTGGCAGATTTTTTTTAAAAGCATATCAAAAATGTTTCGTGGTGTCGTCCTAAAGTCAAGGGTTTTCCTCTTAAGAAGTTATCGACAGTGGATAGTGAATCCTTGGAGGAGAAGTTTAGTGTTGAAGATGTCAGGGTGGCGCTTGATAGTTGTGATGGTAATAAAGCGCCAGACCCATATGGTTTTAATTTAAACTTTATCAAGGAAAATTGGTCAGTTATTAGTGGTGATTTCATGAAATTTTTGGAGGAGTTTCATCGTGATGAGAAGGTTGTTGAAGAGCTAAATAGGTCTTTTATAGCGCTTATCCCGAAACATGTAAAATCTAAGACTATGAAAGACTTCAGACCTATTAGTCTGGTGGGATCTCTATACAAAATTATGGCTAAGGTTCTAGCCAACCATTTGAGGAGGGTCATTGAGATAGTTGTGGGTGAAACGCAAATGGCTTTTGTTAGAAACCACCACATTTTAGATGGATTCGTCATAGTAGAAGAAATTATCCACCATTGGAAAAAGAGCAAAGAGGGTGGCCTAATGGTAAAGTTAGATTTTGAAAATGTGTACGATAATGTAAGTCACTCCTTTTCGGATGACATTTTAGGAGATATGGGCTTCAAAGGGAAATGGAGACAATGGATAGAAATTGTATTTCCTCCCCATGGATTTCTATGTTGGTTAATGGTAGCCCTACGAGGGAATTTGGGCTGAAAAGGGGGCTTAGACAGGGTGATCCTCTATCCCCTTTTATTTAATGTTGCGGTGGAGGGCTTGAGTGCTCTTTTCAAAAAAGCGGAGAGTTTGGATATGATGAAATGTGTTTCTTTTGGGAGAGAGGATGTTCAGGTGTTTCATTTGCAATTTGCAAATGACACAACACTTTTTCTCCAACCTAAGTGGATTATCTTGTTAATGTTAGGAGAATTTTGAGATGTTTTGAGGTGGCTTCTGGGTTACGAATTAATTTCAGGAAGTCTTGTGTGGTGCAAATAGGTAAAGTTTGTGAGAGGGATGTAAGGATTCCCATTGTTGATTGGCTTATTTCGTAGACAAACCACATATTGGGGATTTGAATTGTAAGGGTAGTTAGGTGATTGAAGATCATGCTCAAAGGCCCTTTTCAAGACCTCAAGGGAAGAAGCACTCCAAAGGTATATTTCTTAGTGTTTCTTGTAATGAAGAGAAATGGATGCACACACACACAACACTTGCATAATTCTTATTATTGTATGATTGTGTGTCCTTATTATGTGTGTATTAATGTTCATTTAATTTCTCTTCTTGCATTCTCTGTTGATTGCATCATGTGTAGAAGTTGATGCATTGTGGTTGTTATGGCCGCTGTTCACCCGCCCTACAGGCGCTCTACGAACAGCGGTCAAAAGGGGTTTTGAGCAATTTGCTCTTGACCGCTCTACGACCGCCCTACGTAGAGCGGTGCCACTGGTCGATTTAATTGACCGCTGTTCAACCGCTCTACGTAGAGCGTGTGAACAGCGGTGCATTCGAACCCGAGAGCAACCGCCCCTAGGTCGCCTGGAACTCGCCCTACGTAGGGCGATCATGAAGAACATTGTTCTTCATTTCCCAGGTGGACCGCTGTACAACCGCCCTACGTAGAGCGGGTGAACAGCGGTCAAGGCATATCTTTTGCAAAATTTTCAAAACGACGTCATTTCATCTAGGGGTCCTATATAAGTATCATCTTCTTCCTTGCTCGTTTTTAAGAGCTCAAAATCAGACCTTAGAGTGAGAAACTCAAACCCTAGAGAGAGAAAGCTTCAATCTTGCTTCTTTAACTCTCCAAACCCAAAACCCATGTGCATCTAACATGTTTCATGCATCAATCTTCCATGGGTCTTCTTCATTTATGACTTGGTAAGTAGAACAAACTCAACATCTTCATTTATTGTTCTATCTTAGTCAAGACATGTCTTTTATTGCTTAGTTTAGCAAATCTTCACTCTTATTGCATATTTAGTGAAGTTATGACATGATTGGGTTTTGTTTGTGGTAGCTTACATGATTAGGATGATTTTCCCTAAATAGCTAACCCTAGAACATTCTTGTACAATTGGTTGATGATTAGGTTGATAGATTAATGTTTATTTATCTAGTCAAGCTTAATTGAATGTTCTTGTGGATTTAATTGACAATTATGTTGTTAGAAATTCTCTACAACTAATTGAGTTCACATGTTTGGACATGTTGACATTGTTTGATAGCTAGGATTGTTTTGTGATTGATAACATCTAGCTAAGCTTTATGATATGTCATTTAGCTTTTGATATCTAGGATTGATTTCATTGATATATCATCATTCTAGGTAAGCATATAGAGTCGCCTTGCTCTTGTTGCATTTTGAGTATTTCATATATTCACTTAGGTTGTTTTCTCTTCATTGAGAACTAAGTCTTGTGTTGCTTCCGGGATTAGGTTGCATAAATCACAAGCATTGGGACTAGGTTCACTTATACCGGGATTAGGTAGGTGTGTGATTACTTCCGGGATTAGGTTGTAATCGTTTTACACATTTAGTGGATTCGAGGTTCAAGTGTGGCTCACTTACATAGCCCGTGGTTTTTCCCGTGAGGGTTTCCACGTAAATATCAAGTGTCTTTTAATTTCCACACCATATTACACTTGCTATTGTATATTGACTAGTAGAGGGTATTTTCGTAATCTTGACCATTAACGAAAATTTGGTAAAATTGGATAAAATCTATTCACCCCCCCTCTAGATTAATATTGAACACACCATAATTTGTTTCAATTGGTATCAGAGCGGGTTCCTAGATATACATAGGTGATCCTTGCTCATTTTGGTGTGGTTTGCATTTGTGTGATTTTTGTTCATTCATACATTTTGCATTCATTTCATTTCATTCATAAACACAATGAGTGGAAACGGTAGTAGCAACGAGGGGGCTTCTAGCACACGTCCTCCTCTTCTCACCGGATTGAATTACTCCTCATGGAAAGGGAAGATGGAATCATACATATGTCAACTTCATGACCGAGCTTGGATGTCGGTTGAAGATGGATACGATCTTCCCATGATGACTCCTACGGGTGGAGGAGAAGATGTTTTGAAGCCCAAGGCACAATGGAGTGCTCAAGAATTTGAGGCATCAAAATGGAATAGGAAGGCTATGCATGCCATCCTATGTGCTATGGATGAGAATCAATACAAGTTGATTCAAAACACTAGGATTGCTAAGGAGGCATGGACAATCCTAGAAGTTGCACATGAGGGAACCGAAGTTGTGAAGGACTCCAAGCTTCAAGTTCTCCAAACTCAATTTGAGATGCTCAAGATGGAGGAGAATGAGTGCTTCAACGACTTCGAGATCAAGTTGATGGACATAGTCAACCAAAGTCATCAACTTGGTGATCCTTATTCGGATAGGAGGATCAAGCAAAAGATTATGAGATCCTTACCGGATAGGTTTGAGTCAAAGGTGACGGCTTTGGAAGAAAATAGTGGTTATAAGGATATGAAGCCGAGTGAAGTCATTGGAAGACTTCTAGCCTATGAGTCTAGGAAGGGTCCTAGCACTACTCCTCCTAAAAAGCAAAAGGGAATTGCTTTAAAAGCTTCTAAGGATGAAAAGGAGGTGAAGAATGACTCGGATGAAGACATGGCCTTGTTTGTGAAAAGATTCAACAAGGTTATGAAGTTTGGAAAGAAGGGATTTGGTTTTAGAGGCCAAGACAAGAAAAAGGTTCCCTTCAAGAAGTTTGATCCAAGGCAAGAGAGGACCGATAGGAAAGGGGTCCGTTGCTTTGAGTGTGGTGGGATTGGTCACTTTGCTCCCGAATGTGCTAATCACAAGGAAAAAAAGAAGGGAAAAGTGATGGCCGCCACTTGGAGTGGAAGTAGTGATGACTCAAATGAAGAAGATGAGTCTTCGGATGATGAAGACATCATGGCTAACTTCCTTGCTTTTGCCTCCTCTCACAAGAGCAAAAGTGGTAGTGAAAAGGAGGAAGAGAGTCAAAGGGAAAGCGACTCTAGTGAAGATGACTCCGATGTTAACTCCACTAATGGATATGTGGAGAAAGAGGTGTTAGTTGAGTACCTTAAGGAGTTTAGAAGCTTAGAGATGAAAACCACTAAGAAGATCAAGATGTTGAGAGAAGAAAATCTTGAGCTTTCATCTCATAATGACCACTTAAGTGAAGAAGTGGAAAGATTTAAGAAGAGAGAAGATAAGCTAAGAGAGGAGTTAGCTTTATCTAGGAGGAATGAAGAAGGTTTGAAGAGGGAGCTTGTTGAAGCTAAGAAGTCACTTACTAGGATGGACTCTAGCACCAAAAAATTAGATCACATGCTTGGTGTTGGAAAGAGTCCATGTGACAAGAGAGGTCTTGAGTTTGAAGATTGTCAAGAGACCACCTCTTCTAAGAAGACCGTGTTTGTTAAGAGCTTGGGCAACATAGAAGCTTCTCCGGTGCACACTCCTAGGAAGAAAATAGATCTAGGACAAAACTCAAAAAGTGCACAAGTGAAGATGGCACCAAGGAGACAACCTCAAGCCAACATTCCTCATCTATTGGCTCAAAAAGGGAAAAATTCAATCATGCAAGTCCAACATTGGAAGCAAGATAGACCGGTTCAACAAAGAAGATGGATTGAACCCACTCAACCACAAAGACATGGGAGGACTCCTATGCAAGCTCAAAGACAAGGTATGATTCCTCAATTCATTCCCATTTGTCACTTTTGTGGTTTTAATGGTCACATAAGACCAAATTGCTTTCGATATATTAAAATGTGTAGAACTAGAAGCATGATTGAGAAGAGAAAGACTAGAGCCAAGATGCATGTTCCTAGGAATGATATGATTTATTTGCATGATCCTAGGACAACTAGAGCCCATGTACCAAAGACCATTAAGAAAGAAAATGTTGTTCTTAAATGGATTAGAAAGAATGAAAATGTTTGCCATGTTGCACAAATTGCCTTGAAGGCAAATTCTTCTAATCTTTGGTATCTTGATAGTGGGTGCTCTAGGCACATGACGGGAAACAAGAGTTTCTTCGAGACTCTTGTTATGGAGGAAGGAGGAAATGTCACCTTTGGTGATGGATCCAAAAAGAATGTCATAGGGAAAGGAACCATCTCCGTTCCCGGATTGCCCTCCTTATCCAATGCTTTACTTGTTGATGGCTTGAAAGCCAATTTGATTAGCATTTCTCATCTTAGTGATGAAGGATATTCCGTCTTGTTTAACAAAGAGAATTGCTCTATCCTAAAGCCCAATGGACAAACCTTATTGAAAGGTATGAGATCTAGCGACAATTGCTATTGTCTTGAAGCTAGAATAGTCTCAAACAATGTGTCCAAGGATGAGCAAATTGAGTTGTGGCATGAAAGACTTGGCCACATGAACTTTCGGGATCTACGGACCCTTGGAAAGTTTGAATGTGTGCGTGGCCTCCCTAAGCTAGGGAAGAAAGCCAATGGTATTTGTGGACCTTGTCAACAAGGAAAACAAACTAAAAGCATGCACAAAAAGGGCAAGTATCTCTCCACCAAGGAGCCCCTAGAGCTTCTCCACATGGATCTTATGGGTCCTATGCAAACCGAAAGCTTGGGTGGAAAGAGATACATTTTTGTTTGTGTAGATGATTTCTCTAGGTTCACATGGACATATTTTCTTAGAGAAAAATCCGAAACTTTTGATAAGTTTAAAATGCTTTGTACTAAACTTCAAAATGAAATGAATTCCAACATTAAAAGCATAAAACGGATTAGAAGTGACCATGGGAGGGAATTTGAGAATGCTTCGTTTGAAACCTATTGTGACAGTATAGGTATCTCCCATGAGTTTTCGGCTCCTAGGACACCTCAACAAAATGGAGTTGTTGAGAGGAAAAATAGGGTCCTTCAAGAGATGGCCCGTGTGATGTTGCTTAGCAACAATGTGCCTAGGAATCTATGGGCCGAAGCCATCAACACGGCTTGTTATATAGGAAATAGAGTTTTTCTAAAGCCCGGTACTAGGAATACCTCCTATGAGTTATGGAAAGGCAAGAGGCCAAATGTTAGCTACTTCCACACATTTGGAAGCAAATGCTTCATTTTAAATGACCGAGATCAACTTGGCAAATTTGATGCCAAGAGTGATGAGGGTATATTTATTGGCTATGCCTTAAATAGTAGAGCCTATAGAGTTTTCAATAAGAAAACTCTAAGTGTCATGGAATCATCTAATGTTGTATTTGATGATGAAAGGCTCAAGTGTAGTAATCATGAGGAGGAGGTTATTCTTAGTGATGATTCTCCTTTGGAGAAGGTTGTTGTGACTCCTAATGTGGGGACATCCAATGTTGTTGAAAATGACACACAACCTATTGATAGAGTTCCTAACTTGGACTCTAATGAACCCGCTCCATGGGTTAGAAGACTCCATAACAAAGAGGATGTTATTGGAGATGTGAATGAGGGTGTTAGGACTAGAAGGCAAATAGCTAATCTTATTAGCTTCACATGCTACACCTCTCAAATAGAACCCAAAAAGATTGATGAAGCTCTAAATGATGAGTTTTGGGTTCTTGCCATGCAAGAAGAGCTAAACCAATTCGAAAGGAATGAGGTTTGGACTCTAGTTCCTAGGCCTAAGACCACTAATGTCATAGGCACAAAATGGATATATAGGAACAAATCCGATGAGGATGGCAACGTAGTGCGTAACAAGGCAAGACTTGTTGCACAAGGGTACTCTCAAAATGAGGGTATCGACTTTGAGGAGACTTTTGCTCCCGTTGCCCGCCTAGAGTCCATTAGGCTTCTCTTGTCCATCTCTTGTGTGCACAAGTTCAAATTGCACCAAATGGACGTTAAGAGTGCCTTCCTCAATGGCTTCTTGCAAGAGGAAGTGTTTGTTGAGCAACCCAAGGGGTTTGTGGATGCACACCACCCCAACCATGTCTATCGCCTCAAGAAGGCTCTTTATGGGTTGAAACAAGCACCGAGGGCTTGGTATGAGCGCCTCACTCAATTTCTTGTCAACAATGACTACACAAGAGGTAGTGTTGACAAGACACTATTCATCAAGAAAGACAATGATGAGCTTTTTATAGCTCAAATATATGTTGATGATATAGTGTTTGGATCCACCAACAACACCAAAGTCCAACAATTTGTTGATGTTATGTCTCATGAATTTGAGATGAGCCTTGTTGGTGAGCTTAGTTACTTCCTAGGTTTGCAAATTAGGCAATTAAGTGATGGGATCTTCATATCCCAAGCCAAATATGCCAAAAACCTAGTGAAGAAGTTTGGTCTTGAGAAAGCCAAACATTGTAACACACCCATGAGCACCACTTTGAAACTAAGCAAAGATGCTAGTGGTAAAAGTGTAGAACAAACACTTTATAGGGGTATGATAGGAAGCTTGCTTTATTTGACCGCAAGTAGGCCCGACATATCCTTTAGTGTGGGTGTGTGTGCTAGGTACCAATCCGATCCCAAGGAGTCCCATCTCTCTTGCGTCAAGAGAATCATTCGATTTGTGAATGGGACTTCTAACTATGGGATTTGGTACTCATTTGACACTAATGCTAGTCTTGTAGGCTTTAGTGACGCGGATTGGGCCGGAAATTGTGATGATAGGAAAAGCACATCGGGCGGTTGCTTTTTCCTTGGAAACAATCTTGTTTCTTGGTTTTGCAAGAAGCAAAACTCAATTTCCTTGTCCACGGCGGAGGCCGAGTACATAGCCGCGGGGAGTGGATGCACACAACTCCTATGGATGAAGCAAATGCTAGTAGACTACGGATTCAACCAAGGTACACTCACTCTCTTTTGTGATAACATGAGTGCTATTAATATTTCCAAGAATCCGGTTCAACATTCTAGAATTAAGCATATTGACATCCGTCATCATTTCATTAGAGAACTAGTTGAAAATAAATGCATTGTACTTGAGCATGTAGGTACAAATGATCAACTAGCCGACTTGTTTACAAAACCTCTAGATGCTACTCGATTTAAAACTCTTAGTAGATCTATTGGAATATGTCTTGTGGAGTGATGAGTTCTAGTTATTTGACCCCAATAAGGGGAGCTCAAGCAAAGAGAGCAAACTTGCATGAATTGTCATATGCAAAAAGTTAACTTCTTTTATGCTCTTTTATGATTGTTTGAGAATGCTTGGTGAATAACATTGATTAATGCTTTAATAATGTTTTTAATAACACCTTGCACGGTTGCCTAGCATGTACTGCATGATTTCTATTTTTGCTTGAGTATGCTTATCCATTTGAGGAATGTTCTACTTGTTAGTACATGTGATTGACCTCAAATTATTCTCCATGTTCATGATTCTTTGATATGCATTCTTAAGCTCTCTCTTGAAAAAGGGCTACTGGCAATATGACGTGCAGCCGCCCAATGTAGGAAATGGCTACTCATTTGAAACCGAGTGAAAGCCTTCAAGAGAGTTACATTAGCATGATAAACAGAAATACATGCTTTCTAGGATAAAGGAGAAAAACAGAAAAGTTGAAATGTGTTTGATGATGTGTGTGAAGCATTGCTTAATAAAGACCTCAAAATTGTTGATTGATGATGTGTCTTGCAATGTAGAAAAGATGATATATTTTTTGATGTGATTAGTACACTCTGCACACAAATGCTTGGATATATATCTTCTTGTCATAACAACAGGGCTCTAATTGGTTTGACTTCATTTGGAAAACCTGTTGATTGTTGCTTTGATTGATTCTTATGCATGAGCTCAATAGTGCTTGTATTACATGCTAAGCAACTTTTTCACACACACACTTTTCTGTGAATAAAATCTCCTTGAATCTCTCTCAATTCTTGAATTGCATAAAGTTCGTTTATATGATTATGCAAATGTCTTTTGTGCAAATAGCTCTCTTTGCTAAAGCAATCCTATAGGGGGAGCTCCTTTGCCTATCTCATGACAAAAAGGGGGAGAAGTCTTGAGAGATATAGGGGGAGCATTGTGTATGCTTTGGGGAGAAGTTTGAGAGAGAGTAACCTTTGAGGGGGAGCTTTGCATACTCATACATTGCATGATATTGTGGTTAAAAGATTCATATGCAAATGCTTGTTTTTCTTTCACTTGATCATCTCACATACACTTGCTTTGGAAGTGTAATCTAATTGTTTTGAAGGTTTGGTTATTCTACAAGAGATTGAAGACTTGAAGTTTTATTTTCTTATCTCTTTGTTTCTCTTTGTACTTTGTAATGTAGAATTTCCCGAAGTTTCATTTATCTTGTGAGGATCAATGTGAGTGGTGGTTTTGTCACGAAATAGCCAAAGGGGGAGATTGTAAGGATTCCCATTGTTGATTGGCTTATTTCGTAGACAAACCACATATTGGGGATTTGAATTGTAAGGGTAGTTAGGTGATTGAAGATCATGCTCAAAGGCCCTTTTCAAGACCTCAAGGGAAGAAGCACTCCAAAGGTATATTTCTTAGTGTTTCTTGTAATGAAGAGAAATAGATGCACACACACACAACACTTGCATAATTCTTATTATTGTATGATTGTGTGTCCTTATTATGTGTGTATTAATGTTCATTTAATTTCTCTTCTTGCATTCTCTGTTGATTGCATCATGTGTAGAAGTTGATGCATTGTGGTTGTTATGGCCGCTGTTCACCCGCCCTACAGGCGCTCTACGAACAGCGGTCAAAAGGGGTTTTGAGCAATTTGCTCTTGACCGCTCTACGACCGCCCTACGTAGAGCGGTGCCACTGGTCGATTTAATTGACCGCTGTTCAACCGCTCTACGTAGAGCGTGTGAACAGCGGTGCATTCGAACCCGAGAGCAACCGCCCCTAGGTCGCCTGGAACTCGCCCTACGTAGGGCGATCATGAAGAACATTGTTCTTCATTTCCCAGGTGGACCGCTGTACAACCGCCCTACATAGAGCGGGTGAACAGCGGTCAAGGCATATCTTTTGCAAAATTTTCAAAACGACGTCATTTCATCTAGGGGTCCTATATAAGTATCATCTTCTTCCTTGCTCGTTTTTAAGAGCTCAAAATCAGACCTTAGAGTGAGAAACTCAAACCCTAGAGAGAGAAAGCTTCAATCTTGCTTCTTTAACTCTCCAAACCCAAAACCCATGTGCATCTAACATGTTTCATGCATCAATCTTCCATGGGTCTTCTTCATTTATGACTTGGTAAGTAGAACAAACTCAACATCTTCATTTATTGTTCTATCTTAGTCAAGACATGTCTTTTATTGCTTAGTTTAGCAAATCTTCACTCTTATTGCATATTTAGTGAAGTTATGACATGATTGGGTTTTGTTTGTGGTAGCTTACATGATTAGGATGATTTTCCCTAAATAGCTAACCCTAGAACATTCTTGTACAATTGGTTGATGATTAGGTTGATAGATTAATGTTTATTTATCTAGTCAAGCTTAATTGAATGTTCTTGTGGATTTAATTGACAATTATGTTGTTAGAAATTCTCTACAACTAATTGAGTTCACATGTTTGGACATGTTGACATTGTTTGATAGCTAGGATTGTTTTGTGATTGATAACATCTAGCTAAGCTTTATGATATGTCATTTAGCTTTTGATATCTAGGATTGATTTCATTGATATATCATCATTCTAGGTAAGCATATAGAGTCGCCTTGCTCTTATTGCATTTTGAGTATTTCATATATTCACTTAGGTTGTTTTCTCTTCATTGAGAACTAAGTCTTGTGTTGCTTCCGGGATTAGGTTGCATAAATCACAAGCATTGGGACTAGGTTCACTTATACCGGGATTAGGTAGGTGTGTGATTACTTCCGGGATTAGGTTGTAATCGTTTTACACATTTAGTGGATTCGAGGTTCAAGTGTGGCTCACTTACATAGCCCGTGGTTTTTCCCGTGAGGGTTTCCACGTAAATATCAAGTGTCTTTTAATTTCCGCACCATATTACACTTGCTATTGTATATTGACTAGTAGAGGGTATTTTCGTAATCTTGACCATTAACGAAAATTTGGTAAAATTGGATAAAATCTATTCACCCCCCCTCTAGATTAATATTGAACACACCATAATTTGTTTCAAGGGAGATTAATAGGGCTGCGTTGTTCAAATTTGCTAAAGGTTCATTGCCGATAACGTATTTAAGGCTCCCTCTAGGGGGGTCAGCCTAGTTCTAAACTATTTTGGAAAGACCTTGTGCATCGTATAGAGATGCGGATGGCTCCTTGGAAGAAATTGTTTTTAAATAAAGGGGGAAGAATTGTGCTTATTAAATCTATAATGTCAAGTATTTTGATTTATTTTATGTCTGTGTTCAAAGTCCCGGTTGGTGTTGCTTAGAGAATTGAAAGACTGCAACAGAGTTTCTTTTGGGGTGATGGCAGTGAGAGGAGGAAATTGCATGCTATGAAGTGGGATACTTTGTGTAAAAGCATGGAGAATGAGGGTCTTAGCATCAGTACCATTTTAGACAAGAATAAGGATCTTTTGGCTAAATGGGTGTGGAGGTTTGGGAAGGAAGAGTCGACGCTCTGGAAAAGAGTTAAGTATAGTGTTCCCGTGAATACTATTAGGTGGGATTGGTATGGAGGTCCTTCAAGTTATTTCTTCATTAAAGCTATAGGTGGGCTCTTTGAGCAAGGTTCAAAGGTGGCTAAGGTGATGGAGGAAAGGCTCTAAGTGATAGTGGGTAGGGGTGATAGAGCTAGACTTTGGGATGACATAAGGATTGAAGGTGTGCATACGAAGGAAGCTTTTCCTAGGATTTTTTCTCTTGCCTCCAATCATAACTTTCTCAATTCAACTTTGAATCACTTGATTCAAAAGCCAAAAATGGTTGTCTTGATGACAGCTACAAACCTCAAACATTTTTAGAGCCAAGTGACTTTGTGATTTTTTGCTATGAGCAGATTTCAGTCCGAGGTTCATACTTGTATGTGAAACATCTTCTTCTTTCTTTCACTTTTGATCATCTCTTTTAATCTTCTTATTTGATAGATGAAATGTGTTAAGAATGATGTTTGTTCACATTCTAGGTTTATATGATTGATTGATTGATTGTTGAGTTTTTAGCCTTGTGATCTCATTTGAACATATTTAGCTAAACTTGATTAATCTTGAAATTGATTCTAGAAATGATATATATGATGTGCCTCATGATATTTTCTATGTTTAATTTCATGATCTAAGAACTAAGATTTTTATGTGATATATTGAATATTCATATCTTGTTCTTATTGATTCACATGCTTTGATATCTAGATAGATTTGTGATTGTTTGTTGAAAGCTTATTCTAGATCATCACTAAGCATGTTCATAAAGCTTGATTGATCATCTTGCTTTATTTGATTGTGTTTGCATTCATTTGTATCACTTAGATCTTTGCCTTGTGATAGGTTGGAGTCTTTTGTCAAAATGAGTGAAACTTTGATTTGAGCAAGAAGTCTTGACTAGGACATGTGGTCTGGATAATCAAGCAAAAGACTTAGCTAGGAGTGTGGTACTTCGAATGGTCAAGCTAAGAGAGTTTGACTAGGATCCTTGTGATCCGAATAGCTAAGCATGAAACCTTCCTAGACACTTGATAGTCTTGGATAGGAAGTTGCTTCCTAGAGGTGTAGGACACATCTCGGATAGGAAGTAGGCTAGGTGATTCACTAAGCCTGAGGGTAGATTAGGAGTTGATAGCTTAGGGTGGAAATCATGTGTTGATTGCCTTGAGTGTGTAAGTTCTTTTCATCATAGTGGATTTGCTTTGTAGGTGGTTATGGTATCAACCCATGGATGTTTCCTCTTTAAGGTTTTATCACATAAAAACTATTGTGTCAAGTTTCGTTTTATATTTCTTTATCTTCCATATTTTTGTATTAATTGCATCTCTTGTATATTGATTTTCACATGTGTTGGTTAAATCAATTCAATTGTTATATATTGTATAGTGTGCTTTTAATTCTTGTATTCTACAAAATTTGAATATCGAAGATTTTGAGCCTATACCTATTCCCCCCCACCCCCCCAGGTATATTCTACACTATTGCTTACGGGAATTTCATATTGTTATTCGAGATGCAATTTCGGATTCCGTTGGATGGACCTTATGCTCGATAGGGTTGTTTTCTGTTAAATCAGTGTGAAAGAGTCTTGACCAGAATTTTACGAGGGATTCAGCAGTTTTCAATAGGATTTGGAAAAGTATATGTCCTCCAAAGATTGAAATTTTTGTGTGGCATCTTTTATATGGAAGGGTTCTAGTTAGGGAGGTCTTGAAGCATTTTGGATTGTTGTCGGATAATAACTCAGATTGTTCGATGTGTGGTGCAGTTGAAGAGTCCATTGATCATCTCTTCCTTCATTGCCAATGGGCGTGGAACCTTTCGGGTAGCTGCATGAATTGGTGGAAAGTTAGTAGTTGTTCTTCGGAGTCTTTATTGGGATAGTGGTCGAGTTGGCCTAGTCTATACCCAAACTATTCACCCGAAAGAGCTTGGAGTGCCTTGTTTTTTACGATGTCATGGACTATTTGGGAATCTAGGAATGAGAAGGTGTTCAAGGATGTTAAGATACCTTTCGAGCAGGATGTGGATATGGTGAAATTTCGTGTCGGTTGGTGGTTTAAATATATTGTTAAGGGCTCAAAGGATCCTATTACATTGATTTTGTTGAGCATTGCGGAGAGATGTACTGATGTTAAAAAAACTAAACTTCCTAATCCTAAGGAGTCGATTCTGCCGGAGCCGGAATCATTGAAGTTTAACGTTGATGGTTCCGCTAAGGGATCGCAGGGTCAAACGGGTGTGGGGGGAGGGGGGTGTTGCGAGATAGCAGTGGCAAGGTTTTGTATGTGTCTTCCAAATATGTTGGGCTTCAACACAGTATTTCGACTGAGATTCATGCTATTGTTAAAGCCTATTTTCTTTGTGTGTCTAGACCTGAGCTGAAAAAGAAAAAAATTATTGTTGTGAGTGATTGTAAGCAGGCAGTGGCGTGGGTCAACAGTATTGGTGTGAGGGATTGGAAGTTCCTACAGCTAATCCTGGGAATTATAAGTATGTTGGATAGTTTGGGTCAGGTTTCTATTGAATTCAATTCAAGAGACACTAATTCTTATGCGGATACTTTGGCTAAAAGAGAAGCTGGAGGGTGGGGAGGGTGGATTTATGGCTTGGGTTTTTTGTGTTTTGCTCTTTTGTTTGGGCTACCCAATGAAAGTTTAGCGACAGGGGTTCTGGTGTGTTTTGTTGCCTCTGTCGCGGTCCTTTGATGCTGTTGGATTGTTGCCTTTGTTTCCTTGTTATTTGTTTGGCTTGGCTTCTTAGCCTTTGGAATAAAAGTTGCTTTTCAAAAAAAAAAATGTTCTGTTTTTTCTCTTTTATGCAGACAAGTGTTATCGTGTTTTATTCAAACTCAATTATATATATATATATATAAGTAATAGGAAAAAGTAAGACTATGAGATGATCTCAAATTCTCAACTTTCCCCTACAAAATTGTTAGCCAATTTTGGATTTTAAGGCAAATAATTGAATTATAGGTGTTTAAAAATTTTGTTATTAATTTGTCAATTTCAATTATATCGAGCTGCCACACGGCATGTGATATATATTTCAATAGTCTATATTCACCATTAAAATAAAAAATATTATTTACCGATAAAAAAATTTCATACTGCTTTTAGTATGTCAAAAACTCTTTTAAAAACACATGACATCTTAGCAAAGAAGGTAGCACGCCTTCTTTTGTAGTAGTTGTAAAATAAATAAATAAATAAATAAAAATTGAAAAAAAAAATGATTGATTTGTTTTGTATTATTATTATTATGGAACAAAAGATGTCTTTAGAGTATATTTAGAGAAACAATTTATAATATTTTTTAAAAATTAATTATTTTCTAGACAAGGAAAACAATTAAAATGCTTTTTTTTTTTTTTTTTTTTTGACAATATCTATTAATTTGGGCGAACCAGATATTATTTTTTTAAAGCTTTTGCGGTTGGTAGAATTCGAGCCGCTGACTTGGGAGTCATTTACCCAAACCCCAAGCTCCTCCATCTACCAGCTGAGCTACGCCTCTATTGGAGATTAAAATTAAAATGCTGTTAAAAATTAACATATGAGCACTGTTTTTTATTCTTATGTTTTAAAGGAACTTATGAGCACCGTTGAAAATGCATTTAAATGTTGGTTGTTTTTTTTTTTTTTTTAGAAAACACTTTTATTAATTAACTAAAAGCATTTTTGGTTCTCTTAAAGTATACTTGATGGCAATAACAGCATGCTATGTGTCTTTCCCTGGTTAAGTTTGTTACTTGTTTAATTAATATATTTCTCTCACTTAAACACGCTTAACCTAACCATAGTATTTTAAATTGATGACCATATAATGAACATTCAACCATTTATTTTATACTTTCATAGTTCAGAAGCTATCGTTCACCTGCTATAATGTTAACAATATATATAAGAAAATTCATGATACTTGACCTAAGAGATATTTGACCTAAGAGATTAGGATCAATTCAAGTCTGACCGAATTAATACGGTATATAATTTCTTAAGCATTTTCCTTTGTTTCTTCTTTTAAAATGCTTTTGCAAAAAGGAGATTCATTGTGGAACATATTAAAAGCAAAAAACAAAATGGATTCACACCTTAATTGTTGGGGTGGCTACGACTGCACTGCATGCATTGGTTCTTAATTAATAAATAATCTGCTGGTCCAGAATCCAGATCATAACTAATAAATAATGCTGAAATTTGACCAAACTCTTGGTCTATATAACCCACAGAAAATGGCAATCTCACTGATCTTGTTAAAGAATGTTGTTGGGAACAATTTGAAAAAACTATTAAAATTTTAATTAAAAAATGTAAATAAATTTTCTTAAGAAAAAAATAATAATTGTGAAGCTGGGGCCACAGCCAACTCCCTCACCGACTAACATGTCTTCGCCATTGGTCCCATGCAGATGATCATGAACTAGGAAGCACGGATACTCCATTTGGTGGAGGTAACTCGTATCGAACTCGTATCCAGTTCAGATATTCCGCGGATACTCCAGGATACGTATCCGATAGGCCAAATGGTGTATCCGTTGACTTTTTCATAAGTTTGACTAGAAGATATTTGGGGGATACTTGGAGGATACTTAAGGGATACTTGGAGGATACGTTTGGGGCAATATTATAATTATTTTAGTATAAAACAGGGTCAAATTATAATTTCAAAATTTTAGGAGTCAAAATGAAATTGTAAGAAAATTTTGGTTTTAATTCCATTGACATGGAGAGTACCGGGATACTTGAGATTGCAAACATTTATTTTGATGAACTAGAGTTAGAGGCCGAATTATTTAGATCTTTTAACAATATGAATTAGGAATTTAAAATATGTTTTATGAGTTTTTTTTTTTGTTTTTTTTTTTTATGTAGTGTTTGGATTTTGTAATATGTTCGACTTATGTGGTATGTTTTATTTGAATCCTGTAATATGTTACATTATTATGACTTATGTAGTTATATGACATGTTTTTTTTTTTATATATTCTAAATATGTTTTTATTTTGAATGAATTATCAAATATGTTTTCATATATTATTATTTTTTATAAATATAAATATATATTATTTTAATTGACATATCCTGCCGTATCCGTATCCTAGTTTTTGAAGATTTACCGTATTCCCGTATCGTGTCGTATCTGTATCCGTGCTACATAATCATGAAAGATTTCATCATACGAAATATATCTAAAACTGGTACATTTTGTTTTTAATTTTTTTTGACGATATAAATTAATTTAATCATTTTTTTTTTGAAGGGAACAGAAATTACAGACAAGAACGGCACTTGGCCAAAATAAAAGCATGATGCAGCGGAATATTCACCAAACAACAATTGATAAAAAGAAAGGATAAACGATTCAGATCCGTTGATTCGCGCACAAATACCGGAAGTGAACCCTACTATTAATCTGTTGATCCGCGCACAGATGCCAGAATAATAGGCCTCAAATACCAACTGAGGTAGCAGGAAAATTCAACACAAACAACAATTGATAAAAGAAAAGATAAACGATTCGGATCCATTGATTCGCGCACGAATACCGGAAGCGAACCTTACTATTAATCTGTTGATCTGCTCACAGATACCAGAATAATAGGCTTCAAATTCGTTGATCCACTCAGGATACCGAAATTGGATAAAAGGAGATGCTCTCTCTCAAATTTTATTAATCATCAAAAACTCCATAACAAATTGGATTCAAACAACTTAAATAGGAAAAGCAACAAGTGGACTTTCACAAGGAATCAACTTCTAAATTAACTTAAACTGAAACTGAAAAGAAATCCTATCTAGGAAAAGAGAACAAATCCTAATCAAACAAAGATTACGAAAAAGAGAACAAATCCTAATCTGACTTAGACTCAATGTCATCTAATTCAAATTTCCAGCTCAAGTCTTCGCGCAACAAAATAGATGGCCGAATTTGGGCCTTTTGTGATCTGTTATAGAGGACGGAGTCTTCATAACATCTTTAAGGCTCGTCTTGGGCTTTCCGAAAACATATTATAATAGACGATCCGACCTCATATGCCCTCTGTAGAGGTCCACACGACCCAAATACGAATTCGCCACCCGTTCCATGTGTTCCATTGCCTTAGCTGCTGCTGCATCATTCTCTTCAGGTTGGAGAAAATTCGTCCTCGAATTTTGACTGTTTTGAGGAACAAATAAGTTGGACATGCTATTGAATGATGAAACACGGCAGCATCACAGAAATAATCCTCAAAAATTGAGTCCCTCTCATGCTGCTCGTTCTGGAACAAATCTTCATCGAAAACTGATGGCTTATCTAAATCGACAATAACAGGTTCCGTCACATATTCTTCATCAAAAATTGGCGGCTTATCGAAGTCAACGATAACCAGGTCCGACACATAATCGTCATCAAAAAACAATGAATGGTAGGAGGAAATTTTGTTTTGGGGATTCATGAGTTTTTTTTTTTTTTTTTTCGGAAATATGGATGGTGAATTTTAGGCGTTGAGGAAGATAGTAGGTTGTGGTCGTGGATACTGAGCCTAGCACAATGGTAGACTCGGTGGCTCTGATACCAACTGATGCAGCGGAATATTCACCAAACAACAATTGATAAAAAGAAAGGATAAACGATTCAGATCCGTTGATTCGCGCACGAATACCGGAAGTGAACCCTACTATTAATCTGTTGATCCGCGCACAAATGCCAGAATAATAGGCCTCAAATACCAACTGAGGTAGCAGGAAAATTCAACACAAACAACAATTGATAAAAGAAAAGATAAACGATTCGGATCCGTTGATTCGCGCACGAATACCGGAAGCGAACCCTACTATTAATCTGTTGATCTGCTCACAGATACCAGAATAATAGGCTTCAAATTCGTTGATCCACTCAGGATACCGAAATTGGATAAAAGGAGAGGCTCTCTCTCAAATTTTATTAATCATCAAAAACTCCACAACAAATTGGATTCAAACAACTTAAATAGGAAAAGCAATAAGTCGACTTTCACAAGGAATCAACTTCTAAATTAACTTAAACTGAAACTGAAAAGAAATCCTATCTAGGAAAAGAGAACAAATCCTAATCTGACTCAGACTCAATGTCATCTAATTCAAACTTTCAGCTCAAGTCTTCGCGCAACAAAATAGATGGCCGAATTTGGGCCTTTTGTGATCTGTTATAGAGGACGGAGTCGTCATAACATCTTTAAGGCTCGTCTTGGGCTTTCCGAAAACATATTATAATAGACGATCCGACCTCATATGCCCTCTGTAGAGGTCCACGAAGTTCAGCCCGGATTTGGTTGGTCCACGCGACCCAAATACGAATTCGCCACCCGTTCCATGTGTTCCATTGCCTTAGCTGCTGCTGCATCAAAGCATCAACATAGGGAGGGGATTCCTCCAGCCAAAACATGTCTACAACACAGGAGAGATCGTTTTTAGCTAATACATTGGCTACTAGATTAACCTTTCTAGGAACAAAACTAATAGAAAGATCTTGCAACAACAAATTATGAATGTCCAAAATGACAATCCCAATATCAGAAGAATGAGGGTTTGCACTGTTAATCCAATCCACAACAACTTTGGCATCTGAGTCAAGCATACAAGGAAATAAACCAGTATCAATTGCTAACTCCAGACCCCTACGAATGGCCTCTGCTTCCGCTATTGGAGGAGAAAAAGAAGCTGCAATTTTCTAAGAACTTGCAGCCATTACCTGACCATCAGAATTTCGTATAACAATCCCAAAACCCACTAAGCAACCAGCCACATTAATAGCTGCATCACAGTTTACCTTATACAAGCCTGAATCAGGAGGAATCCAAACTGGATTCCTAAAAATGGACACAGTAGGTAGGCTTTCTCTAGCAGCAAAAACACTAAAATTCTTCAATATAACACCGAGACCATTCAACCACTTCAACATCAATTTTAGAGGAAGGGTCATGAACCTCAATATTACAAAGTGACCAAATTTTCCATAAACACACACAAAGCAATTCCAACTCCTCCTCTTTTAGCCTCACGAAGCAACCAAGAATAAAATCAAAAAAGTGGAATTTGTTTTTATGGATACCTGGGAGCTTATGATACCAGAAATCACAAACCATTTTCAATTTGTTGTAGCTCCAAAGACTATGAAGAATAGTTTCATTCTGACAATTACAAATGGGACACAGCCTGATAACAGGGATTTTCCGCCGAGCTAGAACATCATTAGAAGGAAGCATATTATTGCAAGCCTTCCACACAAAAAGAATAATCTTAGAGGGCAAATAAAGTTTCCATAGAGATTTCCACCAAGACAAGGTCAAAATAGAAAAGGAACCAGAAGATGAAGAGCCAATATCAAACCTAATAGAACAACCCACCCTATAGCCACTCTTAGCAGTATAAGAACCTTTCTGCTCATAATGCCACTGGAGATAATCATTTACTCGGCATTTACCAATGGGGATACTCAGAATTGCAGTAGTGTCCTCCTCACAAAAAGCTCCTTTAATTAGCTTAATATTCCACCCTCCAGATGAAGAAAATAGCTTGTCAACAGTGGTGTTAGTGCCCAGAAAGGAAGGAGAAAAAGACAGAAAAGAAGATGGCCTTGGTATCCACTTTCTCTATAAATTCAGATCGATTTACCGTCTCCCACTCTCCACCTGGAAACAGCAACTAAGATCTTTTTGCCCCACATTAAACTCTTCCAAACATAGGATGAAGTAGGTTTACATGCTGCATCCATAAAATCTACATTAGGAAAGTAACTAGACTTTAACACACGGCCAGCCAGAGAATTACCATTATTCAAGATTCTCCAACATTGATTAGCTAATAAAGATTGGTTAAAGACCTCCAAATTCCTGAAACCTAAACCCCCAGTCTCTTTGGATTGACATAGCTTATCCCAAGTACACCAATGAATCTTCCTAGAGGTATCATTACTCCCCCACCAAAAACGCGAACTAAGACGATATATCTCACTCAAAAGCCCTTTCGGAAGCTAAAAAAGGTTCATTGCGTAAGCAGGAATAAACTGAACAACAACTTTAATAAGAACTTCCTTCCCTCCTGTCGAAAGAAATTTATCCCTCCACCCTTTAATTTTGTCCCATATCCTAGAAGCGATATCAAAGAAAAGATCTTTTTTCTTCCTCCCTGTAAAACAGGGGAGACCTAAATACTTATCATGGCAATCCACAATTTTGAAACCAAAAATAGCAGCCAGCTGAACACTAAAATCAGTAAAGATAGAAAGACTCATACAAATAGCTGATTTATCAAAATTAATAAGTTGACTCGATGCTTTAGCATAAACAACCAAAATTCTCCTAATCACTAAACAGTTAGAAATCATAGCCTAAGCAAATAAAAGACTCTCATCCGCGAAGAATAAGTGTGAAATAGTCGGGCCATTTTTGCTACAACTAAACCCCTAGAGATCGCCATTACCAACAGCTTGGTTAATCAGGCTTGAAAACCCTTCAAAACACAAAATAAATAAGTAGGGAGAAAGTGGGTCACCTGGCCGCAACCCCCTGGTCAGTTTGATGAAGCCACAAATATCTCCATTAAGCAAAAAGGAATAAGCAACAGAGGAAATGCATTGCAAAATCAGATTAATCCATCTCTCAGAGAATCCCAGATTTCGCATCATACATTCCACAAAAACCCATTCAACCCTATCAAATGCCTTAGACACATCTAATTTAATTGCCATAGAACCCTGCTTCTTCTTCCGCCTTTTCAGCTTGTGCATACATTCGAAACTAATTAAAATATTATCATAAATTAACCTTCCAGGAATGAAGGCACTCTGAGTCTCAAATATAACCCCATCCAGCGCATAATGGAATCGATTGGCAATAGTCTTCGCTACAATTTTGTAGAGAACATTGCATAAACTAATTGGTCTAAAATCTGAGATTTTTTCCGAAACATTCTTCTTAGGAATAAGAGTAATCAAAATGTTGTTCATCTTTTCCAGAGAACCACCATTATTAAGACAATCTAAATAGGCAGTAACCACACTTGGGCCTACTTTATCCCAGAATTTTTAATAAAAAACAGCTGGAAGACCATCACTTCCTGGAGCTTTCATTGCACCCAAACCAAAGACCGCAGTTCGAATCTCATCTTCTGTAAAAGCAGAATCAAGAAAGTTACACATAGAAGAAGAGAGCTTTGGACTAACACTGTCTAAAACATCCCCAATCTCATTATAATCAGGATTACGAGATTGAAAAATGGCACCAAAATGATTAGAGATAATTCGTTCAATCCCTTCCTTAGAAATATGCCACTGACAGTCATCTCCCAAAAAACCTTTGATCTTATTATGGGCTCTCCTAACAGTAGCTTTCATGTGAAAATACCGAGTGTTACGATCACCACTTTTGAGCCAATCAATCCTCGATCTCTGCCTCCAGTAGCGTTCCTCAATTTCTAAAGCTGAGTCAAGCTGAGATTCTATAAACTAAATATTCCTCCAAGAACCTGTACTAAGATTATTATAATCATCCTGCAGCTCTCTTTTCTTATAGAGAATAACCTCTTTAAGTCTCCTTCTACAATGGGAATTCCATTTTTCCAAGCGAAACCCACAATTCCGAATGTTTTCTAATACCCTATCCACAGCATTTAGGCCTCTATTACACAACCAAGAATTCGAAACCAAATTCCTACATTCCAGATTATCAATCCAACATTCCTCAAAATGAAATCGTCTTTTTTTGTTTGGATTTTTAGAAATCACAGAATTATCATCGAAGTTCAGAAGGATCGGACAGTGATCGGAGCGCCAGAAGTCAAGATGAGACACAACATAATTAGGAAATAAAACCTTCCAAGCCATATTGCTTGTACATTTATCCAATCATTCAAAAATCAAAGCCTCCCAAGCTCTTTTATTACACCAGGTAAATGGTGGGCCAACATATCCCAAATCTTCCAGACCACAATCATCCAGTGACTCACGAAAATCAGTAAGATATTTCCACTCCTTAGGAATACCTCCCCTCTTCTCCTTACTATCCAAAACCTCATTAAAATCCCCCAAACAAATCAAAGGTAACGAATTCATTCCTACCAGCCTTCTTAACAAAGTCCAAGAATGACTCCTCTGACTAGCATCTAGATTACCATAGAATCCAATGAGCCTCCACCACCCATTACAAGTCGACAGAAGACGAACATCGATATGAGCCACTGAAAAACTCAAAAGCTCCACTGTATTCTGAGTCACCCAAAACAAACATAAACCACCAGATTTTCCAGAGCAATTAACCACTAACTTTCCTGCAAATCCCAATTTAATACGAAGAATCTCCATCCTATTCTGACCCGATTTTGTTTCAATCAAGAATAATAAGTCTAGATTTACCTCATTCTTTTGGGAGAGCAGAGAATTGAATGCCCAAGAACTGCCAAGCCCCCGAGCATTCCAAGACATGATTTTCATTGGACTCAGCAGGCCAATGAAGACCGGCCAGCCGATAAATCAACTTCAACCTCTTCTGAAGAAACTTGAACACTGGTAACTTGCGTAGAAGAGCCACACTCGGATGCACCCTCAAGAATTTCTAGACCATCTTCCTCTTCCTCTTCCTTCCTCGATTTTTTATAGATGAAGAGAGGAACCTTTTCTATTATCTCCAATTTTCGTTTCCCACCACAAATGCCTCGCAATTCCTCAACATTCCGAAAATCTCCAACACGATGAAACCTAGAATATTTCCTTCCAGAAACCTAACTCTCTACATGAACAGATAAAGGATCTGGAATATGATTGACTTCAATCTCATCAGTAGGCTTGGGAGCATTATAGTCTTCAAACTCATCAACAGGCTCAGGAGTAGTAATAATAGGCCCATCATCCAAAGAGACCAAGGCCGGCCCAATTGGAACTAAAGATATAGAAATAGACTTATCATATTGTAATTGGACTTTAGAAGCATTTTTATTGAAAATAAATATTAACGAGTCCTAATATAATCTAGAGGGGGGGGTGAATAGATTTTAATCCCTTTTTACCAATTTTCGAGATTAATCAAGATTACAAACACAACCCCAACTAGTCAACAAATAAAATCAAGTGTAGAGAATGCGGAAAGTAAATAACACATGATTTTTACGTGAAAACCCACAGGGGGAAAAACCACATGCTGTTTTGTACGCCACACTAGAACCTCAATCCTCAATCCACTACTTGCAAATACGATTACAATCTAGGTTGACCGCATCACACCTAAGATTACTAATCCGTCTTTGCTACCCACGGGCCTTTAGAAGTGAATCTAGTTCATGCTTGCAAACTACCAAAAGGTAAATACAAGACTTGACTCTAATTGAAGAGATAAAAGAACCTAGTGTGAATATGTGCAATATTCAAGATGCTCAAAATGCAAGGTTAGACATTTTAGCTTATCTAGGCAAGGATGAACATGTTGGACATTCCTAGATATCATTTTACTAAATGGCATGCATATAACATAACAAAATAGACAAACAAAGTCCTATATGCAATATCTACCACAATACAACTCACAAAACACAATAACACAATCTTGAAACTAATTCAAGTCATAAAAGAGCAATCTTGAAACTAGTCAAGTAATAAAAGAGCAATCTTGTAGAGAAAGAAACATGTGAAGTGATGCAAAGATGTTCTAACTACAAGTCATGTGATCAAGTATGAAAACCCTATGAGAATCAAACTAGAACATGCTAGATGATGAATGAAGCATGCAAGAATGATGGGTTTTGATGTTTGGAGTGATAAAAGAGTGTTCTTGATACCTTAGCTTAGAAGCAACCTAGAAGCTCTCAAAAAGATGTAATTTTTTCTCTCCAAGTGTTTTAGAAGACAAGGCAACATATATAAAGAGATGTAGTCAAAATGATGTCGTTTTATGGACAAACATCAGAGGTCGCCATTTGTCAAATGGCGACCAAGTGGCGACCTCAGCTGTTCTTCTAGGTCGCTGTTTGCGGTCGCCATTTGCAAATGGCAACCAAATGGCGACCTCAAATTTTCTTCTAGGTCGCTGTTTGTGGTCGCCATTTGCAAATGGCGACCTCTGATGCAACACACAAAAAAACCTTCTATGTTGCCATTTGTCTCATGGCGACCTCACACCTTATGCTTTTTCAAGTAAAAAATCATTCTGTCGCCATGGCGACCCAACAAATGGCAACCTACACAAATGGCGACCTTTGTGTACAATGTGCAAGTGAAATGACATGTGAAGAAAATACACACAAAGGCAAAGCATACATATGCAACCATTTGAAGTGAGTGTGTGCAACCTAAATCTTTTCAAATAAAGAAGTCAAGATCAAGTAGCTACCTTCCATGAAGCTCTTGAAATCCACAATGATGTCCTTAAGCATTTGAGTAGAATTTCTTCAATTCTAAACTACCCTTACAAGATTAAACCCCATTGTGATTTTGTCACCGAAATTAGCCAATTAAAAAGTGAGGCACTTACATTTATTAATAGGTTGCAAAATCTTATTCACAATATCAAGAGGCTCAATGCTAGAATCTTCTTCTCCTACAAAACTGTTAATACATTCTTCTACCATCAACACCCTACATTTTTTACCAACCGACTCCTCGTAATTAATGTTCTCTCTGTCTGTCCCTTTACTAGGCGAACCATCATCCTTCTCTCCCTGCTGTTGTGTGACAAATTCAACAGGTATCGATGCAATACTCATAGAAGTGACTCCCCCTTTTTCTGTGTCCATCATATCAGAAGCAACTTGACGCTATTTGGAAGCAGCAATAGGACCAAACTTTGAGGTGTTATCCTCCCACCTTTCTCTCTCTAATCCAACTCCGACCGAATCCACCATCATTGTTTTTCCTTTTCCTCTGATATTTCTCCTAGAAGACTCAGAATCTACCGGAGAAAAAAAGATCCCACTTTGATTATTGTGGTAGTATGATTTCCGTGGAGAACTTGTAGCCCAATGCCAAAGCCCAAAAGGGAAAATCTTTTTACCATCAACCAAAGGGATTGGTTCTTCATCCTTGCATTCATTAGTGGTATGGCTCACCATTCCACATTTGAAACAGTGACTTGGGAGTCTCTCATATCTGAGAACCATAACTGTTTCTGCACCATCCCCTAAGATATCCACTCTCAAGCAACGTTTTAATGAACTAGTAATGTTAACACGAACACAAACTCTCATAAATTTCCCTACACAATCACCTGAATCTCCTCCATCTACTTCAATAACTTCTCTAATCATTCCACCCAAAAACCACCCAATATCCTTAGTCATACAAAGTAGAGATACTTGGTGAATTTGAACCCAGAATTCTGCCTGATCGAATCTCAAAGAATCAATAGAACCCTTACGCACCGGCTTCTCCATTGCTATAAGGGCATTATTGAAGTTCCACGGCCTACCAGAAATAACCTTATCAAGATCGTATTCGCTTTTGAAATGAAAAGAAAAAATATTACCATAAATAGATTCAATATCCACCCCATGCCCCTGCCCCTGCCAAATCTTACCAATAACAAGTATAAAAGCATCTCGATTAACCAATTTGTTAGAAAGAATTGTACCAACTAAACTTAATGATAATCTATGTTTAGCATTATTCATAAGCTTACCATCTAATAACTGAACTGGGCCATCACGATTATTAATAGAAAGTGATGCACATAATAAAGCAATATCCATCCATAACTGAAACTAGAAAGAGTACCTTACTGAAGAAAAGCAACTAAAATGAGGAACACCATACTACTCTCACTTAACTTTCAGAGAAAATAAGGAGAGACTTTTCAACGCTATAAAAGAATGGTGGTAATTAAAGCTATTACAATTACTTGCACAACTTGTCAAAATTCTAATCCATTGAATTACTTTTGTGAGAATAGAGGAAAACTATTTACTTCTCTATTTATGTGATCATCACTAAATTAATAATTTGAGTTTAAATGACACCAAACTATGGTGATAGACATAAATACCCTCATTTTTACTTTTATTCTATTTTCTTTTTTTTAATTTTCTTTTTTCGAATTTGTTTTCTTTTTTTCAAAAACCTCCAATAATGGAGGTGACCTCCATCAATGGAGGTCGAAATGACCTCGACCTGCAATGGAGGTTGATTAAAAAGATAAACCAAAAAATAATAATAATAAATCATTTGGGCAATAAGTCTTAGGTAGGGTACTGAAGACTTATTGTCAAATTTTTATTTTTATTTTTTTTGCATTACCACCATTAGTCTTGGATAAAAAAAATACGAGGCTTTTTTTTTTGTGTGTGATTGTGTCTTAAGGGTATTTTTGTTAGAAACACACTTTTGGTGCTATTAAAACTAAAAGTATTAATTTATTGCTGGTTCTAAAATTTGAGAAGTAAAGAGTGATAAAAAATTTTACGCCCTTAATTTTTATCTTAAGACTTTGATGAATATTTGTAGTGTTAGGTTTTGGCTCATATTCTCGAATGAACCGAATGTTAACCAAACGAGATTCAACTGATGTCGAGCTTCCTGGAGACATGGGATACGTCTGGAAGTTGGATTGGGTGTCTGAGGGAATGATTGAAGACGAAAGCAAAAGAAATAAGAAAATCACTCTCCTTACCAATTTGGCATTGACAGTGGTTGTGGAAGTTGTCGAGGCTGGGTTTGCAACGATTGAAGAACAGTTATGCCTTGTGCTATGGATTGCACAGTGGTTGTAAGTTCCTCAAGTTTGATTGGCTTATTTCGGTGACAAACCACATTTGGGGTTTGTGATGTAAGGGTAGCTTAGGCTTCTATGTTAGGATTATGCTCAATAGCAAGAGTGTAATATTGTACTTGAAAATCTTTTCATATTAATAAAGTGATTTCTATTTGTTAACAAAATCTTATAGCATTTATTATTATAATTGTCAAAGTAAATAATCATAGGGTCGAAAGACTATGAGAAAAGAAGAATTGTTCATACATCTGGATATGTATGAGGTAGACACAATTCTTTAGTTAGTCTTGAAAAACGTTCACAACCTAAGTTAAAGGTTGGGCACCTTTATCTTGTTAAAGTTGTAGAATTCTTTTACTAGCATTTGAGTGGGATCAAATGTGTTATGATGAGTCTAAAATCATCGAAGGGTCTTCGAGTAAAAGAATCTAGTGCACTGGGTGCATTGAACTGGATCACAATGAAATACTTTTTTCTAGAACCGTCAATAGATAAAAGTCTTTTCATTATCAGGATAATCAGAGAGTCTATCTTAATCCTGAGATAAATAATGGACTTATGGTTGCAAGTTTTATCATTTGAGCTATCAATGAGTACGATTATATAGCATAGTCTATCCTCGATAGTTTGGTGGTATTCATTTGTTAATCGATAGAGGACTTCATTTATAGATATGGACATCGTGGCTCCATTTATTAAATGTGAGTAGAATATCATCATATGGATGTTTTATGGTTTTGGATATTAAATCTTAACGTTGAGTTTTCAATAGTGTCTATTGAAAGATGACTTCTGGACAAGTCATAATATATATCCAAGTTCAAAGTGTGGTCATATGAGTAAATATGGTAACTTGGAGAGCTATAGGCGGTCTATGAGCTCTTGGCGATTACTGATATTCTTCACGAGGATTCACTATCTCCTATATGATTGTCTATGGTATGAATGAGAATCGTTAACTTATTCCATCTTTATTTAAGAGTGCAATTTTAGTTCTTTAGTGAAATGAACTAAAATTAATAGATTAAACTTAAGTGAATCATTTGTTGATTGTGATTGGGTTATATCTATTGGAGCTTAAATTTAGATAGGCCCGCCAAGATCCCCAATCCGTACGGATTTGCATGAATCACTTGATATATTCTACCGGACTATTTGTGGGTCCATTTAGAATTGTATTTAATATATTAAGAATATAATTTGAACATTATTTATTTAATAGGCTGTTTAATTATATTAATATATTAATGAAAGGCATGTGGGCTTGTTTCTTTTAATAATAATGGGTCTAGTTCACATGTGGGCTTTTTATTAAAGTCCAAATGGATTAAATAAAATATGAAAACAATATGTAGGCCCAAGTTTTAGTCATGGGCGGCAGTGGCTATTTTTTAGCCCATTATATTGTTTTATTTTATTATTTAATTAAATGGAAATTAATTAATATGTTAATTAATTATTTAATTAAAAATCAAATCTTTTTCTGATTAGGAAATATGTTTCCTAGTAGTATACTACTATTAGTATTATATTAAATATAAAAGACTTTATCTGTTTAGTCAAATTAGTAAGTCTTTTATTTAGTCACAAATACACTAAAGAGTTGGATTAGGGTTTGAATTCTAAGAAGTCTTTTATGGAAACACAAATCCTATTTGGAAAAGGACTTTAGTGATCACCTTGTTGGACAAGGTAAGAATTCGGCCACCCTAAATAAACTAGGGCAAAAAATTCGGTCCCTATATATGTCTAGGGATGATTTTCGGCCAAACCTAGTTTTTTTCCTTGAAGAATTAATTTTCTTCTGCAAAAGTGGAAAATTAAAAAAATCTTACTCTTAGAATAGTGAGAATTCGGCCAAGAGGGTGTTTTGTGAGAAAAGAATTGTTCTTGTTTCGATAGTGTACTAGTGATCTTAACATCAAAAGATCTTGTACACACTTTCGAATTAGGTTCACGTGAATTTCAATCTCACGATTGTGAATTCAAAAGTGACCGAAACGTTCTTAGCAACCTTTTGGATTATAGTAACTAACAGATTCAGAAAAGTTTTTGTTGTCCATTCTCAGGTTCACAATTCAAAGAAGGGAGACCACGCTCCTAGGTGATTCACGTTCATGATCGGTTTTGGAAGATCTTGCAGATTACCATCGACATTAGTCAATCAGATCACGTGACAAAGGTATTTCATCTTTTCGTTTATATGTTTAATTAATTAAAGGGTTAAGGTTCAATATGGAAAAAAAATTAAAATATACTAAACTCTCTTTTAGTCTCACTTCCGCTGCGTGCATGTATTTTTCCCTACATTCTAAGTGTTGGTGATCAAGCTTAACAAATGCCCTTCCAAGACCTCAAGATGATAAGCACCTCAAGGTAAAACACTTGTGCTTAATTGCATTGAAGAGATCTAGTTGCATACACACAAAACTCATGCATATCTATACCTCTTGTATGTTGCGTGTTTTTATGTATGTGCATTCATGTTCTTGAATCCTCTTCATGCATATTTTATTGATTGTATCTTGTTTGTCAAATGCCAAGTCATGTTAGACTTTAGGATGCGAAGCATTGTATGGGCGTTGTACAGCGGGTGACCTGATGGATTTTTTCCATTGCTGTACAGTCGTTATTTGTTAGATCCATTATTTGTATTGGCTTGATTCCATTGCAAAACTCTCTATATTTGTATTAGTAGTTGCTTAAGTGTTTCTTGGGAGAAAGGAGCCTCAAAGGTGAAGAAACAACATCTTGTGCAAATATCGTCTTCAAGGGGAACATCGCTTACTTGGATGCTAAGGTATCAAGATTCTTCTTCCTCTTACAAGGCGTTAGTGCACACACACACAATTCATACATGTGTGTCCCTGCTTCATTGTTCAAACATTTGGTATAACACTTTCACACACATTTAGCATGCACATGCATTTTTCTTATTGTTGACAATCTTGTAGAATTGCATGTTTTCTCACTATCGCTTAGATATGGCATGTTTGTGTTGCATAATGTTTATTTGTTTATGTTTCTTATGTTTTAGACTTGAACATGATATTAATTGATTCCTTATTAAGTCCCATTCATTTCGGTTACTCATTTGTTTAGTTTCGAGTCCAAATGATGTAGCTACGCTACTTTTCGTTCTCATTCGTTGAGTTGTGTTCGTCGTTGTTTTCTGAGATGAATTCTCAACCATTTGTCAAAGTTTCATGGTCTTTGTTGTGCATGAGGGAGTCACGATTAGTAATCTGAAAACAAATTCTAAATCGGAGTTCGGATGCCCGAATACGGTTGAAGAATGTGAGAGGTGCGCGGGAGGAGAACCATGGCCATCCATGTGTGGAGGCCGTGTGCCACATGGCCCAGCATGCCCTCTGGTCCCATGTGGCACACGTGCCCCACACGGGGACAAGGCTGAAATGGCTTGTGTTTGTTGGACAAAAATGCCCCTCTTCCTTCTCCTTCAAATGACTTCTCTTCCCTCCATTTCCAACAACTTGAACATCATCAAATCTGATTTTCTGCAGAAATGTTCTTGATTTTGGTTTACTTACTTTGATCATAACTTCTTCATACGAACTCAAAATCGAGTGATTCAAAAGCCAAAATTGTTGGTCTCGAGAAGAGCTACAAACACCAAGTATTTTCAGAGCCATTTTATTTCATCATTTTTCACAGCACTCTGATTTTCAGTCCGAGGTCCATTGGTTGTATGTGAAACTTCTTCTCTTGCAATTTCATTTGATCAACTCTATGATTCTTTCTATTTGATTGTTGAAATATGTTGAGAAGTATGTTAGATCATATGCTAGGGTTGTATGATTGATTAGTTAATTGAGTTTAGCTTTGTGATTTCTCTTAAACATATTTTTGCTAGACTTGAGATTGATTGAAATTGATTCTAGAAATTGATTTTATAATGTGCTTCATGTTATCTTCTAGGTTCAATTTCTTGATATAAGAACTAAGATTTTTGTGACATATATTGAATATCCTAATCTTGTTCTTATTGTTTTGACATGCTTTGATTTCTAGATAGATTTGTGATTGTGTGTTGATAGTATATTCTAGATTATCATTAAGCATGTTCATAGAGTGTGTTTGATCTACTTACTCTATTTGTGTGTGTTTGCATCATTTGCATCACCTAGATCATTGCCTTGTAATAGGTTGAAGTCTCTTGTCAAGGTGAGTGAAGCCTTTGATTTGAGCAAGAAGTCTTGGCTAGGAAAGGTTTCCGGATAGCCAAGCAAGAAGCCTTAGCTAGAATCAAGGTGATTCGGATAACTAAGCAAGGAGTTTAATACTACGGATGGTTGAGCTAGGATAGCTTAACTAGGATCTCTTGATCTAGATTGCTAAGCAAAGAAATCTTCCTAGAGGCTTTTTAGTCTTGGATAGGAAGTTGCTCTCTAGAGGTGTGGGATACATCTTGGATAGAGAGTAGGCTAGGTAATTCACTAGGCCTTTGAGAGGTGATTAGGATTTGATAGGTTGAAGTGGATGTCATAGTGTTGATAGCTTTGAGTGTGTAAGTGCTTTTCATATAGTGGATTTGCTTTGCCGGTGGTTGTGGATTCAACCCGTGGATGTTTCCTCTTTGAGGTTTTACCACGTAAAAACATTGTGTCTCATTTTCGCTCTATATTTCCTTATCTTCCATATGTTCACTTATATTGATTCTTTTGTATATTGATGCTTACATGAATTGATTCATATTATACAATTGCTATATCATTTCAAGTATTCATTTCATTCTTATATTCCGCATTTTTGAATATTGGAAGAATTTGGGACTATACCTATTCACCCCCCCCCCCCCCCCCCTCTAGGTATAAAACACTATTACTCTAAGGGAATTTCAATTGGTATCAGAGCGGGTGTCTAGACGTACTTAGATAGATCCTTTTATTTGTAGTGTTTGTGTTTTATTTGTGATAATCATGATTAAGGAAGTGTGTTCCTATGCAGCTTCTTTTGTTAAACATATTGACTTGTATGAGAAAAAGATTAATGATCTAACTCTTGAAAATGAATGCTTATCCAAAGTCAATATGTCTCTCAATAAGAAGTTGGAAAATCATGGTCTATGCTAAAAAGATCTTAATGATCTTGAAAACAAGATTCTAAGTCTTGAAATGAATTTGAAAGATAGCAATGATAGACTTAGAATCTTGAAGCAAGAAATTGAGCAAAGGGATAGTTCTCTTGTTAGTGCTAGAAGGCTAGAAAACATGCTTAGAGTCAAACTTAGTGAGCACTTAACTCAAGAGAAAAAGTATGAACAATGGCTTAGTAAATCATGTGAAGATGTTAGGTTTAGTGATGACATCACGAAAAAATATGCCATTAAAATTACGATGCTTAATGATAAACTTAATGAGGCTAATAGGATGATTAACAAGATGTCATCTAGTTCTAATCAAGTTGATTCCCTCATTAAAAGTGGTAAGCATCCTAGTGACAAAAGAGGTTTAGGTTATATCAATGAGAAGGAGACTCCTTCATCTAACAAATCTATTTTTGTCAAAGCAAGTATTGAACCAAATGTAGGTACTCTCACTCAAGGTAAAGAAATGAAAGCTATCGGAGGTGCCTCTACATCAACAAGGAAGTTCAATGAAAGAACTTAACAAGATCAAATTCAAAAAGCATCATCCTCAAAAGGAAAAGGTGAAGCATCAAAGAGTGCTCTTCAAAGAGGTAAAATTGTGAGAAGACCAAATGCTTTGGAAGCAAATGCAAATGGTAAATTTCTCAAATTCATACCTATTCGTCATCATTGTAATATGATAGGACATATTCGACCTAGGTGCTTTGAATATATTCAAAAATGCAAATTTGATAATGCTTTTCATGATATGTCTTTGAATGGTCCTAGGCAATCATTCATGTATGGATTTAGACCTAGGAAGACCTTGGAAAAGCATGTTGAGAAGAATTGTGTTGATGACTTGCTTGTTAAATCTTGTGTTGTGCCTCGCTCTACTATGCATAAGAAAGTTGATAATGTTTTGTTTGATATTTTTGAGAATGTGACCAATGAGGTCAAGGTGCATGTTAAAAAGTCTAACATTTAGTCAAAGCATGAAAAAGTTAAAAGTGAGAAGCATGTTGTGAAAAGTGTATGGGTTAGAAAAGACACATCTAAATGTCTAGTTACACAATATGCTTTACGTGTCAACTCCTCCTACTCTTGGTACCTAGATAGTGGTTGTTCTAGGAACATGACCAGGAACAAAGATTTCTTCAAAAATCTTGTGTTAAAGGATGGAAGGTGGGTCACCTTTGGTGATGGCACCAAGAAGCAAGTTCTTGGCAAGGGAACTATATGTATCTCCGGATTGTCTAAACTTCACAATACTTTGTTTGTTGATGGATTACAAGCTAATCTTATAAGCATTACTCACTTGTGTGAAATCTTTAAAGAAGTTAGCTTTAATAAAGATGTGTGTACTATTATCGATAAAAAGGACAATGTTGTCCTAAAAGTCAAGAGGTCTATAGACAATTGCTATTGTCTCAATGTAGATCCTCTAACTTGCAATATGGCACATGAGTGCAACAAGCTTGAGTTGTGACATCAACGTTTGGGTCACATGAATTTCAAAGACTTAAAAAAGCTTGAAAAACATAGCATTGTTAAGGGTCTTCCTAGTCTTGGTAAAAAACTAGAGATTGTTTGTGAACCTTGTCAATTAGGTAAGCAAACCAAAATGTCTCACAAAAAGAATTCTTATATAGCTACCAAGAGACCATTAGAGCTTGTACACATGGACCTAATGGGGTCAATCCCAACCGAGAGCATCAATGGCAAAAAGTATATTTTAGTATGCGTTGATGATTTCTCTAGATTCACTTGGGTTTATTTTCTTAGGAGCAAGATTGAGGCTTTCAATTACTTTAGAAAGTTTTGTAATCAAGTGCAAAATGAAAAAGGTCTTGAAATTAAGAAAATATGTCGCATTAGGAGTGATCATGGGACGGAATTTGAAAATGCTAAATTTAGTGAATTTTGTGATGTTTTGGGGATATCTCATGAGTTCTCGGCACCTAAAACTCCTCAACAAAATGGAGTTGTTGAGAGAAAAAATCGTGTCTTGCAAGAGATGGCTAGAGTCATGCTCAATAGCAAGAAAGTCTCTAGAAACCTTTGGGCTGAAACGGTCAATACCGCTTGCTATGTGTTGAATAGAGTTTTTAGAAGGCCCGGCACAAAACACACGTCCTATGAGATTTGGAAAAGGCAAGAAGCCTAATGTGAGTTACTTCCACACTTTTGAGAGTAAATGTTATATTTTGAATGATAGAGATCACTTAGGAAAGTTTGATGCTAAAAGTGATGTTGGTCTCTTTCTTGGGTATGCTTTGAATAGTCGTGCTTATAGAGTGTTCAACTTGAATACTAAGACTATTATGGATTCTATAAATGTTAAAATTGATGATCTTAGCATGCTTAACTTGTGTGATGATAATGATGTCAATGAACCTAATGAAAATCATGTTAATGACATTATTTCACCTATAGATGTGACCAGTAGTGAATCTAGTCAAGATGATGACAAGGATAGTTGTATTGATGTTCAAAGTCAAGGATTGGAAAATGTTTTAAATGATAATCAACAAAATGTTCAAGTTGTTGAAAATTCTCCTCATCCTAGACTTCGAAATCTACACTATCAAGATGACATCATAGGTGACTTAAATGAAGGGGTTAGAATTAGAAATCAAATTGCTAACCAAATATCTTATGCTTGCTATACTTCTCAAATTGAACCCAAAAATATTAATGAAGCTATTGTTGATGAATATTGGATTGGGGCTATGCAAGATGAACTTAATCAATTTTAGAGGAATGAAGTGTGGTCATTGGTTCCTAGGTCTAAAGATATAAATGTAATTGGCACTAAGTGGGTTTTTAGGAACAAGACCGATGAAAGTGGCAAGATTGTGAGAAATAAAGCTAGACTAGTAGCTCAAGGTTACACTCAAGTTGAGGGTGTTAACTTTGATGAGACTTTTGCACGGTTGCTCGTCTCGAGTCCATTAGACTTTTGTTGTCCATTGCATGTGTTAAAAAATTCAAATTATTTCAAATGGATACCTTCAAGAAGAAGTGTATGTTGAACAACCTAAGGGTTTTGTAGACCCACACTCTCCTAATCATGTGTTTAAATTGAAAAAGACTCTCTATGGCCTTAAACAAGCTCCAAGAGATTGGTATGATAGGTTGACTCAATATCTCATTGACAACCATTATAAGAGAGGTGGCATTGATAGAACTTTGTTCATCAAATATCATGATCATGACATTTTTGTTGCACAAATATATGTTGATGACATTGTTTTTGGTTCTACTAATAAAACCAAGGTTGATGAGTTTATTAGTGTGATGTCAAGTGAATTTGAAATGAGTATGGTGGGTGAGTTAAACTATTTTCTAGGAATGCAAGTTAAGCAAACTAGCATGGGTATAATGTTGAGTCAATCTAAATATGCTAAAAATCTTGTTAAGAGATTTGGTCTAGAAAATGGAAAAGATTTTAAAACTCCCATGAGCACCACTTTAAAACTTGACAAAGATGAAAAAGGTAAAAATGTTGATCAAAGCCTTTATAGAAGCATGATTGGTAGCCTACTTTACCTAACGGCTAGTAGACCGGATATTTACTTTAGTGTAGGCTTGTGTGCTAGATTCCAAGCTAATCCAAAGGAATCCCACTTAAAAGCCATCAAGAGAATCATTAGATACATCAAAGGTACTCATAATCTTGGTTTATTTTATTCATTTGATATCAATGATATTCTTGTTGGCTATTGTGATGCCGATTGGGCAGGAAACATAGATGATCATAAAAGCACATCTGGCGGTTGCTTTTATGTTGGTAATAATTTGGTTTCTTGGTCTAGTAAGAAACAAAACTCGGTTTCCCTTTCCTCTTCCGAAGCCGAATACATTGCGGTCGGAAGTGCATGCACACAATTACTTTGGATGAAACAAATCCTTAAGGATTATGAGATAGAACAAGGAAAAATGACACTTTATTGTGATAACTTAAGTGCCATTAACGTCTCTAAAAATCCGGTTCAACACTCATGCACAAAGCACATTGATATTAGGCATCATTTCATTAGAGATCTTGTTGAACAATCAATTGTAACTTTAGAGCATATGCCTACTAAAAATCAACTTGCGGACTTGTTCACCAAGCCCTTGGACAAAGAGAGGTTTAAAACTCTTAGAATTTCCATTGGCATGCTTTGTGTTGATTAATGTGCTTGTGTGAATGTGGGTGGCTTGATAAGCAAAACTTTATTTGTATATCAATATCTTTGAGAGCTACTCACTTGAGAAGTAATGATCTTAAGCTAATAACTCTTATTGTTTCTAGATCATGCACTTGAGCTTGAAAATCTCATTTTTTGAAAAGTGCACAAATGCTTCTCTTATATATTTTAGTTTTGAGTATATGTGGTTGAATATGTGTAGATAATGGATGCATTTAGAAGCCTATTGCTTAGTACATGATAAATAACCTATGATATATATCCATTTTGCTTTAGCACTACATAGTATTCAACGAGCACCCTCTTGGAAAGGGCTACACGCATTGGTTGTAAAGCCGCCCAATGTTGGAAAGGGCTACACCTTTGCGTTGAGTGAAAACCGCCAAGAGGTGTATATGTTTTTGTTAGAAAAATCAAAGAAGAGTTGAAAAAAATCATTAAATATATATATATATATATATTTGATTCTAAGCCTAAAAGAAATTAAAAAAAAAAAAGTCTTAATGGTGTATAGTTGAGAATTGTGAAAAGCTCGGGTTGACAAACAGAAACGGGAAAACGAGCCACATGTACACACACGCTCACATGTTGATAACTATTCTTTTAAAGCGAAAATATGGATGAATATCGGTTTGACTTATTTTTGGAAACGCTTTAGTTGGATAAGTGTGGAAATTGTTTGCATGTTGATATCACAATTACTCCTTCTATATATGTGAGAAGCATTCACACACACACATATTTTGCTTATGTGCTTGATTCATTAGCAATGTGAGAATATTTTTGAGAGATTAATGAAAATCTATAATTCTCTCTTGGACTTTGAAAAGTGACGAAATATTTTCTCTTATTGCTTGAATGTGTGAATGTGTGAATGTGTGAATCCCTTTTTGAACAAATCTTCTTGGTGATAATATGTGGAGCATATGTTAAGGGGGAGCTGTAGTTTATTCAACTACGCTTTCTATATGGTTTGTTTGCTTTATATCTCGTTCTTTATCTCTTGTGCCCTTTGTCTATTCCTTGACAAAAAGGGGGAGAAATTGTATACCTCACCTTGTTTAATATGGGGGAATCCATGTTTGACATAGGGGATATTTGTATATCTCCTTTGTGCTTATTGGAGACTTTGTCTTAAGGGGGAGAATTCTTGTTCTAAGGGGGAGAAAAGAATTCTTACCTTATTTGTGTTAAGGTGTTTAAGGGAGAGCTTTAGATGTGATTTATTCACTTGAGATAATGTATTGTTTGTTAGAGATAAGGGAAGCTCTATTTTGCTTATGTGATAATTTCTCACCATTCTTCTTTGGAAGAAGTTTTCTTGTTGGTTGCCTCTTTTCTCATAGGTACTTTGAAGTTCAAAGAAGGGATTCTTGAAGACTCAAGAAGACTTGAAGATCTTTTAGTGTAGGGATCTCTTTGTAATGTGAGGATGAGAGAATGCTATCAACATTAAGTCTATTGGAGTGATCAATGTATAGTGAGGATGAGGTTTTGCCATGGAATAGCCAAAGGGGGAGATTGTTAGATCCTTTATTTGTATTGGCTTGATTCCATTGCAAAACTCTCTATATTTGTATTAGTAGTTGCTTAAGTGTTTCTTGGGAGAAAGGAGTCTCAAAGGTGAAGAAGCAACATCTTGTGCAAAAATCGTCTTCAAAGGGAACATCGATTACTTGGATGCTAAGGTATCAAGATTCTTCTTCCTCTTACAAGGCGTTAGCGCACACACACACAATTCATACATGTGTGTCCCTGCTTCATTGTTCAAACATTTGGTATAACACTTTCACACACATTTAGCATGCACATGCATTTTTCTTATTGTTGACAATCTTGTAGAATTGCATGTTTTCTCACTATCGCTTAGATATGGCATGTTTGTGTTGCATAATGTTTATTTGTTTATGTTTCTTATGTTTTGGACTTGAACATGATCTTAATTGATTTCTTATTGAGTCCCAGTCATTTTGGTTACTCATTTGTTTAGTTTCGAGTCCAAACGATGTAGCTACGCTACTTTTCGTTCTCATTCGTTGAGTTGTGTTCGTCGTCGTTTTCCGAGATGAATTCTCAACCATTTATCAAATTTTCATAGTCTTTGTTGTGTATGAGGGAGTCACGATTCATAATCTGAAAACGGATTCGAAATCGGAGTTCGGATGCCCGAATACGGCTGAAGAACGTGAGAGGTGCGCGGGAGGAGAACCATGGCCAAAGGCCATGGCATGGCCATCCACGTGTGGAGGCCGTGTGCCACACGGCCCAGCATGCCCTCTGGTCCCGTGTGGCACACGCGCCCCACATGGGGACAAGGCTGAAATGGCTTATGTTTGTTGGACAAAAATGCCCCTCTTCCTTCTCCTTCAAATGACTTCTCTTCCCTCCATTTCCAACAACCTGAACATCATCAAATCTGATTTTCTGCAGAAATGTTCTTGATTTTGGTTTACTTACTTTGATCATAACCTCTTCATACGAACTCGAAATCGAGCGATTCAAAAGCCAAAATTATTGGTCTCGATGAGAGCTACAAACATCAAGCATTTTTAGAGCCATTTGATTTCGTCATGTTTCACAGCACTCTGATTTTCAGTCCGAGGTCCATTGGTTGTATGTGAAACTTCTTCTCTTGCAATTTCATTTGATCATCTCTATGATTATTTCTATTTGATTGTTGAAATATGTTGAGAAGTATGTTAGATCATATGCTAAGGTTTTATGATTGATTAGTTAATTGAGTTTAGCTTTGTGATTTCTCTTAAACATATTTTTGCTAGACTTGAGATTGATTGAAATTGATTCTAGAAATTGATTTTATAATGTGCTTCATGTTATCTTCTAGGTTCAATTTCTTGATATAAGAACTAAGATTTTTGTGACATATATTGAATATCCTAATCTTGTTCTTATTGTTTTGACATGCTTTGATTTCTAGATAGATTTGTGATTGTGTGTTGATAGTATATTCTAGATTATCATTAAGCATGTTCATAGAGTGTGTTTGATCTACTTACTCTATTTGTGTGTGTTTGCATCATTTGCATCACCTAGATCATTGCCTTGTAATAGGTTGAAGTCTCTTGTCAAGGTGAGTGAAGCCTTTGATTTGAGCAAAAAGTCTTGGCTAGGAAAGGTTTCCGGATAGCCAAGCAAGAAGCCTTAGCTAGAATCAAGGTGATTTGGATAACTAAGCAAGGAGTTTAATACTACGGATGGTTGAGCTAGGATAGCTTAACTAGGATCTCTTGATCTAGATTGCTAAGCAAAGAAATCTTCCTAGAGGCTTTTTAGTCTTGGATAGGAAGTTGCTCTCTAGAGGTGTGGGATACATCTTGGATAGAGAGTAGGCTAGGTAATTCACTAGGCCTTTGAGAGGTGATTAGGATTTGATAGGTTGAAGTAGATGTCATAGTGTTGATAGCTTTGAGTGTGTAAGTGCTTTTCATATAGTGGATTTGCTTTGCCGGTGGTTGTGGATTCAACCCGTGGATGTTTCCTCTTTGAGGTTTTACCACGTAAAAACATTGTGTCTCATTTTCGCTCTATATTTCCTTATCTTCCATATGTTCACTTATATTGATTCTTTTGTATATTGATGCTTACATGAATTGATTCATATTATACAATTGCTATATCATTTCAAGTATTCATTTCATTCTTATATTCCGCATTTTTGAATATTGGAAGAATTTGGGACTATACCTATTCACCCCCCCCCCCCCCCCCTCTAGGTATAAATCACTATTACTTTAAGGGAATTTCATTATTCAACCGCCTTACGTAGAGCGGGTGAATAGCACCTCACCAAACCCGAGAGCGACCGCTCCTAGGTCACCCTATTATCACTTTTGTGTAGAGCGGATTATAAAGAACATGTTCTTCATTTTCCCAGGTGAACTGATGTACACCCGCCCTACATAGAGCAGATGAACAGGGGTCAAGGCCAATTTTCTAAAAACTTATTAAAATGACGTAGCATCATTTTGACACCCTATATATATGCTACTTTGTCTTTAGGTCGTTTTTTTGAGAGTTCAAAACATATTTTTGAATTAACATTTTTCCAAAGAGAAAAAATCACAAAGAACTCGCCTTTGATTACTCAAACACTTATCCATGTGCATCAAACATCATCTAGCATCATCCATGATCATTTAGGTGCCATCTATGCTTGGGTTTTATTCAACACACTTTGCATGGTAAGTTGGTCACTAATATCTTTCATATTTTGTGTCTTACTTAACAAGTAATCTCATTTATTACTGTATGCCTTTAGAACATATTCTATTGACAATATTGAGTTTGTTGTGTTGATTGTTTGAGAGTTGTATTTTGATAGCTATACCTAGGATTGCTTAAGCTATATTATCTATGTTGTATGTCATGTCATATAGCAATTAATAGCTAGGATTGATTTAATTGACATCTTATAATCCTAGATAAGCATTTAGTGTAACCTAGCATTATTTGCATTTAGAATATTATCATATTCACATTAGGTTGTTGATCTCTTTAGTAAGAATTAAGTCTTGTGGCTTAAGTGGCTTAGTGCGCAAACAAATTGATCTAGGTTCACTTGTAAAGGCCCGCTGGGTAGTAGTGGTGGGTTATTGACCGTGTAGGGTTTTACGTGGTCAACCTAGGTTGTAAACACCATTACAATCAATGGATTCGAGGATTGTGTGTGGTGCACATACTAGCCCATGGTTTTTCCTTGTTGAAGGTTTCCACGTAAAAATCAAGTGTCATTTAAATTCCAAACTTTACACTTGATTTATTGTGTTGACTAGCTTGGGGTTATTTTTGTAAAATTGACTAATCGGGAAAATTTGGTAATTACCGGAGTAAAATTTATTCACCCCGCCCCCTACCCCCACCCTCACCCTCTAGATAATATTAGGCACACCGGCATAATTAGTTTCAATTGGTACCTGAGCGGGTTCCTAGATATACTTAGGTGATCCTTGCTCATTTTGGTGTGTTTTGCATTTTGTGTGATTTTTGTTCCTTCATACATTTGCATTCATTTCATTAATTCATATACATTATGAGTGGAAATGGTGGTGGGTTGAAACAAAGGTGCTTCTAGCACAAGGCCGCCCCTACTCACCAGTATAAATTATGCCTCTTGGAAAGGCAATATGGAGTCGTACATATGCCAAATCCACGACTGTGCTTAGATGGCGATTGAAGACGGCTACGCTCCACTGATGATGACTCCTACGGGTGGAGGAGAGGATGTGCTCAAGCCTAAGGCTTAGTGGAATGCGTAAGAGTTTGATGCATCGAAATGGAATAAGAAGGTGACGCACGCCATCCTATGTGCAATGGACGAGAATCAATATAAATTGATTCAAAATACTAGGATCACTAAGGAGGCGTGGGACATCCTAGAAGTTACACATGAGGGAACCGAAGTAGTGAAGGACTTCAAGCTTCAAGTCCTGCAAACTCAATTCGAGATGATTACGATGGAGGAGAATGAGTGCTTTAACGACTTTGAGATCAAGTTGATAAACATAGTCAACCAAAGTCATCAACTTGGTGACCCGTATTCAAATAGGAGAATCAAGCAGAAAATTATGAGATCTCTCCCCTGTAGATTTGAGTCCAAGGTTACAGCTTTAGAAGAGAATAGTGAGTATAAGGATATGAAGCCAAGTGAGGTGATTAGGAGACTTCTAGCTTATGAGTCTAGGAAGGGTCCTACCTCCACACCTTCTAAAAAACAAAAAGGAATTACTTTGAAGACCTCCAAGCATGATGAGAAAGAGGATAATGATAACTCGGACGAAGACATGGCCTTGTTGTTGAGAAGGTTCAAGAAGTTCGTCAAGTTCGAGAAGAAGGGCTTTAGATCCAAAATCCAAGACTTGAAGAAAAAGGCTCACTTCAAGAAGTTTGAGCCAATCCAAGAGAAGTCCTCAAGAGAAGGGATTCAATGCAACCAATGTGGAGGATTCGGGCATATCTCTCCAGAGTGTGGAAACTTGAAGGATAGAAGAAGAGGAAAGGTGATGGTCGCCTCATGGGTGAGAATGAAAGTGAAGAAAATTCTTCAAGTGATGAAGAGCTTGCCATTAACTACACGGCATTTGGAGCCACTCGTGTAGAAGTTGAAGTAGATGACAAGGATGCCTTGACTAGTGATCCCAAAGAAAGAATAGATGAAGAGGTAGCTAAAGAGGTAGTTGGTGTAGCTACTCATTGAGATATGGCTCATATAACATCAAGTTGTAAGGATTATGCTCAATAGCAAGAGTGTAATATTATACTTGACAATCTTATCATATTAATAAAGTTATTTCTGTTTTAACAAAATCTTATAGCCTTTATAATTATAATTGTCAAACTAAATAATCATAAAGTCAAAAGACTATGAGAAAAGAAGAATTATTCATACATCTGGATATGTATGAGGTAGACACAATTCTTTAGTTAGTCTTGAATAAGTTCACAACTTAAGTTAAAGGTTTGGCACCTTTATCTTGTTAAAGTTGTAGAATTCTTTTACTAAAATTTGAGTGGGATCAAATGTGTTATGATGAGTCTAAAATCATTGAAGGGTCTTCGAGTAAAAGAATCTAGTGCACTAGGTGCATTGAACTGGATCACAATGAAATACTTTTTTCTAGAACCATCAATAGATAAAAGTCTTTTTATTATCAAGACAATCGGAGAGTCTATCTTAAATGATGGACTTATGGTTACAAGTGTTATCATTTGAGCTATCAATGAGTACGATTAGATAGCATAGTCTAACCTCGATAGTTTGGTGGTATTCATTTGCTAATCGATAGAAGACTTCATTTATAGATATGGACATCGTGGCTCCATTTATTAAATGTGAGTAGAATATCATCATATGGATGCTTTGTGGTTTTGGATACTAAATCTTAACGTTGAGTTTTCAATAGTGACTATTGAAAGATGACTTCTGGACAAGTCATAATATATATCCAAGTTCAAAATGTGGTCATATGAGTAAATATGGTAACTTGGAGAGCTATAGGCGGTCTATGAGCTCTTGGCGATTACTGATATTCTTTACGAGGATTCACTATCTCCTATAAGATTGTCTAGGGTATGAATGAGAATCGTTTACTTATTCCATCTTTATTTAAGAGTGCAATTTTAGTTCTTTAGTGGAATGAACTAAAATTAATAGATTGATCCCAAGTGAATCAATTGTTGATTGTGATTGGGTTATGTCTATTGGAGCTTAAATTTAGATAGGCCCTAGGGGTGGCAATATGGGTCACGACACTGATCAAGCCAAAATTGGTATGATTTTGGCCCTCATTTCCGTTTCTTTTTGCTTGATTCTCGGGCATTTCCCCGTGTTTAATGTTGTTAAATTGAGTGTTTCAGGTTTTATTAGGTTTCAGAAGCAATTGAGATAAAGGTGGAGGACTTGTGCAAAAATGTCTCACAAATGAGAAGAAACAGGGCATTTTCGCCACATGGGCAATGGAGGTCGCCACTTGAGCGCCATGGCGACAGAAGAGTTCCCAAAAGCATCAAAAGGTCGCCACTTGGGCGCCACTTGAGCGCCATGGCGACAGAAGGTCACAAAAACAATCAGGTGTGGTCGCCACTTGGGGTCGCTCTGGCGACCTCCCTTGCAAGTGGCGACCTAGTGCACTCAAGGCATGGTCGCCACTTATGGTCGCCAGAGCGACCTTGATGCACAAAGAGCGACCTCTTCACATTTCCAAGGTCGCCACTTATGGTCGCCAGAGCGACCTTGATGCACAAAGAGCGACCTCTACACTTTTTGGTCATGTTCGCCACTTGACAACGAGCGAGAAAGATGGTTTTCAGAGCGACCTTTTCATCTAACCGTTTTACGCTCCATGGTCGCCATAGCGACCAAATAGCGACCAAGGCTCCACATCAGCGAATCAAGTCGTTACCAGTACATGTCCAAGAGTGAGTATATATATGAGCGTCTCTTCACTTTCAAAGTATCGAAAAATCAGAACAAAATCTCAGAGAATTCATTTCAGATCTAGATCAACTTCCATGGCACATTTTTCATCATCCTCCATTTCTCTCCTTGAACTCATCTAATCCATCCAACCCTCAACACAAAACCTTGATTACTTCATTACATCATTCCTCATCCCACCATTTCTCCACCAAAATCCTTAGTAACTTTCCACCAAAACACCCACATTCCAAGACATTTCCTCAACCTCCATTCCTTGCATCTAGGAGCATAGAGGAGAAGAAGGATTGAGCTTAAAGAAGGTGACCCAAGGGTTATTTCCTTATCATTTACTTCTTTTCATTTATTGCAATTATGTGTAACTAAACCCCTAATCTAGGGGATAGATTTGAGGAACAATTGGTTGTGGGTTTAGTCTAGCTTGTAATGAATCTCTTATGTGTTCTATTCATTCAATTTAATTAGATTTCATTCATTATAATTGACTTGTATATCACTTGTTGATTGCTATCTTGAGTGGAATAATTTGTTATATATTCACATGTGGATTGACAACCTTTGTGTGATTAAGAACCCATTGGATAGGATAGATTAGTGGTGGGTATATCAACCCCACTAATCTAAGTCTCTAAGTGGTTAACATAATGAGATTGGTACATTAATGATGCTAGTAGCTTACCCACATCCAAGTGTTAATCGATCTATTCCCTAGTTCTCTCATTAATTGATTTTATCACTATTCTTATCAAGGTGTTGAGTATTCTATTTTTCATAACATTTTTGTGTATTTTCATTTGAGTAGTTTAGCATTGGTGGCTTTAGAAACCACACATTTATCAAACTCTATGATTTGTTTTATTGTTCTAAGATTAGTCAATTTATCTAATTAACACTCCATTCCCTGTGGAACGAACTTGCTCACTATTTTGCTATCAAATCACATTTTAAAAGGATTAAGTGGCTTTAAAAGAGTTTTCAAGAATCAACCAAAAACTATCATTTTTACTATTTTGTTGAGTACACAAACGACCTCATCAGACACGATGGGTCGACACGACACGAACACGATTATTACGGGTTTGGGTTATGACTAAACGGGTCGTGTCAATAAACGGGTCAACCCGCTTAACCCGTTTAATAATCGTGTCATGTTCGGGTTATGCTTAGTGGGTCACGGGTTGACACGAATAGTAAGGGTGAATATGTAATTTTATGTTTAAGGGTATTTTTTGTAATTATCACAATACTATATAAAGTCAACTTTCACAACCCTATCTCATTATTTCCCTCACCCACTCACGCAGCTAGTACTTCACACTTTCACAGCCTTCACTCCTCCTTCTCCTCTGTAATTTCCTCACATCAGCTCTCTCTGTGTCACGCCTCTCCCTTTCCTCTCTCTCTCTCTCTCTCTCTCTCATGCCTCTCCCTTTCCTCTCTCTCTTCAGCCGGCGCCGCAGCTTCCACCTCGTCGGCGTCGCCTCAACAGGCCGTCTGTTCCAATGATCAACTCTCCATTCTTCATTTTTTTTTTTTTCATTTGTAATCAAAATAGATATAGATCTGAAATAAATACAGATCTGAGTTCTTTTCTTGTTGTTGTTGTACTGTTGTGCTCAGTTATTATAATTTAATTTTAATGGATGTGGATCTATATATTTTTCGTTTTTGTAATTTTTTCATAGCACGTATTACTCTTGATTTGGATGATTTTTTTTAAGGTTTTTGTCTGATATCTTGACCGGATTTTTCATTTCTGTAATTTTTTCATAGCAAGTATTTCTCTTGATTACTTTTTTATTTTTATTTTTAATGTGTTATTTAGTGAAATAAACATTAACGGGTTAAATGGGTCATATATGGGTCATTTAAACGTGTCAAATGACACGACCCGTCAAACCCGTTTATTAAACGGGTTATTCGTGTCGTGTTCGTGTTGACCCATATTTAATCGTGTCGTGTTTAGGTCGAAGGGGTCTGACCCGTTTAATAATCGTGTCGTGTTCGGGTTGACCCAAAAATAATCGTGTCGTGTTCGGGTTGGCCCTAACACGACCCGCCAACCCGTATTGACACCCCTAATAGGCCCGCCAAGATCCCCAATCCACACGGACTTGTATGAATCACTTGATATATTCTACCGGACTATTTATGGGCCCATCTAGAATTGTATTTAATATATTAAAAATATAATTTGCACATTATTTATTTAATGGGCTGTTTAATTATATTAATATATTAATATATTAATGAAAGGCATATGAGCTTGTTTCTTTTAGTAAGAATAGGTCTAGTTCACATGTGGGCTTTTTATTAAAGTCCAAATGGATTTAATAAAATAAGAAAAACAATATATGGCCCAAGTAATGGTCATGGGCGGCAAGGCTAATTTTATTAGCCCATTATATTGTTTATTTTATTATTTAATTAAATGGAAATTAATTAATATGTTAATTAATTATTTAATTAAGAATCAAATCTTTTTCTGATTAGGAAATATGTTTCCTAGTATTATACTATTGGTAGTAGTTTATTAAATATAAAAGACTATATTTGATAAGTAGATAAATAAGGAATTTTATTTGTCTAGTCAAATTTGTAAATCTTTTATATAGTCACAAATACACTAAAGAGTTGGATTATGTTTTGTACTATAGAGGTTTAATACAAGATGAATTTGTGCACTATAGATATATATAATATTTTGACCGAAAAATATATATGAAGATATATATGTATTTTGGCAAAAGATATGTGGTGCCGTGCGCAATATATATATATATATATATATAATTTATAATGCATGCAGTATATTTGCACTAAATGTATATATATATATATATATATTAGACATGCAGTAATTGCACTAAATATATATATATATATATTAAGCATGTAGAATTATATATATAAAAATGTGAAAAGAGAATTCTGTTGAACCCTAAAAAAGAACCCTAGTTTTATGCAATTGAGAGATTTTTCTTTTGCTAGAGAAAAATAAAATCCAACTCTTAGACTAGTATGAAATTCGGCCAAGAGAGATTGTGAGAAGAGATTGTTTTTATTTCGATAGTGCACTACTAACTTTTACATCAAAAGGTTTTGTGCATAATTTCGAATAAGGTTCACGCGAGTTTCAATCTAACGATTGTGAATTCAAAAGTGATCGGGACATTCTTTGCAATCTTTTGGAGTTTATTGTGACTAACAAATATCAGAAAAGTTTTTGTTATCCATTCTCAGGTACACAATTCGAAGAGAAGGGAGACCACGCTCCTAGGTGATTCACGTTCGTGATTGGATTGAAAGATCTTGCGGATTACCATCGATGCATAGTCAATCAGATCACGCAACAAAGATATGATATCTTTTTGTATATATGTTTAATTAATTAAAGGGCTAAGGTTCAAATATGGAAAATTTTAAATCATACTAAACTTCTTTTTAGTCTCGCTTCCGCCGCATGCAAACGTGTTTCCCTACACAAGTGACCAAATAAAGGTCTTGATGAGAAAAATGACTCCATTAGTGAGATGGAAAGTATAGGAGATTCATCATCTTACTCCACAAATGGAAATGTGGAGAGTATGGATCTTTATGACTACATAGTCAAGTTTAAAAGCTCAAGGATGAAGAACAAGAAAGAAATTAGAAGATTGAAGGAGGAAAATCTAGAGCTTTCAATCCAAGTTGACCACTTGAGTGGAGAAGTGGTGAGATCCAAGAAGGATGAAGATAAGCTAAAAGATGAGTTAGTTTTATCTAAGAAGAATGAAGAAAGGTTGAAAAGAAAGCTTGAAGAAGTTAAAGCTTCAATGGCTAAGATGGCTTCAAGCACCGAGAAGCTTGACCACATGTTAGGAGTTGGAAAAAGGCCAAATGATAAGAGATGTCTTGGCTACATTGATGACAAGGAAGCTTCCTCCTCAAGAAAGATAACCTTTGTCAAGAGCATGGACTTCAAGAAGTCTCCTCCTCATCAACACCCTAGGAAGAAGATTGACTTGGAAGAATGTTCAAGGAATGCCCAAATAAAGGTGGCACCAAAAGGTCAAGCTATAGCTCAACCAAAATGGGCTCCTCATGCTAACTTCCCCCAACCTAAAATCCATCAAGGGAAGAGACCAATCTTGCAAGCTCAACTGAACAAGCAACCTTGTCTTGGTCAACAATAAAGATAGAGAGATCCAATCCAACAACCAAGACAACCACTATGACAAGGGAAAGCACCAATGCATACATGAGGACATGGTATGATTTCTCACTTTACTCCCACTTGTCATTTTTGTGGTATTAATGGTCACATTAGACCAACTGCTTCATTATATCAAAATGCGAAGAGTTGAAATCATGATTGAAAAGAAAAAGGCTAGAGCTAAGATGCATATTCCTAGGAAGGATAAAACTTATTTTCATGATCCTATAACATCTAGAGCTCATGAACATTTGACCACTAGGATTGAAAATGTATCACCTAAGTGGAAAAGAAAAGATGAACCCACCTGCTACTGTGCTAACATGTCTCCCATAGGTTTAACTAGGTCAAATGGACTTGGTAGGTCTATAAGTCCTCATACCCTTCATTGAGGTGTGGTAATTGACCCTCTAAGGGGAACTCAAGCAAAGAAAGCATTCTTGCATACTTGTCACATGCAAAAAAAATCTATATACATTATGCTTCTTTATTAATTGCTTAAGTATCTTGGTTGCATATATGCTTATATGTTTTTATTCAATAAGTGTGAACCATTGCTTTGATTGCAATCCATGTTATATTTATGTTCAAACATGCATTTTTGGACTTGGAGATTTACTTAGAAACTCTTTGAATGACCTACAGTTTTCTCCATGACATGATGATTCTTTAAATGACATGCTCAAAGTGAAAAAGCATGAAATTCAAGTGACATGCTCAACATGAAAAAGCATGAAATTCTTATAACTCGCTTTAAAATGAAAAGCATGAATTGATGATTGCATATTCTTAAATGCAAAACTTGTGTGAAAAGCAATAATGAGACTCAAATGAATAAAAGGTCTTGCATCCATTTTAAGGATTATAAAATCCAATGTCTCTCTTTCTTTATTTGTCGAACATGGCTACTATCATATGGGTTTCATACCCGGAAAAATCGAATAGGGTGCAAGAAGTCGCTCATGCCACGTTTTGCTTATAAAGTTGGATATAGTTGCTCATTAAAATTGAATGATTGATAACTCTATATCCTTGCTTTACTCATGACAAACAATGAAAATGGTTCAAATTCATTAGGAAACCTTTGTCATTTGCTTTGCCAAATCCCATTGATTTTTGGACTTGAATGCAATATGTCTTGCATGCAAAGCATATTAATCACACATTTTCATAAAATAAATCTCCTTGTTTCTCTCCAATCAATTGACTTGCATAATATGTTTGTATATGATTATGCAAATGTCTTGTATACTACTATCTCTCTTTGCTACAAGTGTCCCGATTGGGGAAACACCTTTGCCTATCTCATGACAAAAAGGGAAGTAGTATGTGGTAAGGGAATATGCTATTGAGAGTAGCTAATTTGCATATTGGGAAGATTATGATTTGAGGGGGAGTAACCCGTTGAGGGGGAGCATTGCATTGCACATTCATTGCATAATGTTGCTTAATTTCTTGAAAATGCAAATGCTTGTTTTGGTTTCACTTGATCACCTCACATACACTTGCTTTGGAAAATGTTTTTTTTTTTTTTTAAGGATTGATTGTTCTACAAGAAATTGAAGACTTCAAGTTTTAGCTTTTAATCATCTCTTTGTAATGTAGAAAATTATTGTTAATCTTTAGTTTAAATTTTGTTGTGAGGATTAATGTGAGTGGTTGATCACTTAACGTACACTTGCTTCGGAAAGTGTGATTTTTTTTTTTTTGAAGGATTGATTATTCTACAAGAGATTGAAGACTTCAAGTTTTAGCTTTTAATCATCTCTTTGTAATGTAGAAAATCATTGTTGACCTTTAGTTTAAATTTTATTATGAGAATTAATGTGAGTGTGGTTTTGTCACGAAATAGCCAAAATGGGAGATTGTAAATTCCTCAAGTTTGATTGGCTTATTTCGGTGACAAACCAAATTTGGGATTTGCAATGTAAGGGTAGCTTAGGCTTCTAAGTGTTGGTGATCAAGCTCAACAAAGGCCCTTTCAAGACCTCAAGATGATAAGCAGCTCAAGGTAAAACACTTGTACTTAATTGCATTGAAGAGATCTAGTTGCACATATACACAACTCATGCATATCTATACCTCTTGTATGTTGTGTGTTTTTAAGTATGTGCATTCATGTTCTTAAATCCTCTTCATGCATATTTTTTTGATTGCATCTCTTTTGTGAAATGCCATGTCATATTAGACTTTAGGATGCAAAGCATTGTATGGGCGATGTACACCCACTATTAGGTCATCTTATGTGCATCGCTTATAAGGGGCATTGAGCTAAATTGCTCTTACCCGCTATACAGTCGTTGTACGTACAGCGGGTGACCTGATGGATTTTTTCCATCGTTGTACAATCACTATTCAACCGCCCTATGCAGAGCGGGTTGAATAGCAGCTCACCAAACCAGAGAGCAACTGCTCCTAGGTCGCCCCATTATCGCTCTTATTTAAAGCGGATTATGAAGAACATGTTCTTCATTTTCCTAGGTGAATCGTTGTACACCCGCCCTACATAGAGCGGGTGAACAACGATCAAGGCCAATTTTTTGAAAACTTATTAAAACGACGTAGCATCATTTTGACACCCTATATATATATATATGCTACTTTGTCTTTAGGTCGTTTTTGAGAGAGTTCAAAACATATTTTTGACTTAGCATTTTTCCGAAGAGAAAAAATCACAAAGAACTCACATTTGATTACTCAAACACTTATCCATGTGCATCAAACATCATCTAGCATCATCCATGATCATCTAGGTGTCATCTATGCTTGGGTTTTATTCAACACGCTTTGCTTGGTAAGTTGGTCACTAATATCTTACATATTTTGTGTCTTACTTAACAAGTAATCTCATTTATCACTTGTATGCCTTTAGAACATATTCTATTGACAAGATTGAGTTTATTGTGTTGATTGTTTGAGAGTTGTATTTTGATAGCTATACCAAGGATTGCTTAACCTATGTTAGCTATGTTGTATGCCATGTCATATAGCAATTAATATCTAAGATTGATTTAATTGAAGCATTTAGTGTAACCTAGCATTATTTGCATTTAGAATATTATCATATTAATATTAGGTTGTTAATCTCTTTTAGTGAGAATTAAGTCTTGTGGCTAAGGTGGCTTAGTGCACAAGCAAATTAATCTAGGTTCACTTTTAAAGGCTCGTTGGGTAGTAATGGTGGGTTATTGACCGTGTAGGGTTTGACGTGTTAACCTAGGTTGTAAACACCATTACAATTAGTGGATTCGAGGATTGTGTGTGGCGCACATACTAGCTCATGGTTTTTCCTTATTGAAGGTTTCCTCGTAAAAGTCAAATGTCATTTAATTCCGCACTTTACACTTGATTTATTGTGTTGACTAGATTGTGGTTATTTTCGTAAAATTAACTAACTACGAAAATTTGGTAATTACCGGAGTAAAATCTATTCACCCCCCCCCCCCCCCAGCACACCGGTATAATTAGTTTCAGCGGAATGACAGCAGTCGTCATCCATAGGTTTTTGCTGTGGGAAATGTTGTACTGCAAACAGTGGGACCCACAACAGTTCGACAAAAATTTACACGGATCAGGATGTCTTTGATGGAAAAGGAAAAAGAGTTTGTCTTTATGTGGAATAGGAAGTATCTGTGCTTGAAAGAAAAAAGAATACTCTTTACAAGAAAACTTGTCATAAAAGGAAATAGTATTTATGTGAAACAAGTAAGTTTTGTACATTTAGGAGTAGGATTTCCTTTTATCTTAAACTCCATGTAACTAGTATAAATAGACCTAATATCTATATTATTAGATTGAAGGCTGTGGAGCAAAAAGAACACCATGTAACTTCAAAGAGAGTGTGGTGAGATCCAGGGAGACCCAAGGGAATATCTGGGGAGAGATTCAAGGGAATATCAATGAATCAAATTAGAGATCTGTGGGTGATATTCAGGGGAGACCTAGGGGATATTGTGGGGGTACTCGGTGAGGATCTTGTGAGTGGGGTTTGGAGTTGAGGTGAGAGAGTTAATCCTAGAGCATATGTTTGTAACATTTTATCATATAGTGGAACTTTCTCTGTCTTCATAGCAGCCCGTGGTTTATTACCCGATTTGGGTTTTCCACGTATATCTTTTGTTATGATTGTTTATATTTCTCTCACCTATTTTTCTAATATATTGACGTTATTAATTGATATGAGTTATAAGTGAGTATTGGGTACGACATTTCCGCGTTCATCAGTTTAGAATCCCCAACATGTAACTAATAAAATTAGGCTTGTTTGATTTACAATCCAAATTTAGTTCTTAACTTTTGTAAATAATAAATACAAAAAAAAAAAAAAATGTATAAAAAAGAAGAAGAAGAAGTATGTATTTAGAGCTTATTTGGTTGGGATTTTGAAAATTTTCTATTGGTAAAAGATCTACTAGTAGTAGATCTATTAGAAATAGAGTTTTTTTTTTTTTTTTTTTTTAAAAAAAAAAAGAATTATAGTTGTTAGGTTGGTAGACCTTTTTTTTTGGGTAATTATCATTCTCCCCCCTATAGTTTGCCTTATTCTCCATTTTTCCCCCTCTAGTTTCAAAATTCTCCAATTTCCCCCCTCCCATGCCTATTTTTATAAGATAAAATTGGTTGTATTTATGCATGGGAGGGGGGAATTTAGAGAATTCTAAAACTAGAGGGGGGAAAATGGAGAATGTGGCAAACTACAGGGGGAGAATAATAATTTCCCTTTTTTTTAAAAAAAAAAAATTCTATTTAGATAAGCACCTCATCATGAGCTTTTGCCTAGTAGAGGTTTAAAATCTACTAGTTTACTCAATTTAAAATAGACAATCTCAAAAGTCCAACCAAACAACTTAAAAAAAATAATTCAAATAGACGTTTGTAGACCTTTTGAGACAGTAGAAAACTCAACCAAATAAGCACATAATTAAGAGATTTCCTAATAAATATCTAAAAATAGTACCGGGACACTATATGAATTAATATCAAACATATAATTTTTTGTGGATTTTAAACTTGAAAACAGTCTTTAAATATTATATATCAAACACATTACTAAACTAATAAGAATACAACTTAAGTTTGTGGAGTATATCTTTAATTTTGAAATGTAATTTTAAAATAGGAATAAAAAAATTGTTAAAATGATGGATCTCAATCTCTCTCTCAAAGACAAAGCCAGTTTCCTTAAATTTTAAGGGATTGAAGAGGCATTGCAAGAAACTTTTTAAAATAAATATAAATAACAAAAATTCCAAGGTGAAAAAAAAAAAAAGGTCTTCAGGCCTCAAAGTGGCTTTCTTTTCTCGAAACGTAAAATCCGGACATAACTAATTATGCGGCAATCAGTTTTGTAGCACTATAGACCGGTTGCCGATGTACGCAATTCGACAATCAATGAACCCAAATGTAAATTACATGCAGGCTGTTTGCACTTAAGAATACATGTTAATATATGTGTATACATATACATACAATCCGCACGAGAGTCGAAGGGTGCATAAAAAGGATTTGGATCCTCTTCTTACATAATCTTTTTCATGATCTTACATAATCTTATGACACATGAGTATTGTATAAATACGTGGTTAAGATGTGATTGGTTTACACAATCAGTTTATTAACAACTAATCACATGTATATTTTTAAAAAGCCTAGAAAAAGATAAGGTAAATAGAGGATCTAGATCCGCATAAAAAAAATAAAAATAAAAATAAATAAAAAATAAAAAAAAAGTGAATCAGATGCTTTTCATGGTCGAAAATATATGCCCTATATTCTTTGATAGCTCTATGGATATCCAAAGTGGGGTTGCCATCTTTATTCTTTAAAATGTTCCTTTTTGACCACCTTCTCATCAACACCAAAGTGTGTAAAGGGGACTCCTCGGACTAGGAAGCACGGATACTTCATTTGGTGGAGGTAACTCGTATCGAACTCGTATCCAGTTCCGATACTTCCCGGATACTTCAGGATACGTATCCGATACACCAAATGGCGTATCCGTTGACTTTTTCACAAGTTTGACTGGAGGATACTTAGAGGATACTTGAGGGATACTTGGAGGATACTTAGGGGATACTTCGAGGATACGTTTGGGGCAATATTATAATTATTTTAGTATAAAACGGGGTTAAATTATAATTTCAAAATTTTAGGGGTCAAAATGAAACTGTAAAGAAATTTTGGCTTTAATTCCATTGACATGGAGAATAACGGGATACTTGAGATTACAAACATTTCACTTGATGAACCAGAGTTAGATGCCGAATTATTTAGATCCTTTAACAATGTGAATAATGATAATTAAGTTAATTAGGAATTTAGTATCTATTTGATGAGTTTATTTTATGTATTATTAGGATTTTGTAATATACTATAACTTATGTGATGTATGTTTTATTTGGATTTTCAATTTTGTAATATGTTACGACTTAATTTGGATATTATAATATGTTAAATTGTTATGGCTTAAGTTGTTATATGACATGTTTTATTTGGATGATTGGATATGAATATGTTTTGATTTTTGAATGAATTATTAAATATCTTTTTATATATTCTTATTAAAAAAATATATAAATATATATTATTTTAATTGACGTATCCTGCCGTATCCGTATCCTAGTTTTTAGAGATTTACCGTATCCCCGTATCGTGCCGTATCCGTATCCCGTATCCGTATCCGTATCCGTGCTTCCTTGCCTCGGATCAATTCTATATTTTCATCACCTCTCATTCTGTCAAAATGTCTTCCAAATTTCATTTTTATTCTTTATCATGTCGGTTAAAAACCATTTTCCTTTTAGTTGACACAATGGTAATTTGAAGTTTTAGAAACCATTTATATGTTTGCTTATGCTTCGCTACAAGTCAAAGATTATCAATTCATATCTTTATCTTCTTGGACCCCTACCACTACTTTTTCCTTTTCTTGAATTTTCTAAAGATTTTAGTAATAGATACTAATCAGGAATTAAATGAAATTGAATTAAGTTTTATGGGAAATTAAATCAAAAAATGGAACTTGATTCCTAATTAGGTGATAGGAATCCATTTAGGAATCAAGTTCCAACATAAACTTGATTCTTGATTTGTGTATAAGACCTGTATAATTTGATTCCCAACTGATTTAAAAAAATATCGTAATCACAAATCATGAATTAATTTTTCTTTCCCTCATTGGGATTACTTGTTCTTAAACGCAACATAATTTATATATATATATATAGAGTAATGCTACATTACCCAAATTTAGTGTCAAAATCTGGTGCCCAAATGATGTGGCAACAATGTAGACCATTCATTTAAATTGTATTAAATTTACATGATTTAAATGAATGGTCTACATTGTTGCCACATCATTTGGGCACCAGATTTGGGCACCAAATTTGGGCAATGTAGCATTACTCATATATATATATATATCACTCACGTGAAAAAAGATTAAGGTAATGTTTGTTTTTTCGTCTGAAATCTGAACATATCTGAACTTTATTGAAGTCCAAAAAGTGTCTAAATTCTAAATCTGGGTAACATGTCTTTTTTTTTTTTTTTTTTTTTTTTAATTTATGAGATCTAAATATCAATATTTGAAAAACTAATAAAAAGACACTGATATCCTTAACAATTATTAATTTGATATATTTGTATTTAAAATAAAGTTAATGAAATTATTATTAAAAAATAAAATAAATGAAATAAAATAAAGTAAGGAAATAAAATATTTGGAGCAAGACTAATAATAATAAAAAATTATTATTTTTTAGAGTAAAATAAAAAATAAAAAATTGGATTTATCATGTCTCCAATTGATTGAAGAATTGGGCCTCTCCAATTGAACAGAATAGACGGATGGCCTCCTCTTTCATCAAGGAAGAGGTTGCTGGCTTCCTCCAACATCAAGGAGGCGACCTCCTCTAACTATCAAAGAGTCAACTTCCTCTGTCATTAAGGAGGAAGTCGTCGACCTCCTCCAACATCAAGAAGAAGGACAGCGACCTCCTCACCTTTTTTCAATTTATTTAATTTTTATTTTGTAATATTGTGAAGATTTTTAGGGTATTTTTGAAAATAAAAAATAATAAAATAAAATAAAAAGGTTTAAATTAGTTTGAATTTTCACCTTAAATTTAAGCTAAATTTCAGACCTTTCTACACTATTTCAGACATAAGATCCGAAAGAAGGAAAAAAACAAACCACTATGAAAACAAAAATCACGTGAAGATACTTGAGCCTTGGGTTGGGCGGCGTTGGGCTTTAGGCCCAGCCTGTACACCATCGTCGACATTTTTTAGATGGGCTGGGCAGCCCGGCCCTCAACCTTTTGAAAGCTATACAACCCATTAGCAAGGGTCACCCTTGGATTGAACTGAGGCCCAACACCCATATCTAAAATCTGGACTCTGGAGTGCTATAGCTAATAGCTATACTTAAATAGCACTATAGCAGTAACGCTATGACTGGCGACTGCTTCTCTTACCTCTCATCTCTCCTTCCTCATCGAAGACTTAAACACAGAACAAGAGAGTGATAATCAGGTCAGGACTCAGGGCTCTGTGAAATGGGATACGTACAAGAAGCACGTGAGAATCACGTGAAGAAGAAAGTAGAAGAAGGTATTAATTAATTATTGTTGTATTGTTATCTTTTTAAACCCTATTGAAAACCCCATTTTTTTTATTACAGAATTTGTGTTAGTTTATGGTTAAAATGGATAATGATCCACATATGCATTTGATATATTTGTTAGCTTTACGAAGCAAAATGAAGCAAAAGGCTCTCAAAGAATGCGAACATTACACGTCGATATATGCTCAATGTGCTGCTGGGAGAACCCTTTCGGTTGTATGGCAGTGTCGCAAACAAGCTAAAGAATTGAACAATTGCCTTCATCTATAGTATGTTCTTTTCTCTCTTAAATGTATGCGTGAATTGTGATTGAATTAGCATTTGTTCAAATTGGTTATGCAATTGATTTGACTATTGTGGGTGCAGTCTTGATCGATTTCGATACTGAAAATATTGACTTTTTTTTCTGCTTAATGAAATGTCATATGGCTGTTGGCATTTTGCTTAACAAATTTGCATAAAGTGATTGCTCTAATTAAAGGAATTTAACATTCTTGTGTTTATTAGTTTATAGCAGTAAGTAGGGCAATGGGCTGATTGCCAGCATTTATTTCATTGAGGAAATCCTTCTGTGAAAATATGGATTATGATTATACCCTTTTGTCCCAAATTGACACCCAACGAAGAGTTAATCAAAAGTCTGCTATTGCTCTTGGTTGAGTTGAGCACTGTGGATTTGATGGATTCCATTAGATAATCTCCGTATAGTGTGCTCCACTCTTTAGCAGTTCTGTACCTCTAATTCACCTTAATTTGATCAACTATCTGGTGTACTGGTTTTACTTCTCTATTCAATGATTATAGGTTTTTACTCTGGGATCATGAAATGTTTCAAAGAGTGGCCCTCTTTCTAGATAAATTCTAATAGATAATGACTAGGGTGATGCTATAACCAAGATTGGTTATAAATATATTCCGTTGCTTGTGAATTATGAAACATCTAGCTAAATATCTGATCTGTCTTAGCTTGCAGCAACTACGTTGTATCACAAGGTCTAATAGAATGAATTTCAAAAGGAAGTTGCATAACCCAACACACCCCACGCCCTTTTATTTCCATCCACAACAGTTTATACCTATTGTTATTTTATTTTTATTTTTTTAGTAGCATAATGCCAGTGATCATTTATATTTTGGAACAGTCTGGTCATTTTCAGTCATGTTTTACACTTTTACCTGTGATTGTCGAATAAAGAAGTGTCAGATTGTAATAATTTGCTTTACTGGAATGTGATTATTATGAAAGTGTTATTGTTTCGCTTGCACCTCCAAGGGCCTCTGATTTGCGGTGTTTACCTGGGTTTGCTAAGTATTATTAAAAGTATATAAAGCTATTTCAGGAGGTTGTACTTTGATCCTTACATAGTTGCTAAGAAATATAAGGTATTGTGAAGGCAACAGTAGTCCTGGTGGTAGGTGATTAAGTCTAAAAATTAGGATCTGTTCTGAATCAATTAAGTTTCATGCATGTCAGTCAGTGTGAATTTGTCAATGTCTGTTATTGCATTGCATATGATCATTCATGGTCTAAATGGCTCCTTCACTCAATTTTAGGTATATCAATTAGATGATCTAGTAACGCTGAACCACTGCTTCCCAAATTACTCTTTTAGGGACAATGGGAAAATTCCTCATATAGAAGACATTTACTATATAATTTGAAGATTATATCACTTTTGCACCTTGATTATATTTGTTCTCTTTCTGATACTGCCCATACTTGGTTATGCATCCTAGTGCACGTGAACTATGGGAGCTATAAGTTGTCCGTATTACATCACATTGCATTTTCTTATTACACTAAACTTAATGTATTGGTAGAGTTATGCTCTAATTACCTTTATCTTAATTTCAGATAGTGTCTGTTTGTGACTGCTTTTCTTGCAACATTCAGTTTTGTCCAACACTCCAACCAAACATCCAAAGAAAATTCTTTAATTTGTTATACAAAGAATCTATGGTTGGTCATTCATGCAAGCTCTAGTATTTGCAGCCTTTCTCATTATAATTACCTTTTGTTTGTTACACTTTTAAGGTGTTTAAGATTGCCATAGTGTAAAAATTGGTCTGTTTTCTGTGGGACATCATAACTGCTTAAATTTAAAATTGTGAAAAATATGGTAATTTACTTGCATGACATGGAATAAAAAAACCCTAAGAGCTTTGTTTCTTGCAGCACCAATGATGCTGTCTTGGAAGAAATGAAGAGAGAATACATGCATCAAGAAGATGGGAAAAGGACTGCAAAAGTCTGAGCTCATTTTTTTCGATGGCTTCCAACTAGGAGCATCCATTTGATCTTTTCGCAATGGAGTGTTTGCAATATGATATGTTCCTTAGTAGATTAATGGAAGATATATTCAGGATCCATTTTTCTTTGCAAATGGATTGTCTTTCACAAATTGGAAAGTTTCATGCTTGTGAAGGACGAGCAAGGACTATCATGGGTAAAGATTATCAAATTTTTAATGAAATTTGAGAAACTGTTTGTTTCATTTAATTTGAATAGGTGAATACAATTCATTAGATCCTGATTTTAGCTCTCTTATTTAATCCTAATCACAATTATTTAAGGTTATCGCTAGCTGTTTCCTAGGAAATGTTAATGCTTGTCAAGACTACATCAGAGAGAACCGATAGAACCAGCCAATAGGTTTATTCTGTATACACTGTGATTTAGTTAAATCCTTTTGTTTTTTTTTTTCTTCTTCCCATTCTTCCTAGTTCCTATCACCTTTGCATAAAACAGTATAATGTTCAGAATCTAAACATGACTTAAACACAACATTTTATCAATCGTTAACCATATCATTTATTCAACTAATGAACCAATCACAAATGTAAACACACTTATAAATTTAACTTAAATATAGTTAACATATGTAAATAAAACAACAATCATAAACATTTTTTTTATTTTTTTTGAAACATGTTGTCATTGATAGGATTCGATCCAGGAGTCATTTGTCTAAACCCTAAGCTCATCCATCTACCAGATAAGCTACGTCCCTGGGATTAACAACAATCATAAACATATTACCATGTGAACATCATCTGAACATCAACACAAAAATAATTCGATCAACAAATAAAAAACCAACAAACATGCAATATGAACAAGCAGTAATTAAGTAAAGAGTGGTGTTATTGGCACCCCCACTACTAAACTATTTATGTCCCACTTTTTAAAATTTTGATTTAATTATATAAAATTAAATGGTTTTATTAATTTATTTTAATTTATTTTGAGAACTACCTTTTTACTTATTTTTCAAACGTAATACATCCTATATCTTTTTCAAAAAATAAATAAATAAATAAATTTCATCTCTAATCTTTATATACAGTTTTCTCATACTCATTTACATGACTTGTTTTTCTTCTTATTTCACAGTGAAACCATCTTTATTTAATGCAAATTTTTTTTTTTTTTTTATGTAGTCAATTGGATTATTGGTGGTCGATTGTGAGTGTAATATTGATCGTTTGATGATTTTTTTTAAGCGATTGAGTTAGAGTTTTGGTGTGGTTTCATTTCGCTAGAGATTAGGTTTTTTTTTTTTTTTGTAGCAATTTTGTTTGTTTTTTTTTTTTTTTTTTAATGTAAATAACATTAAACTAACTTTGCAAGATCCATAATAAAATCTACAAAAAAATTGAAATAAATCATAGCATGCCTCGAAGATCTAAAAAAAAAACTGAGAGAAAAAAAAAATAGCAAACATGGATATGGAATTTGAAAAGAAAAACAAAACAAATATGTGAAATAATAAAATCAATAAATAGTAAATATGAGAAAAATGAGATCGAGATCCGAAAGAAAATATAAATAAAAATACTAAATATTTAGTGATTTAAAATAATCTATATCATTAAAGTTTGGGAAAATATCGTTTTAGTCCCTATGGTTTACCATATTATCCGTTTTGGTCCCCGTCATTCCAGTTTTGACCACTTTAGTCCAAACGTTCACTATTAATTATTTTTTTGGCCCCTACCGTCAGGTTCTGTTAGGGTGCTGTTAAACAAGTGAGGGTATATTGGTAAATGGATTGTTAATCATTAGGGAAAATATCGTTTTAGTCCTTATGGTTTACCCTATTATCTGTTTTGGTCCTTATGATTTACCCTATTATCCGTTTTGGTCCCCGTAGTTCCAGTATTAGCCAGTTTAGTCCTTCTGTGATGTTTTCCGTGAAAATCAGACCACCTGACATGTGTAGAAGGTTAAATGATCGTTATGCCCCTAATAACGATTTAAAAATAATAATAATAAATCCGTTTTAATTAAATTTTAAAAATAATAATTTTAAAATTATATAAAGCAAATTAAAACAATAATAAATAAATTTAAAAACCTCACTCTCTCTCTCCACACCCACCCTCTTCGTTTCTCTCTATATTCTTCACATTATTTCTCTCCCTCTCTCTACGTCCCTGGCGAGGAGAGCCGATCTCCTCTCATCGACACCCTCTTCTATCTCGTTCAACAAACAAACCCAGATCAGAAAAAAAAAAAAAAAAAAATAGCTTATGTATATTATACAGCAAAAGTAAAATTGTTTAGTCAATTATCCTTGATACACCAGTGATAGAAGAAAGTAAGGTTCAGAAACAAAAATGGAAAATCGAATGAAAGTTTTCATTTCAATGATTAGTTTCCATATAATGAAATATCACCTCAATTATATAGTTTCAGCCTTTCAGGTATTATGTGACTAATAAATGAATCTCAACCAAAAGCTCACACAATGAAATAACTAGAAATAGCTTCATAAACAAATGAAGATCAAGAAGAACAAGAAAATCCAAGGACCACCATGAACCAAATCACGACCCAGATTAAAAGAACATTGAAATCTCAATCAAACCCTAGTATCAAGAGTGAATTAATACAACATCAAATTGATTTGTCAACACACCCAATAAAATCTCCAAACAGATCACTGAAATCTCAATCAAACCCCAGTACCAAAAGTCAAATCAACACAAACTATTTGGGTATTATTATTTCTTAGTACTGTTTTTACCTTCGCCGTCCCTACCAGACGTCGATTACGCCGCCTTGTTGGCCGTCTTTTCTTGCAAAGTCTTGGTGTCCCTTTCATCAGAGGTCAATCCGTTGTCTTTGTTCTTGCCGCCGTTTGTGTTCGAGACTAGGTTATGTTTGGTGTGTGGATTGATTTACAAAGAACGAAGATGATTGAGTGAGAGATTGATTTCCAAAAAAAGAAGAAATAAAAAAGATATAGATGGGTTTGGGTCTGATGAGAGAGATAAAGAATGGTGTGGGTAATGTTTCGAGGGGCTAAGGTGTGGTGTTTGGATGGTGGCGGTGGCGGCGGCAGCAACGATTAGGGTTAGGGTTTAGTGAGTTGTGGTGGGTTGAAGAAGATGAAGGAGATGAAGAAGAAGAAGAAGAAGAAGAAGAAGAAGAGAGAGAGAGAGAGAGAGAGAGAGAGAAAGTAGATTAGGGTTTTCACTTTTAATTTTTTAAAATTAATTTTTTTTATTAACTTCATAAATATTTAATATTATTATTTTAATATTACTTTTTAATTATTTTTAATATTTATCTTTCATTAAAATATTTTAATTTGTATTATTTAATTTAATTATATTTATTAATTTTATTAAATGATTAACAATCCATTTACCAATATACTCTCACTTGTTTAACGGTACCCTAACAGAACCTGACGGTAGGGACCAAAAAAATAATTAATAGTGAATGTTTGGACTAAAGTGGTCAAAACTGGAATGACGGGGACCAAAACGGATAATATGGTAAACCGTAGGGACTAAAACGATATTTTCCCTTAATAAATCGTTATTAGGGGCATAAAGGTCATTTGACCTTCTGCACATGTCAGGTGGTCTGATTTTCACGGAAAACGTCACAGAAGGACTAAACTAGCTAATACTGGAATGATGAGGACCAAAACGGATAATAGGGTAAACCATAGGGACTAAAACGATATTTTCCCTTAAAGTTTTGAAATAAAGAAAGTAAGGTTTTATTAGTTTTACTTTGTATTGTTATAAAAGAATTTAAAGAAATAGATGAAGAACAAGTGATAAATTGAATAATAATTTAAAATGAAAGAAAGTGATGCCATTAGATGAAGAGAAAAGAGAAATGAGAGATGCGAGAGAGTGAGAGTGAGAGAAGAGATAGAGAAGAGAATTACTTTTTGAGAGTGCTTTGAATTGATGATTTATCAGTAGTCTAATACAATTGAGACTAACATGTATTTATAGGCAAATGTGGGTGATATAAGGGAGGGAGAGAGAGGCGGTGGATTGGGGAAGATTTTTGTGTTGACACATGTGGTAATTAAAACCACATATATTATAATACTCCCCCTTGGGTTTATACCACATGTATTAATTTTTAGGGAAAAACTCAATGGGATAAAACCTAAGTAAAATATATACAATGATCTCCTGGATTTAATGGGGTTGGACATTTCAAACTATCTCATTAAAAACCTTGTCAGGAAAACCCAGTGGGACAAAACCTGATCGAAGGGAAAAAAAGTATAGCACACATATATCCATTCAAAACTTTGCTTCCCCTGATTGAACGCTCCCCCTCATAAAACTTCAGTATTTAATCTTGTAATTTAGAAAGTTAACGCATACCTATTCCATATACCAGCTTCTCAAAAGTTGATGTAGGCAATGATTTGGTAAACAGATCTGCAAGATTATCTGTAGGCCGTATTTGCTTAACATCAATTTTTCGGCTCTACTGAAGCTCATGAGTATAGAAGAATTTAGGAGAAATATGTTTGGTTCTGTCTCCTTTGATATACCCTCCTCTAATTTGAGCAATGCAAGCCGTATTATCTTCAAATATCTGGGTTGGCATTTCTGTAGATAATAAAAATCCACAAGTATTCTGAATATGATGAATAACTGACCTTAACCAAACACATTCTCGACTGACTTCGTGAAGTGCGATGATTTCAGAATGGTTAGATGATGTAGCAACCAAAGTCTGTTTTGTGGAACGCTAGGATATTGCTGTGCCATTATATGTAAAAACATATCCCCGTTTGTGAACGAGCTTTGTGGGGATCAGACAAATACTCGGCATCAGCATAACCAAGTAAACCTGAAAAATTGTTAGACTTTGTATAAAATAATCCTAAATCTTTCGTTCCACTAAGGTAACGAAAAAGATGTTTGATTCCATTCCAATGCCTTCGAGTTGGTGCTGAGCTAAATCTAGGCAGTACATTCACAAAGAATGCAATATCTGGTCTAGTACACTGAGCCAAATATAATAAAGCACCAATCGCATTAAGATATGGTACCTCAGGACCAAGTATCTTTTCACCATTTTCTTTTGGGCGGAATGGATCCTTTTTGGGATCAAGAGTCCTAACAACCATATGAGTACTTAATGGATGAGCATTGTCCATATGGAATCTTTTTAAAATCTTTTCGGTATAAGCTAATTGATGGACAAGTGTTCCATTTGATCTATGTTCGATCTCAATGCCGAGACAATAATTTGTTTTTCCCAGATCTTTCATTTCGAATTCCCTTTTCAAGTATTCAGCAGTTTTCTGAAGCTCCCCAGGAGTTTCAATTAAATTCATATCATCAACATAAACTGCTACGATAGCAAATCCAGATTCTGATTTCTTAATGAAAACACATGGACATATAGGATTATTAATATATCCTTCTTTTATCAGATATTCACTGAGATGGTTGTATCACATCCGTCCAGATTGTTTTAATCCATACAAGGACTTTGTAATTTTATCGAATACAAATTACGAGGTCTTGAGTTACATGATTCTGGTATTTTAAACTCTTCAGGGATTTTCATGCAAATATCTGAATCCAGTGAACCATATAGATAAGCAGTCACTACGTCCATTAGACGTATTTCAAGTCTTTCCAAGACAGTCATGCTTATTAGGAATCGAAACGTAATTGTATCCATCACTGGTGAATATGTCTCATCAAAATTGATGCCAGGTCTCTGTGAGAAACCCTGTGCTACGAGTCGTGCCTTATATCTTACGACCTCGTTTTTCTTATTACGTTTCCGTATAAAATCCCATTTGTAACCAACATGTTTGACGTTTTCAGGTGTCTGGATTATTGACCCAAATACTTCACATTTGGCCAATGAAATCAACTCTATTTGAATTGCTTCTTTCCATTTAGGCCAATCAGACCTTCGTCTACAATCATCGAGATTATGAGGTTCATAATCATCATTTATAATTTCAGTTGCCACTGTGTATGAAAATACATCATCGATGATTGTTTCTTCACAATTCCACAATTCTCTTGTATAATTTATAGAAATTTCCTCATTTCTACATTCTTGTATTTCTTTAGAGATTCCTTCCCTCATAGGGGATTTTGTCACTTTAGTAACTTATGTCCCTTCAGGAACATTTAACTCTTCTGGAGTTAACTTAGAGAAAGTGGATTTATTTATTTTCCTTTTTCGAGGAACAATATCTTTTGAGCCAAATGGTCTACCACGCTTCTGGCGTGTAATGGATGATTTTTTTGCTATCGTTTGTTTAGATTGTTTTTCTGGAACAATCACCCGTGCTGGTACATTAATAGCTGGGATGTATGATTTTGTTGCCCTAGTAGCATCTGTAAATGCATCTGGTAACTGATTTGCTATTGCTTGAAGATGTATTATCCTACGTACTTCATTCTCACATTGAGATGTGTATGGGTCTAAATGAATTAGACTAGGAACTTTCTAGGAAAGTTCACACTTCTCTTCAGAGGAAGCCTCTCTTTTCCCTAATGATGGAAAATTTGTCTCATTAAAATGACAATCCGCAAACCGTGCTGTAAAAAGATCACCAGTCAAGGGTTCCAGATATCTAATAATTGATAGTGAATCAAGACCAACATATATTCCCAAATGTCTTTGGGGTCCCATTTTAGTTCTTTTTGGGACATATACTGCACACCCAAATGTACGTAAATGAGATATGTCTGGTTGATGACCAAGTACAAGTTGTACTAGTGAATACTGATGATAAGCAGTGGGTCGAAGCCGGATTAATGGAGCAGCATGTAAAATAGCATGCCCCCATACATAAATTGGTAATTGCGTTCGTAATAGTAAAGTCCTTGCAATTATCTGGACACGTTTAATGAGTGATTCTGCTAATCCATTCTGAGTATGAACATGTGGAACTGGATGTTCAACATCAATCCCAGCCACTTTACAATATTCATCAAATGCCTTGGAAGTAAATTCACCAGCATTATCAAGGCGTATGGATTTAATTGAATAATCGAGAAAATGAACCCAAAGCCTGATAATCTGTGCAAGTAATCTTACAAAAGCAACATTACGTGTTGATAATAAGCATACATATGACCATCTGACAGATGCGTCAACTAGAACCATAAAATAACGAAATTGTCCACTTGGTGGATGAATAGGTCCACATATATCCCCTTGAATTCTTTGTAAAAATGATGGGGATTCAAAACCAATTTTAGAAAAAGATGGTTTTATTGTTAATTTCCCTTGGGAACATGCAATACATAAATTCTCATGGGATAAAAGGATCTTTTGGTTCTTTAATGGATGCCCATGAGAATTCTCAATGATTCTACGCATCATTGTAGATCCTGGGTGACCGACACGGTCATGCCAAAGTACAAACATTTTTAGATCTAAGAATTTCTGATTCACAACTGTATAAACTTCTACACTTTTGATAATAGTGTAATATAATCCAGAAGATAAAGCACGCAGCTTTTCTATAATTAGTTTCTGAAGTGAATTATGAGAAGTAATACACAGATATTCAATATTATCTTTATTCATAGTTTCAATATGATATTCATTCATTCGTATATCTTTGAAACTAAGTAGATTCCTCCTGGATCTACTTGAATATAATGCATCATCGATACATATTTTAGTATTGTTTGGTAACAATATCGTGGCTCTTCCAGCGCCTTCTACTAGATCCGTTGGACCTGATACTGTATTAACATTTGCTCTGAGTAAAGTTAAATTTGTAAAATATTTTTGGCTCCGCAGAATTGTATGAGTTGTTGCACTATCAACTAAACATATATCTTCTGCTTCTAGCTTTTCAATAACCCCCAATTTATCGTTTGGATTCATTTTGTATGCTTCATAAAGAAAAATAAAAAGCATATCAGACAAAGTGATTCAAAAAGTATATATATTACTTTGAGAAATATTTTACATAAACAAAATAACATAACACTACTACTATAAGTAGTATTTAATTGGTATGGACATTCCCATCACCAATTGAAGCAGCTGGCACGTCTTTCGGGTCTGAAAAGAAATCTGTAATATTGAGATGTGTAATATCTCTAGGATATGAATCTTCAATGAAATGAGTTTCAGGTTTCTTTCCCTTTTTACTGATTTATGCTTGATATAAATCCACCAAGTGTTTAGGTGTTTTACATTCATTCGACCAATGATTATAACAGCCACACCTAAAACAAACATTGTCATTTGTATTAGGCCTATTTTGAACATTTTTTCCCTTATACTGTTTGGCATCATAAACATTCCACTTCTGTTGTGCGTTTTGATTATAGCCACCTAATCCAGGATTCCCACGCCCTCTTTTAAAATTACGACCACGGCCCCGACCAATATTATTACCATAACCACGGCCGTGATCAAGATTACGACCATTACCACGACCATGATCAAAATTACGATTATACCCACGGCCTCGACCACGACCACGATATCCGATAGTATTAGCATTCACTTCTGGGAATGCTATAGAACCAGTCGGGTGTGATCCGTGATTTTTTATCAGTAGCTCATTATTTTTTTCTACTACTAAAATGCATGAGATCAATTCTGAATATTTTGAGAATCTGCGTTCTCGATATTGCTGTTGCAATTTTATGTTTGAGGCATGGAAGGTTATGAAAGTCTTTTCCAACATGTCCTTTTCAGATACCTCTTCACCACATAATTTCAACCTTGTGGTGATTCTAAACAGAGCAGAATTATATTCAGAGACTGATTTATGGTCCTGAAATCGTAAATGTTGCCATTCATATCTAGCATTTGGTAATGTTACATCATGCTGATGATCATAACGATCTTTTAGCTCTTGCCACAGATCTTCAGGTTCTGTGACAGTAAGATACTGAGCTTTTAAATTTTCATGTAAGTGATGACGAAATATCACCATTGTTGTGGATCTATCCTGTTCATTAGTCTGGCTACCATCATCAATTGTATAATACAAGCCTTGGGATTTTAAGTATAATCCCGCATCAATAACCCAAGACATATAATTGTCTCCCGAAACTTGGAGTGCATCAAACTTCAGATTTGCAAGTTTAGCCATGCTTACAACTTCATTTTTCTGTAAATTAAATTGCAAATTGAATTTAGTGAGAATATAATTAAAGAGCATAATGAATTAAACAATTTATCTGGAGACACAGCATAAGCCAGTCCCGAGACACAGCATAAGCCAGTCTCATGTATTGCATAAAAATAAATACTGAATATTTAAACAGTTTATCTGGAGACACAGCATAAAGCCAGTCCCGAGACACAGCATAAGCCAGTCCCGAGACATAGCATAAGCCAGTCTCATATATTGCGTAAAAATAAATACTGAATATTTAAACAGTTTATCTGGATACACAACATAAAGCCAGTCCTGAGACACAGAATAAGCCAGTCTCATATATTGCATAAAAATAAATGAGTATAAATAAATAAATCCAGAACTATATATATAGGTTCCGTTGACGGCATAGGCATCTTGTTATACGAAACTGTACATAGACCCAGAATGTTGAGATGTAAGTAAATCACCCATCAAGGGATCCTTTCTACTTACATACAATCGTGCTGATAACGTGTTATAAAAGAATTTAAAGAAATAGATGAAGAACAAGTGATAAATTGAATAATAATTTAAAATGAAAGAAAGTGATGCCATTAGATGAAGAGAAATGAGAGATGCGAGAGAGTGAGAGTGAGAGAAGAGATAGAGAAGAGAATTACTTTTTGAGAGTGCTTTGAATTGATGATTTATCAGTAGTCTAATACAATTGAGACTAACATGTACTTATAGGCAAAGGTGGGTGATATAAGGGAGGGAGAGAGAGGCGGTGGATTGGGGAAGATTTTTGTGTTGACACATGTGGTAATTAAAACCACATATATTACCAACGGTGTCTTGGTCTAGTGGTGCCAGGGGCTAGACTTGGAAGGGCGAACTGCGGTTCGATCCCCCGCAAGACCGTTGGGAGGAGCTTAACACCTTCACCCCGGGACCCGCTCCGAAAACCGGATTAGTCGACCCAGTGGGGCTCGGAAACCGGTTGGGAAATAACCCTAAACAAAAAAAAAAAACACATATATTATAATATGTATAAGATTTTTTTTAATAAAAATTGTATGTTTCTTTAAATAATTTAATAAAAAAAATTAAATAATTTAAAAAGTAGAATATAAATAATTCAGTAGTGTACCAAATTGCTATTAGCACCAGTCTCAAGCAAATAATGAACACCGAGAATTTTACATTGAAAACTTAACCATGAAAAAATCACGAGACCTCATCAAAAATCATCAAACTTACAAAGTTACAAGTCTTTGTACTAGCCTTACCTTCTCCGTATTAGAGTTGTCTACCTGAAAGCTCTAGGCCTTCTAGGCCTTTGACTCACACCTCTAACTACTTTTCACACCCCGTTACGAACCTAGAAGTTTCTGATAACATCTTTAGGCTTTTATCCGATTGGTTTTTCCTAACAAATTCCATGTGTAATAAAATGGTGGACATCCAGTATCGAGTGTTGTGAATTGGGTGTCCACCAAAGTACCAAACCAGCCTACCACATCGATCAAAAGCCAAAAGGATTCTCTTTACAATTTCTATGTGTGTGTATATGTAAGTTCAATACAAGTACGATGGAGATTAATTCATTCTCTTGTCGTCTATACTTCTTTACTAACATATATTTGATTAAATAAGAACAAAATGGTCCAAATAAAAAACTCTCCTTAACTTTCAACTATTATTAGATAGGTGGAAAAAAAAAAAAAAAATACGTTCCATGACAACATTAAGATTCCATTAAGGTGGTTAAGGGCAACTTATACATTCCATTAATGCATAATAAAAAGTAGGGAAAATATCATTTTCGTCCCTATGATTTACCATATTATCCTTTTTGGTACCCCTCGTTACAGTATTGGCCCGTTTAGTCCTTCTGTAACGTTTTCCATGAAAATTAGACCACCTGACATGTGTAGAAGGCCAAATGACCGTTATGCCCCTAATAACGATTTTAAAATAATAAATTTGAAAATAATAATTAAAAATCTGTTTTAATTAAATTTTAAAAATAATAAATAACAAAAATAATAATTTTAAAATTATATAAAATAAATTAAAACAATAATAAATAAAACTTTTGATTTTTCTGTTAAGTCAATGAGGGTAGGATGGTAAATGACTAGTAAAGTAAATAAATATTATTTAATAAAATAAAAAATCATTTAATAAAAGTTAATATTTAAAAAATAACTTAAACAAAAATCTTATCATCTTCTCTCTTTCTTTGATCATCCCAATCACTTTACCAAAATCTTTATCTTCTTGGATTATCTCATTCTCTCTCCACCAATTATGTATCTTCATTTGCATCTCTCCTTTCTTCTCCCCATCTCATCTAAACACAACGGTAATGATGAAATTTTGTATGTGTTGTCAAAGAAAAAAATAGAAAAAAAAAAAACTCGATATCGTGTTTGCTTCTTTGGTGGCGGCGATGGCGGCCTGATAGGTAGGGTTTACCTGTACGGAAATGGAGGTGGGGTGGTCTGAACTAGAAACAGAGGTGGAGATGTTGGTGGCGTGGTAGTTGGAAAACTGAGGAGTCCATGATCAGGGCCGCAAACGATGATCGATCCGCCCAGCCTCCTCTTTTTTTGGATCACCAGGTCTGGACACAAACGGTGATCGATTTGGTGATAGAATCTTCGATTTTTGGGGATGAAGATTGTTGGTCAAGTTTCACTTTCAGTTGGCCAGGTTTCAGATTGATGATGATGAAGATTGTTGTTCTGGTTTCAGTTGGCGATATGAAGGTTTCTGGGTTTGTGGTCAGGTTGATGTTGATGATGAAGATTGTTGGTCAGGTTGCTGGGTTTGTTTGGATTTGGTGGAGATTTGGGGTCTCCACTGTCCATTTCAGAGGTGGATGGTGGAGATCTAATTTGGATCTCCACTGTTTATTTGGTAGGAAGGAGGAGATCAAGAGGTGTGATTTCGGTGGATTTGGTGTTTAAGTGGTGGTGGTGGTGGCGGCTAGGGTTTCAGTGTTGGAGAAGATAGTGATGTGAAGAAGATGAAGTTTGATAATAATCAAATCCATATATATATATATTTTTGTTCTTTGTTCTTAATTTTTTTTTCTTTTTATAATTAAAAAAAAAGATGGAAAAGAGAAAGGATTAGGATTTGATTTTTTATTTTTTTTAATTTTTTAATTTTGTTTCCACTTTTAATTTTTTTTAAGTTAAATTTTTTATTAACTTAATAAATATTTAATATTACTTTTTAATTATTTTAATATTAATCTTTTATTAAAATATTTTAATTTGTATTTTAATTTTTATTATTTAATTTAATTAAGTGATTAATGATCCATTTACTGATATACCCTTAATTGTTTAACAAAACCCTAACAGAACCTAACGATAGGGACCAAAAAACAATTAATAGTGAACGTTTGGACCTGTATTACTAGAACAACGAGGATCAAAACGGATAATAGGGTAAACCATAGAGACGGAAACAATATTTTCCCTAAAAAGTATTTTACCAGTTCAAAACAAACCATCAACTATTTTACAATTTTAAAAAACAATACAAAACGCATTTACTTTTTTCTATAAAAAAAAAAAAATTAACTATTTTAACAAATGCTACCTAACGTATTTGAATTCTCAAAAACATCATTTTTAAAAATAATTTTTATAAAATAACACTTTAAAAATGATACCAAACACACCCTTAATGACAAAATAGTCTTTTAAAGCAGTCAAGCCATGTTAACATAATGGAACTTTAACTGCCGTAAGATTTTAGGGGAGGTTTTTTAATACATGCATCTTTTTTCTACAAATTCAATAATATGTAAAGGTTAAGGGGTAGTATTTGATTTTTCAAAATTCAAATTTCCCCCATGTTTACCATTTTATCCTCATTTTACTTTCCCTATAAATACTCATTCCATTTCCAATTTTTTTACACTAACACTCTCTACTATCTCTCAACTTCAATTTTCAAATCTCAATTCTCATTCTCTATTTCTCTCTACTCTTACCCCCTCTCTAGTTCTCTAACATCTCTATAGCTCTAGTCTCTACACCCTCTCACTCTCTAATATAATCTCTAATTCTCGACTCTCTAGTCTCTAGTCTTTAGTCACTAATCTCTTCTCTAAACTATAAAGTTCTACGGTTTACAATCTTTATTTGCAATCTCTACGTTCTTTACATTCTAAACCAAATATTTCTCTACTCTCAACATTTCTACAAAGGTAGTTTCATTTTAATTTTAATTTTAATTTTTATATTTATGCTTCATATTTACTTTTCCGCATCCTTTTAATTGCTAAGCTTCATATTTATAATCTAAGAGTGACAGAATTTGGCAAATACTGTCAAGCATCCGACATGCGAGCCCATAAGTTCCAAACAAATATGCCGGAAAGGTGGAACTCAACTTACTTAATGCTACAAAATGCTATTGAGTAAGCTAACCTTATTACGGTATATTATAATTCTAAAAAGGGCAGTCAAATACTATCCGAAAACAAATGGTATGTGGCAAAAAAATCTGTTAAAATTTTAAAGGATTTTTACGATTTCACCATACTTCTTTCCGGGTTCTATTACCCTACATCTTCAATAGTAATTCATCAGATTGTTGAAATGCCTGAAATGTTTGTCACTTATAGAGAGGATAAAACTTTAGGTCCTGCAATTGAGGCCATTGAGGTAAAATTTTAAAAATACTAGTATGAAATTCCTTTCCTTTATGCCTTAGGTGTTGTACTAGATCCTAGGGTTAAATTATTTGGTTTAGAAACTTTTCTTTATTATATTGCTACTAATTTGAATTTAGATTTTACTAAACAGTTTACTAACTTGCGCAACAAGTTGTTTGAAGTTTATCCTATTTATGAGCGTAGGTTGGCAGCGTAAACACGCAACCATCAGAACAATAGGACAATCGCCCGTTGAAGAGTAGTTGGAAGCTCCTCTTATGGGGTGGCTCTTTCATTCAGAGCTTAACAAGTTCTTTATCTTCATCTCACCCTCTAGTTGGAAGAGCTCAACAATTATCTTGAAACGGAGTTCTCTCTATTGGAAGCAACCGGTGGCAAGGAAGAGGACGTCTTGAATTTTGATATGCTGTTATGGTGGAAAAACCATAGCAACAGATATCTAGTACTGTCACAACTAGTACGTGATGTACTCATTATCCATGTGTCCATTGTTTCTTCAGAATAGGCATTCAACACAAGTGGACATATAATCGAACCTAGAACTTCTTTGACCACTGAGATGGTGGAGGTACTAACATGCCTTCGGGATTGGGAACATGGTCGAAAGATGATGCAGTACGAAATGGAGGATGAAGAAGTAATTCGTAATCTCTCCAACTTATACGTCGACGAGGGTTCTGGCAATAAGCAACAGGAGGGCTGAAGATTGAAGAGTGAAGACACATTTACAATTTTTAATTATACATGTACTTGTAATTCAATTGTACTTTTTTTCCTCACTAAGTTTTTATCCAACTGGGTTTTTCTTAGTAAGGTTTTTTAATGAGGCAATCAAGTAATACTGAAATCTGAATCAGTATAATTCATTTCTTTACCTATATATATTTTTTTTATCTAACTTACACACTTGTAATTGCCTATATAATTTGTTTTTAGAACTAATTACACCAAACTCACATGAAAATTCTTGTTTAATTTTTTTTTTTAAAAGTAACTGATTTTTTAAAATATTTAAGATATTCAAGAATTTCAAAATAAAACAATAAAAAAAAAACGGAAAAAGAAAACAAGAAAAAAAAAAATCAAAAATCAAAAATCATTATCATAAACTTTCTAATTCCATCATCATAAACCTTCCAATTCCATCATCATTATCATCATCAACCTTCAACCTTCCAATCTTCCATTCCCAAACCCTAACTCAACCACCCCCCCCCCCCCCCCCCCCCCCCCCCCCCCCCGGGAAGAGAAAAAACCAAGAAATTGTTTGTCAAAAAATAGCAATTGTGAAGGCTATGTCTCAATATCCAAATTTTTCCTTCCTTGCTACTGAATTCTTTCGAAAATAAGTCACTCAAAACTTTAAAACCCAAAAAAACAAAAAACAAAAATTAAAAGAAAATGCGATAGAGCTAGAAATTTTTCAGATTCATCTTCCTCGCCCACATCCAGATTTCTTAATTGCCTTCTTAAAGATCCTATACAACATAAACACTTCGACTACATCCAATTCAATTCCTCCAAACAACACCACTTCTCTGATCTAATTTCCTCTCACTTCAAGATCGGTTACTTCACCTTCTTCTTAATCCTCTACCTCCTCTCCACTGCCGCTGTTTGTAAGTCGCGTAGAATAAAATAAAGGGTTTTTTATTTGAAATTATTCAATAAAATAAGAATGATAGGTTTCAATGACAAGCAAATCAAATTTACCTTTCACTTTCTTCTTCTTAGATAGCTCCTCAAGGTACTGTGAACAGTTCCTCTTCCAATGACTAACCTTGTCGCAATGGAAACACTTCCCTTTTGCTTTGTCAGTGATGAGCTGTCGTTGTGTACTCAACAAAATACGTTTTATGTGTGATCGTTCTGTAAATCGATTTCACCACTTAAAATTCCACTTAGATAGAAAATTAGTAAAGTGGTAAGTAGGATTCATTTCACAAGGAATTAGAGTGATTAGTTGAATTAATTAGCTAATCTAAATGCGATAAAATAAATCATAGATAAATGGATGAGTGAATGGGTTGTCAAGCTATCAAACATACATGTAAAATAAACTTAATAAAACTAATAAAATGGAATGCTCAACAAATCTAGATAAGATATATGAAATAAACAAATAATATGAATTCTAGGGAAATGATAGAGTAGCTAATGAACTATGAGCAATTCATACATGGCTTCTTTAATGCACTATCTACACAATCAATAACCGATCTTATTCAAAAGTGTTGTTTATGTCGTCACTACAAACCCTGAACAACTTCCCACCGCAACGCCTAACCAATTAATGAGAGGGGGTCACGGCGAGATTGGTTAGTAACGATCGAATGGTCTAGGCAATTGAGGTTGATCACCCCTCCAAAAGCCTATCTTATTCACTATGTGCTATAATCGATTAAGTGTGTCAATAACTCAACCAATTTTATCACAAATTAATCCTACAACATATTGTAATTAACAAGTGTGTCAATAACTTAATTAATCACATAAGTTCAAGATCTAATTAAAAAGTAAATAAAACTTAAATCATGCAAATATAATATTCAAAGCTTTAATAAATACTCATTTCCAAAAAGTCTCTCAAATCATCCCCCTAAAATGGGGGTTTTAATTACACATAATTACAAACAAGAAAAGGAAGTAAAATTGAGAGAAATCACCCTTGGGTCTCTCTTGTAAGCTTGATCCTTCCTTAAGCTTCTTTGCTTGAATCTTGTGCAAAGAGTGGGTGTTGAGGATGTGTCTAGAAAAGTGGATTCATATGGAAACTGACAAAGGAAAGGGGTGGAGAAGATGGAAGGAGAGGAATGATTTAGGTTAGGTAATCTAGATGTTGAGTTTTAGGTAGAGAATAAATGGAGAGATTAGAAATGGTAGAAAGGAGGTTTCTTGGCTATCAAGAATTACCAAGTGTTTTTGAAAGGAGAAAATATGATGTATTTATAAGTGTGGAAAGCTAGGGTATGAAATAGGCATGAAAAGACAAGAATACCCCTCTTGAATGGCTGAAATTCCAACGTTGGAATTCCTACGTTGGAAGTGTTGCCATTTGTCCCTTATTGTCGCCATGGCGACAACATCTAGTTGCTCTATCACCATGGCGACCTCATGGCGACATTCTAACGTTGGAGCTATAACGTTGGAATTCCTACATTGTCGCCATTTGTCACTCAAGGTCACCCCTAGAGCAAATGGCGACCATGAGTCAGATTTTTGGTGTCGCTATGGCGACCTACAAATGGCAACACACCTGATACTTTGAAAATTCCTCTGTCGCCATGGCGACCATGTGGAGACCTTGAGGGCGAACTTCTGATGCTTCAATAATTCCTCTGTCGCCATGGCGACCAAAGGACGACCTCCTCTTGCTCAAATAGCGAGAATGCCCTGTTTTACCTATTTGTGTGTCTTTTTGCACCAAAGTCCTTATCTTCTTTCCAAATTCTCTTGAAGCCTAAGAAAACTTGAATCACTCGATTTTACAAAATTAAATACGGGGAAATGCCCGAGAATCAAGCATAAAGAGACGGGAATGAGGGCCAAAATCATACTAATTTTGGCTTGATCAGTCAGTCGTGGTGCTCTTCTTATTATTTTGAACTTGTTTCTTCTTAGACTTAACCTTTGCCTTGCCAGTAGACCTCTTCCTTTTCTTTAATCCAGAGGAAGATGATTCAACAACATTTGCCTCACCGGTCTTACTTTTGTTATCCTTAATCATGGACTCAAAAGTTGTGAGTTCAAAAGCAATTATGAGATGAACAAGTTGAAGTTCAATTTGACTCAGTTGCTTAATGATCTCATAACTTTTGATTCCATGATTAGGGACAACAAAATAAGACCAGTGAGGCAAAGGTTGCTGAACCATCTTCCTTTGGATTAAAAAAAAAGTAAGAGGTCAGCTGGCAATGCAAAGGCTAAGCCCAAGAAGAAATAAGGGCAATGCAAAGGTAATCTACCTTCTAGGCATGGAGTTCACTTATCTAAGGAACAGTGTCCTAAGACACCTCAAGACATTGAGAATATGAGACGAGTTCCATATACCTCAATAGTAGGCAATCTTATGTATGTTATGTTATGCACGAGACCTGATATCTGTTTCGTAGTGGGAGTAGCCAGTAGATTCCAATCTAACCCAGGATTAGATCATTGGGTGGCTGTGAAGCTTATTCTCAAGTATTTTCAGAGAACGAGAAACTATATATTAGTATATTCCGAACAAGATCTGATCCAGTTAGGGTATACGGATTCTGACTTTCAGGCAGACAGGGATTCTAGGAAATCCACGTCTGGGTCAGTATTCACCCTTGGTGGTGGAGCCGTAGTGTGGAGGAGTATCAAGCAATCTTGTATTACTGATTCCACCATGGAAGCCGAATATGTAGCAACTAAAGAAGCAGTATGGCTCCGTAAGTTCTTGAGTAATCTAGAAGTTGTTCCAAACTTTGATAAGCCTTTGACACTTTATTGTGATAATATTGGTGCAGTGGATAATTCCAAAGAATCAAGAAGCCACAAAAAGGAAAGCATATAGAGAGAAGGTATCATTTCATTAGGGAGATAGTGTAGAGAGGAGATGTGACAATGACAAAGATCGTGTTACAAGATAATCATGCTGATCCATTTAAAAAGACCTTGACAGCTAAAGTTTTTGAAGGTCACCTAGAGGGTATATGATTATGAGACATGTCTCACATGCTGTAGTGCAAGTGGGAGATTGTTGGGATTTATGCCCTAAAGCTTGTAATATGTAAATGTTGTAAATTCAATAATAAAAGAAGTAGTTATTTCATTCAAATATATTAATTCATACGCTTATATTATATATGCAAAACATCCAAGATTGCTAGATGTAATCTCAAACTGAGTATATGAATGTCATATATAGAAGAATTCAATTTGAGACATGCAATGTAAATAGTCTGTAGAAAGCAAATAAAGCTGGGTACTTTATTTGTGGGTACTTTATTTGTGGTTAATCTACAGCTACAGTCCATTCCGTATTGTACGGTGGTCTTATCCTAGACTACTCATATGATGTTATGAGAATGAAGGCACCTTATATGATGTGATCATATAGGACTGGGCCATGATCTATATGAATCTGTCACTAAGATCCGTTAGTTGAAAAGATTCATATATATCGATTAATAATGGCTATATATGGGTGATCTAAATTCTGAATGTCTTATTGAGTCATTCAGGTTAGATCGTGATTTTTGATTTACCATGGGTGAGATCGGAATATCATTCATTCATTCATACATTTAAATCATATATAAAATTATTCGGCATATAATTAAACATGATGCATGAAACATGTTTAATGAACAATAAAAATTCCTAAAAAAGTTACTATGCCACAATAATCCAACATGCCACAAGTAAGTGCTACCTTAGGATAGGTCCAGTACTTGTATGTCGGAACGAGACATTCTCAATTAAATGATACTTCAGAATAACTCTTTATTCTTACATTATTTAATCATTGTTTATTTTAGTTAGGATTATAATTAACTATTTAATTACATCATTGTGAGTGTAACCCATCATTTCAGATCTCTAAAACTTAACTTAAGAGTTACTACCTCAGGGTCAGTCAATCCCAAAATACATTCAGAAATCCTATCCGTTAGGAAGTTAACCTTGGTATTGACTCTTATGGAGACTTTTCTTAAGGAGGATGAAAATTGCCGTCTCTAGGCCTCACTTGAATCTCATGCTGTTTCCACTAATGATGGAGATTGCGGGATATAATGTTAAATATCCCTCTCCCACTCACTATTTGCTTGTTAGGGTTTTCTAGTGTTTCTAGATGAACATAGATTAAACGGCTAAGAAAAATCTAGTTCTTTTAGATTATGTTACTAGCTCATCCTATTAACATTAAATAATAATCCGGATTTAAAACTATTAAAAACTAATTTATTATTCGAATTCTAATCTATGCAAACTACTTTAAATAGACTAGAATTAAATGTGAGAATTACCAAATTTTAATTATTAAAACTAAATCACATTATTTGGTCCAATTATTATTAAGGCCTTAATCATATTAATCTTAATAATGTATTGGGTTTTACTAATATATTTAATTAAACTCTTTAATGAAAGATCAGTAATTAATGAGTATTACCAAGTTTTTACTCCTAAAAACTAATTTCATTATTAATAGCCATTTATGTGATTATTCAATTTTAATCATATTAAAAATAATAAACATCATATAAAATAAATGCGCTATTAATCATGTATGATATATTATAATGCAAGTGTAGGCACATATAATCTATATGGCATAAATATGCATGACAATGCTTTAATCATTTCATAAATAAAACATAGATGCGAGTACGATGACCTATCTAACTTAAAAAATAAATAAATAAAAAATCTAATTACAAAATATTAATCCAAGGCATTCCTTGGTCTTCTTGTAATTCATTTTTCTTCAAATCCATCTTTTGCATCTAATGGGCTTTTAACCAAGTCCAACTTGATTAACCCTAATATTTTTAGTGGTGATCCATCTCATGAATCATAAACTAAAGCCCATATGTTACACTTAACATTTATTGGAGGCCCAAGTTAAAAAAAAATAAAAATATTCCGGCCCATTCACGCTTTCGAATACAAAAACCCTAGCGTCAAGAACACTTGGCCTTGTGCTTTCGCGCGTAGCCATCGTTCGCATGAGAGGGTGGTTGTCTGCAGCCGTGCGCGTAGTGTGCGGTTGCCAGCCCCAAACATGCATAACACCCCATGCACACACAGTGCGTGGGTGCTTTGCGCCGCGTAAGACCAGCGCACATGTGCTGCCCAGCTAGGTGTGCGCGGCAGACCAGCTTGGTGCTGCACCATACGCACGACAACTTGTCCTGCTTGGCCTTGGAGTGCGGCAGCTATTGTGCCTTGCACAAGCAACACAGCAGTGATGCTTGTTCTTTGTGCGCGTGTAGCTGCTGTGCTCGGGCTGTCTTTGCGCGTAGCAACATTTGGTTTGTGCGCAACAACCCTTTGCTTCGTTCTTCGTTCGTTCTCGAATCTTCTTCTTCGTACAAAGTTACATAATCATATTACAAAGTATTGATTTACAAAGAACGATTACATCGAAAAAGAAAATTAATAACTAATTATTACAACCCAAATCGAATTTAACTAAACTCATCGTACCATACGATTAACGATCAACTATGTTTATAAAAAAAATATATAAATATCATACAACCCTAGATTGTGCCTACACATATCATGCATATCGAAAAGACTTTGAAAACAAATATAACATATTCGTGGATTACAAAATTGGCTCTGATACCAATTGTAAGTAGCGCAACGGAAAATAGTGGGTTTTTATTTGAAATTAATCAAGAAAATAAGAACGATAGATTTCAAAAAATTTCTATCATCTTCTTGGGACCTTATGTATATACACGAATATAAGAAAGAGATTTGTTTTCATACCTTTGAAGAACACTCTTTCATTTTCTTTTCGATCCAATACCACTAAGTCTTCTTAGCTATGTCCCGCGATCTAGCAACTGTGTGTTTGGGCACGTCACGGATTCCAAGAGCGGTTGAATGGAGGCTTGAGAGAACCGAAAGACAACACCTTGCTTCCCCTTGATGAATTCTGCAAACCCTAGTATGAGAGAAAAAAAAATTCTTTTTTCTTTTCCCTCTATAGTTGCCGCCCACCTTTGTTCTTTGTAGGGTTCCGAATCGCTTCTTTTTCCTGACAAGTATATCTTATATACTAGGAATCTAGGGTTTAGTAATTCAATTTAAAATAGGATTCCAAATCCTTTTTTAATTATTACTATTTACTAGGGTTTAAACGTTTGACTTATATAAAGTAAATAAAAATAATTACTTATTATTTTATTACTCTTATCAAGGTTAGAAACTGAAACCACCATATGACAATTTAATAATTCTTAATTATTAATATGTCAATTAAACAATCATATTATTTAATAATATTAATTCAACAATTAAATAATCACATCATTTAATTAATTCCTAAAATATATTTAAGTTACTTTCGTACACAATTAATTGGACCATCCAATTCTCTATGAGTATTTGTTACTATCAATCGTATAGGGCTAGTAAGGGGACCTAATGGACCCACAGTTTTGAGCTCCAATAATTCTTAGAAAAAATTAATTAAACTCTTTAATTAATATTTCATAATTATTAACCTTGGAGTTATTCCATTAAAAACCCAAGGTTGTACTCTCGTAACTGTAGATGTTTTACACAACCAATTTTATCAATATCCATTGATATAGCTATTACATATGGCATGATCTTTCACAAGTAGTTCATAATTAGAGCTATGTCATAAAGTCCGTTATACCTCTCTAATTATATCTTTTCCTTTAAGTACCATTGATTCTCTTGAATGATTATATCCTTCATTCCTTTACGAAAGAAAGAGAGCGCTCTTAATTGTTCAAGCCCCGAATCAACCCTTAAGGGAACTACCTATCTACTTTTCGCAAAAAGGAGTGGATTTCACTATTGTGCACATACCTTCCCAACCACAAGTTAAACCGTGATTCTAAAATATGGAGATATTGACCGAGAATGATATTTCGATCTCACCCATGGTAAATCAAAAACCACGATCTAACCTGAAGGAGTCAGTAAGACACTCAGGATTTAGATCACCCATATATAGCCATCATTAATCGATATATATGAATCTTTTCAACTAATGGATCTTAGTGACAGATTCATATAGATCGTGGCTCAGTCCTATATGATCACATCATATAAGGTCTCTCCATTCTCATAACACCATATGAGTAGTCTAGGATAAGACCACCTTATAATACGGAATGGACCGCAGCTGTAGATTAACCACTAATAAAGTATCCAACTTTATTTGTTTTCTACGGACTATTTAGATTGTATGTCTCAAACTGAATTCCTCAATATATGACATTCATATACTCAGTTTGAAATTACATCTAGCAATCTTGGATGTTTACATATATATAATATAAGTGTATGAATTAATATATTTGAATGAAATAACTACTTCTTTTATTATTGAATTTATAACATTTACATATTACAAGCTTTAGGGCATAAATCCCAACACTATTGTCTACACCACATCACCTCCATCTATACTACCAAATAAATCTCCTTCAGAGATGGAGCCGAATCTCTTCGCTCCATCTTTGATAGATGAAGCGGCTCCATCCTCTTCATTAGAGTTGGAGAAAATTTTTTATTTTTTATTTATTTATTTATTTATTTTTGAAATTGATGAATAATGAGGTTTGATGATGATTATGGGATTGTGGTGTTGAATTTTGTTGTGTATGTAAAGAGACGGAGAAAAGAAAAAAAAAATTGTGGTATTTATGAAGATGAAGAAATATGGAGTGGATTGTGGAAATTGAAGATGATTTTTTTTTTTTTTTTTTGTCTTTGTATAATTTGTTTTCATTGTTTAACGAAAATGGTTGTTTTAATGGACTTTGATTGGATCTACATCAATTTGTTTTTTTTTAAAAAAAATTCGTTCTTTTGTTTTAATTTATTTTTAATTGCTGCTTTTCTTTTTTAAATGTTTTTTATTTATAATTTTTTTTAATAAATATATCTCCCATTTTTTTAAATTTTGTTTTTAATTTTTTTAATATGCTTCAAATGACAAAAATACCCTTAGTCATGACAGTCAAACTTGGTCAACGGTTAAGTTTGACTAACGGGTAGGGGATGTGAGTATCAATTAACAATAAAGTTGTTTCCGCATGTAAAGAGCAAATCTCAAGGGAGTTTGGTGTAATTTGTTCTTTTTTTATGAAAAAAAAAATTACATTTTTTTATAAAAAAATAATAATTTAGTTTTTTATAAAAAATAGAAGGCCGGTCGTTTTATGGCCTGTTAGGATGGCCCGCCTGCCGGCATGGCAAAGGGCCGTGTCGGCTTTTTAGGTTACCGTGCTAGCACGGTACAACCTTTTTCCTAGGCTTGCTAATTTGGCATGGCACGGGCCATGCCGTGTAGGCCCATTTTTACAGCTCTACTCGTAATGATCTCCTATAACTTCTACGAGATCATAAATTGTGAGATGAAGTCGCCATTACTGGTCAATGACCTCTAGTAACTTTTGCGACTTTGGATTTGTGAGATGAAGTAGCATTATGGTTCTCGCAACTAGTAACTTCTACGAGATCTTATTGTGCGAAATGAAGTCACACTTTGAAACTCGTCATGAACTCCAAAAACTTCATAAATGCGAGACAAAGTCGCATTTGGAGCTCGCACTTTGTGTATCAGGGCCAAAACGATGTTGTTTCATTTATGGCAATATAAATACATCCTTAACTTCATCAAACTATTCTAGAGCTACAATAATTCAATCTTTAGAGTGAGAGTGAAGTTTTCTAGTGTAGGAAGCTCTAAGAAAGCTTTTTTAACACTCCATCCCCAAATCCATGTGCATTTAAAGCTTTATCTAGCATCATCAAGCATGGTTGTTCATCATATGTTCACATGGTAGGTAATAACAAACATCTCATCTTATTTATTGTTGTGCTTATCCAAGACTTCATCTTTATTGCATGTTTATTGCAAAGACTTTGTCTTTATTGCATATCTTGTGAAGTTGTGAAGTTGATTGTGGTTAGCTAATAACTAGGTTGTTAGATTTACATTCTCTACATCTAGTTAAGCATTTTGTGTGTTTGTCTAGCACATATTCACATTGAACATTCATACATGTTCACTTAGGAATTAATTCTTTTCTAAGAGTCTAAGTCTTGTGGTTACATGTGGTAGTTGCACAAGCAAATGTCAAGAGTCACTAAAAAAGGCCTATGGGTAGATAGATTTAAGTTACAATCCTTAAGAAGCATGACTAGATTGTCAACTTAAGATGTAATTAAACTATCATACAGTGGATTTCTATGACTAAGTGGTTAGTAAGGCTAGTCCCACGGGTTTTTCCCAGTGTTCTTGTATGCGCTAGGCGCTAGTCGTACGGAGGACTGGCACCTAACGCCTAGAACGCCTAGGTGTTGACTAGTCGGTGCCTATGTGGATTTTTTTTTCTCGTGTTTTTGGTGTTTTGGTTTGTTGCTTATGTGTATTGATAATTATCATTGACATCATTGGAAGGCGTGACACCATGCCTCAATCACCACAAATTTTTTATCAATAAAGCTGTCACCCACTCACCATCTTAAAAAAACTCACCATCTTAATATCATATCATTTTTTTTAGGCTAATTGGCATTGATACCCCTTAAACACTTCTAAAATATGCACTATGCCCCCTATATATTTTTTTTCGTCATTAACCCCCTAAACTCTCATAAATTGGTAATCGCTGAAGGAATTTTCCCCCTGGTTGCACTTGGTGAGGGGGCAAATTCCTTCAGTGATTGCCAATTTATGAGAGTTCAGAGGGTTTAATGGCGAAAAAAAAAATAGGGGGTAAGGTGCAAATTTGTCCATAATTTAGGGGGCATCAGTGCTAATTAGTCTTTTTTTTTTTAATTTTTTTTTAATTTTTTATTATTATCAAATTTATTGTTTTCTTTTCATTTTCTCTAGATACTTTTACTCTTTGATCTTATCAATATCTCGACCTCGATCTGTGTTTTATTTTTTATTTCAAAATTTCAACTCTCTCTCCATTTCTCTTTCTTCTCAACCCTGTGTAAATTTCCAACACACACACACACACACACACTCTCTCTCTCTCTCTCTCTCTCTTTAACACACACACTCTCTCTCTTCATCTCTCTTCAAGCCCCATCATTTTTCTCTACAACTCCATCTTATTCTTCAAATCATCTTTTATTTTATTTATTTATTTTTTTTATTATTGTTGGTCGTTTCATCTTCTTCCCAATGGATCTGGGTTTTGATGACGAGTTCCAGCAAACCGGCTGCTATTTTATTATTTTTATTATTTTAAATATTGGACTCCGTCTAGTCCGCCGAGGGTGACTAGTCGAAGTCAAAGCCATTGACTAGTCGCCCTCCACCTAATAAGGCCGATTTTTGGCTTTTCAGCATGGTGAAAGGCTGCCTAGCGAATTTCCGACGATTAGTCGGCTGCTTTTTCCGATACTAGAACACTGGTTTTTCCCATTACTAGAACACTGGTTTTTCCCAGTTGGAGGGTTCCCGATGTAAAAATCAAGTGTATTTTACTTTCCACATTATTACTTGATTTTTATTGTTATTGTTGGTTAATGTTATTTTAATCTTGACAAATTGAAAAATCGGCAACTTAATCGATTAAGGACCTATTCACCCCATCTAGGTTGTTTAGACACACTTTTGTTTCATGGGATATATGCTTTCTTCCTTACTTCAAACGCAATACTCTTCTTTTTTATGATTACTAAACAACTTGAAGATATCTACAAGGTCACTATTACTATTTACAACCATTCTCTCACGACACCATGGCAATACCACCCAAACACAATATTTATCGTTAGGAACATCTTCACAACCAGTTTGTATTTTAGACATGGTATGCAACAATGTAATCACACTAACATAGTCAGCATCACAAGTGCCAAGCGCAAACACCTTAGAGTCATATTAAACAAATATCTTAAATATATCCATTCAGACTATGAAAAAAAAAAACTTCAATCAAAACATCACACACACACACACACACACATAATAGAAAATGAGAAACAAATATGAAATGTTGACAAACCTGTTATGCGAAATTAGAAATCGTAGTTCACCTATATGTTAACCAATCCGCATGAATGAAAATGAAACATTGACAGAACTCTGCCACAATACAACAGAAAAATAAGAAACAAGTATCAAATGTTGACAAACCTGTTATGCGAAATCATAAACCGTAGTTCACCTATATGTTAACCAACCCGCATGAATGAAAATGAAACATTGTCAGAACTCTGCCACACAAAAAAACCATCACAATCAATGACAAAAAAACCATAACTGATGGAGAAAAACAATCAAAAATACATTTTAATACAGTATTCTTGCTTATTTCATGTCTAACAACCATGAACACGTCAATTACACCATCAATTTCACAATAAATAACTCCAAACGATAAACCCTCAGATTTTCATAGCAACCCTAAACCTTTAATGATTATGAAAACAAACAATCACATGTGCAACCATGCATGCAAAATAACCACAAAACCACAATCAGAACTTCAAGTTTAAAAAGCACATCTTTTATGTGAAAAGGAATATAGGAAGCCTCTTGGAATCCTTATACTTTGAGAGTCGTACTCTGTGCACAACCTTCTCAAGTAATGCTACTTCAAATAGTGTTACACACCCTTATCACCCTATGGTTAGTGACGATCTAGTGATGATATGGTTATTTTTTGGCGCGAATGGCTTGGGAGATGAACATGTTGCATGAATTGATTTTTCTCAACAGCTGAAAGCGTAATGGCTTTGGGACCATGTCTATTTAGAATATTGGCATCTGGTAATAGTTGAAGGGTGAGTTGTCAACCATCTCTTCCACACGTTTAATTCGTATTTAATAAATCATAATTTTGCTTTTCTTTTTTACCCTTCCATTATTAATTCCCATTCAAGTTCTTCAGGCGCAGTTACAAGATTGCCGTCACTATTTCATGGTCAAACCACTAGTCTAACAGAAATCCTAACGGAGGGGGAAAATCTTTGAATAATTTAATTTTCAAGGGGAAGAAAGGCCATTTTTAAAACTAAAGAGGGCAAAGGTATGAATATGGCAAACCTCAGGGCAGAAAATAATAATATCCCAAAAGAAAATGCTACAAAAGAAAATATGTGTTGTCCAAAAAGCCATGGTGGTCTAGGATTCAAGGATCTCTCAGCTTTCAACCAGGCTTTGTTAGCTAAGCAGGCTTGGAGGGTGCTTCAAGAGCCAAATTCCCTAACTGCCCCAATTTTAAAAGCAAAATATTTTAAACACAGTAATTTCCTGTTTGGAACCGTCAAGGCTGGTTGTTCCCACATTTGGCGCAGCTTAATTTGGGGTCGCTCGCTATTTGTGGAAGGTCTGAGATGGGTGGTTGGAGATGGGAAAATGATAAAGGTTTTCAATGATCCATGGATTCCCCGTCCTACCTCCTTCAAGCCCATAACTCCCTCCCTTGATTTTGATTTCCTTGTGGAATCCTTGATTGATGCAAACCAAAGAAGCTGGGACGTTGATGAGCTAAATAGAATTTTACTCCTAATTGATAGAGAAAAAATTCTTTCCATTCCGATTAGCTGGAAAGGTGGACACGATTACCTCACTTGGCATTTTGACAGAAAAGGTTTGTACTCAGTTCAAAGTGGCTACCGACTAGCTACTAAGCAGTGTCTGAGTGCCTCTATGTCCAATTCCTCTATTCCAAAGAAATGGTGGAATGTCCTCTGGATTGCCCCCTAAAATTCGCATCTTTATCTGGAGATGTTGCTGGAATGCCTTGTCTTCTTTGGAGAATCTTTGGAAGAGGAAGGTAGTTGATGATCCTTGCTGCAAGACATGTAACTGCGGGGTTGAATCTACTAGCCATGCCCTGTTTGGCTGCAAAGTTGCCAAAAAAGCTTGAAACTTTCCTATCTTAAAGATGTTTGTCTCTTTTCTTTCAATCCTCAGCAAGGAAGATCTTAAGCAGTTCTGCATTCTCACTTGGGCAGTGTGGGAAAATAGGAACTCTTTCTACAACTGTGGAAAGTTAAAATGTCCAGAATTGGTGGTTTCTGGGGCTTTTGCTTTCTTGTCTGAATTTCAGGACACCAGAAATGCCATCCCTGCCCGGTTTGTTCCTCTGCCCTCTTGGAATTTTTTTGGTTGGATAGCTCCTCCCCTGGGCCGCCTTAAGCTTAATACTACAGTGGCATCCCGTAAGAATGCTAACTCTATTGGGATTGGTGCTGCTATATGTGATGACAAAGGTTAGGTCCTGGTTGCTCGTGCCTTCACTCTGAGAGGCAAGTTCAACGCTGATGTTGGGGGTGTGTTGGCTGTTCGGGAAGGTTTTTCTCTTGCAAATTTCTACGGGCTCTAGATTGATTCTGCTGAATCTAATTTTCCTGGAATGGATTCTATCCTCTCCGATTCTGGCCTACTCTTTGGGGATACAAAACTCATTTTTAATGATATCAAGGCGCTTATGTTATGTGCTGGTTGTAGTAAATGTCTTGCGATTTCCAAATCAGGAAATTCTTTGGCTTTTAAGCTGGCTCTCTCTGCCTTCTCCGCCTTCTCCTCTACAAAGGAGTTTTTCTGGCTGAAACCCAGCCCTGTTGTTGGTTCCTCTGTGTAATGTTTACTTTTCCTATCAAAAAAAAAAAAAAAAAAAGGGGCCCACAGGCCACAAGCACACAACAAATGAACAACAATCAATGATGATGTGTGGGTTGACAGTCAACGCCAGCGTGGATAACGTCCAAAGAATCTCCGCAACGCGACACCTGTCGTCTTCCCATTGGACCTCTTCCTCTCTCCTCACGCCCTTTATTTAACTCACTCATTTCCTTCTCCATACCGTCAAGAGACAGATCCCTATTTACCAGTTTCAAACGGTGCGTTTCGATCTTCTTCTTTTCATTGTTATTGTTTGAATTTAGGGTTTGTTGTTTTTTAGATCGTATTTTATCGTTTGGGGGATTGCTTGTTTTAGATCTGTAGGTATTGTTTGTTTGATCTGTTCTTCGTTTTCTGCTTTTTGATTCGATCTGTTTAATTTCGATACTTTAATTATTAGTATATGTTCTTTTTTACTGAGATCCGTTTGGTTCCATAGAACATGTTGTGAAGGAAGAGCAAATCGATTAATTGACTTTGATTTTTCATTATAGAGACTTAAAAAACGTAAATTCCATTGTTAAGTTACTATGTTGAGTTGTCTTATGCTTGATTTGACTGAAAGATGTGTGGTTATTTTCTTCAAACAGAGAATCTGTCAAAAAAGATGTTTTTTTTTTTTTTTTTTTTTTGCTTTGAAACTGTGGTGTTGTCTCAAATTAATATCAAGTGACTGCCTAGTTGACTTGAAGTTTCTTTGAAGATTTAAAGTATCCCAAAAGATGAGATGGGTTTTGTTGAGTGTTGAGGCGCTAGTCGGACGGCGATCCCCCGCCTAGCGCCTAGCCTGCCTAGTTTGGAACTAGGCGGGGATTAGACGGCTGGCTGGAAGTCGGCTGGTCTGCCGGTCAGCAGCAGACCGGAGTTTGTTTTTAGTCTTTTTCTTAATATATTTTTTGTTGTAATCGAGTAAATGTTCTTACTATTTCGTATATTTTCTTATATTGAACCTCAAATTGAAAATCAAATTCCAAAAAATTCAATATTAACTATTGGAGAACCTCAAATTGAAGGCTGTTTCATCAATTTATTTATTATTATTATTATTATTATTTTTAATTAAACCCCCATAACTTTTGGGTCATTTTGGGGGTGTCAATTTTTTTCAAAAAAAAAAAAATCAGCCTAGTCGGTCAGTGGCACTCATCGCCGACTTTGACCTACTAGTCGCTGACTAGTGCCGACCAGGTGGTTTGCTGTCTAGTCACGGCAATTTCATGGAAATCGGGGCGGCAGGCCACCGGCTAGGATCTAGTCAGCCCTAGTCGGGGACTTATGCAACACTGGTTTTGTTAGTTCTATTGGCCACAAGAAATTGAGATTATGATCTGCTTGGTTGCTTATAAGTGATGGTTAAAAAAGGGGATTTGTGTTTTGACTTGCATGTTTTATATTTGAACCTGAGAATAACACGAGAGGTTCAGCTCAACATAGTATGAGATGTTTATTAAACGATTTCATGTATTACTCTGTAGGTATATTTATTTTTCTGTTCGGCTAAGAGAAGTCTGAATCTTATATGTTTGGCTGCTGAGGAAGTGATGGAAATGTGTATAGGAACTATTCTTCTTGCTTGGTTTATTACTTGATGAATGAATTGTTATTGTTTAAACTGAATTTTGTAAAATGTTCAGATGGATTTTATCTTTTCAAACTATTATTTTGGTGAAGACGAAATAGGGAGCATCAGAAGAAGACTTGATGAAGTATAAAATAGATGAATCAATTCTGATTTGTTCATTTCTATTGGGTAATGAGTAGCTAGTTAGGTACTCTTATCTATGTGGTTTCTGAGAGTATTTAGTAAAAACTGAAAAGAAAAAAAAAAAGAAAGAGAAACAGTTTAATGACCGTGTGCAATTGTGCATATAGCAAAGCCATCTTATCTGATCTATACCATTGTAATGATCAATTTCCTGACTGGAGTCAATTCGAATTACCTTGCAGAATCACATATTAGATTAATATAGCTAAGATGTCGCCTACTGAATCATCTCGTGAGGAAAATGTGTACATGGCCAAGTTGGCTGAGCAGGCTGAACGTTATGAGGAAATGGTAGAGTTTATGGAGAAAGTTGCAAAGACTGTGGATGTTGAGGAGCTAACTGTGGAGGAAAGGAACCTTCTCTCTGTTGCTTACAAGAATGTGATTGGGGCCAGGAGGGCTTCATGGAGAATCATCTCTTCCATTGAGCAGAAGGAAGAGAGCAGAGGAAACGAGGATCATGTTGCTGTTATCAAGGAGTACAGGGGCAAGATTGAGACTGAATTGAGCAAGATCTGTGATGGGATTCTGAGCCTCCTGGAGTCTCATCTTATTCCCTCAGCTTCATCAGCTGAGTCCAAGGTGTTTTACTTAAAGATGAAGGGTGATTACCACAGATATCTGGCTGAGTTCAAGACTGGTGCTGAGAGGAAGGAAGCTGCTGAGAGTACCTTATTGGCCTACAAGTCTGCTCAGGTAGTATTTTTATGACACAACTTTCTCACATTAATGACTTTTGTCATTTCTATTTTCCAACCTCTCCCAGTATTTTGATACTTAAGCTCGTTTTTATTTATCATTGATGTTGATGCAGGATATTGCTTTGGCTGAATTGGCTCCTACTCACCCGATAAGGCTTGGACTTGCACTTAACTTTTCGGTGTTCTACTATGAAATCCTCAACTCACCTGATCGCGCTTGCAATCTTGCAAAGCAGGTATGAACATATAACTGCTCTAGTTATATTAATATATGTCTTTGTTCAAACACATTGTAAAATGTCAGGAACTTTGTTACTCAGAGACTATAAGTTGTGAATCTTCCTACTCATTTAATGATTGTCCTTACTTTCTTTTGATTTTATTTATTTTATTGGCACATAACTTGAACTTGATGGAAAGGAATAATATTTCATTTACTTTTTTATGATTTCATGTTTTAAGTAGTATACCATTACTTTCTCCGATGCTTTTACTTGGATCTATTTTGCTTCTTTAAGAGCATACCTTGATTGGGATTTTGCCATCTAATGTAAGTTCTTAAAAATAAAATAAAAAATTCATTTCCAGTCATTTATTTAATGATTAGGAGGTTTATATTCTTGAAAATTATGTTTTTTTTTTTTTTTTTTTTTTTTTTTTTTTTTTTTCTTTCTTTTGTATTGTCCTTACATAGCATAAGTGTATGCACAATTTTCTTTTTCTTAGATCTCTTAGCAATCCATGGAAGAAAGTAATGCAGTAATAAGGGGGGTGTATTGGATTGGGATTTTAATGGACAATTTTATAGTGCAAGGATTTTATGGATTTTATGGATTTTAAAGACTATTGGGATTATATGGATTAGACTTTTAGTATTCTGAAAGAATCTTTGGACTTTGTTCATAGACTATTAGGATTATCTAGACTTTATTTCAAGACTTTTTGGACTTTATTTGAATACACCCCCCATAATATAACTTCTGATTTCCTTGCCAAGTTCTTCAAAATTAAGCCCTAGATTTACACAAATATATCTACACAATTCACATTGAATCTCAGTATATAAAGGATATAAGAGAATTTCAGTAATTACCAAACAAGAAGTGCATGAAAGTAGATTACTACTATAAACAAAAATACATCAAATACGCAATAAAAGACACAACTTCAAAGGCCAGTCACAAACTCCTTCAACGCAAATTAGAGAATCATAAATTTTTGTTTGGTACCCAGAAAATATTGAAGAAAAGGAAAGAAACTGCTATAAAGTGACTTCATTTAACAAGAACAAAACATATAATCAAAACCCCATTTCTCTATACACAATACTTTCTTTGTTCTTGTTGATTTCTGTATATATATTAATTAAACATATATATATATATAGCAAACACCAACAAACCCAGAACAAGTTCACTGAAATATTTGAAACTCTCTCAAATCATCCAACAAAATCCACAAATCTTATATCATCCAACAAAATCCAGATTTTGCAGATTTTGCATCTTCGGTCTGAAGTTCAGAGGCACCAAAGCTTTCAAGAACAAATAAACAAGACAAGAAAAAAAAAAAAATATCACAATTCAGAAATTAATAAGTTCCACAAAGTATGGAAAGAGAAGCTGATGTTGAGAGAAGCTTTGGGAAGATGGCGAAGATTTGAGAAGCCGATGATGAGGGCGGAGACGGCGAAGATTTTGGAAGATGAAGCTGATGTTGAGAGAGTGAAAAAACAAAGTCTGGAAAGTATTGCGGGAGAATGCATTACAATTTTAGGGTGAATTTATTTATACATACCACTAGAAAAGTCTGAATAATCCATTTTGTCATGAAATCCTATAAATCTTGACCCCAATCCAATACCACTAGACTTTTAAAAAATCTTAAAAGTCTAGATCCAATACCTCAAAGACTTTTAGAAAATCTTAAAAGTTTGGATCCAATACCTCAAGACTTTAAAAAAATCTTAAAAGTCTAAATTGTCTAATAAAATCATGAACCAATACACCCCCCTAAGTGTATTTAACAATATACAAAAATTGTGGTTTCCTGGGATGAAGATTTTGTGTTGCATTGATTTCAATGACATTTGAGTGATTTCTTTTGGTTACACTCGGGAAACTTTGGTATTGCTTTACCATCTCCCCTCTCCCCTTTCGCATTTCCTGTTTAAATATTTTATGCTTCTGCATTGCATTTGATAGAAAAGGTGAGAAAGGTTATGCATAGATCTTCTAAGACATTTTCATGGAGGTTATCGTAGATCTGTGTAGAATTGCAAATAAATTATGTACCAATTGTTGTTTAATTACGAAACCTATACTACTTTCCTTGCAGGCTTTTGACGAGGCTATTTCTGAGCTGGATACTTTAGGTGAAGAATCATACAAGGACAGTACATTAATCATGCAACTCCTCCGAGATAATCTGACCCTTTGGACTTCCGATATCACTGTGAGTTCTGATTCCCTATTTTATGTCATTCTTGCTGAGTGTTTGTCCAAGCATCTGCTCTTAGTGTGTGTGCATGGAGTATTAGACAAACAATTAAACCCCAAAAAATGGGCAATTTGATGTTGAAGCTTTACTATTATTGCCATTTTATATCGGTCAGTTAAGTTTTCTCAATTTGTCACTTAATGTATTACATCTTTAAATGTTTAGTTCGTCATCCCCTACGATTTCCATTTATATGCTTTGTTAGTGAGACTGTCTGATATTGATTGATTCCAGTTTAGCTATGCCATGATTGGACTAAGGTTTTAAATAAAATTTCTATGTCTGACCTAACTCCACCATCATCTCCTGTTACACATTTTATGTGTTCCTTATCTGACCGACATTTACAAGTGCATCCAACCCACTGGGTTATGATTGGATCAGATCCCAAGTCTGTTGCTCATTTTGCTATTCTTGATTTTAGGATGATGCTGGGGACGAAATTAAGGAAGCATCGAAACGTGAATCTGGCGAGGGGCAGCAGTAATGAGTTCAGTTGATAGGATATGTATTCTGTATTTTTATGTCACATGGATGCCATGTTGGGTTGTTGTAGCTGGATTTCTTGATGAACTGATTATCTTGAGTGTTTGTTGACAGCACTTGGGTTCAACTGTTGCAACAGATTGTAAACTAGATTTTATTATTTATGAGAAGAATTTGGTTTGGCTTTCTTGTCACCATTTAGTTGGTTTTGAATTACCTTTCCAAATTTCGGGTGCTTGAATGACTTTTAATAACAGTTAGGTACTTAGGTGGCATTAACTTTTTTTTTTTTTCATGATTTATTGAATTGGACTTTAGTGCTCCGCACAATTTAATACTGGACTGTCCATATTTTAATGCAATATTTTAATATTATTGTTAAGTATTTTATTTATAAAAGATAATATGCGTATAAAATATTTTAAAATATTATTTTAGTAAATAATTCAAGATGAACCATTTCATTTTTTTATTTTTTATCATGCCACATCCATCAAGGTAATTATATGTATAATACAGCAATTATATGTATAATAACCATGTTCATTTTTCCACTTATAAATTATTTACTATTGGCAATGTCTCTATCTATCTTTAAATTATTTAATTTAATACTTATTTTGGGATCATTTTGGAGCAGTTAGGACTTAGGAGTTGAAGTCTTGGAGAGAAGCCATTGAAACCAAGCTTTTGTAAGAAGATCTTCACTTTAGTTTATTTCTTCAAACTCTATCTCGTATATTCTTTTACTTGCTATGGCTTGTATTTAGAGATGCATATTTGGGGAATGGGGATGGATATAGGTCTCCCCCTCC
>OX940805.1:13819829-14031750 GCA_954870605.1 Acer campestre | reverse complement strand
TGGCAATACACAACCCCCACTTCAATTTGTCCTTCAATATGTTTATTTCAATTTTTCCTTTCAACATGCTTAAACATTCACAAATTTATCAATAGATTCAAATATTCAATACTATACAATATAATGAATATATGGATAATCGAATATAGTGAATAACTGAATATACTCATATAATATAATAATATATGACTATATGAGTACAAAAGTGAAGTCACAACTGCATCTATGTTTGCTATACATTCAAAAATGACTAAATTCATCAATTCAATATTATTATATAATACTATACATGAGTAATCTTGTGCATGTTTACTGTGGTGCAGTGGTGCCTCTCAACTTGGCATCTTGCACTATGTCCCTTCTCATGATCAATTCCAATTTCCAACAGCCAACTTTAGAAAAAAAAAAAAAAATAGCAACCAAATTTCCAACAAATTAAACCCCACAACAACCAACACAAAACACAAAACTAGCAACCAAATTTCCAACAAATTCCATAGTTCCTAATCCAATCAAAATATCGAATCAAAAATCACAAAAACCAATTCAAAATGATCAATTCCAAGAATCCAAGTTTCCAATCCAAACAAAATATCCAATCACAAATCACAAAAACCAATTCAAAATGTTCAATTCCAAATTTCCAACAAATTCCAAGAATCCAAGTTTCCAATCCAACAAATTCAAACAACAAAGTTAAGATTTTGATGTTCAAAATGAAAAAGTCAGAAAACAAGTTTAGTTAGAACTAGAAGACATCTAAATATCTAAGTTTTCTATATCTTTGTCATCTACTCTATATGTAACACCCCCAAAATCCGAGACCCAACGGACTGGGTTGCTACACGGAACAGAACTTATAAAAACCTTAATTCATAATTATTCACAGTTAGAATCATCAATAATATATCCCCCAAAATACGATATCCAAACCTGATACCATCAATTACACTAAACTGCCAGATTCTAGTCATAATTACAACATTAAATAAATTGATTCCTTACAATACGTATACACATAAAATTAAATCCTCCAACGGTACATATTCAACCACATGTTAAAGCAAACCCCATCCATTCTAAGTCCATGAACTCAATCTGCAAAATGATGGTGACGAGGGGTGAGCCGTCAACTCGGTAAATAAATTCATGCATGACATTTGATATTGATGAAAATACAGTTATATACCGTAGTATAAGTTTATGAACGTATAACAACATTTTCAACTACCAAATTCAGTATCATTTTCACAAACATTAATAGTAAGCAAAGTAGTGAATAAAAGCTTCCTTTAAAACACCGTATACGCATCTATATACAGTAATAAGTACAGTAATAATAACAAAATCAATATATTAGTTAGCTCATGTTCCATAGTGTCACAAGTACCCGTGTGACGCGGTAACGGTATGTCACACTATAACCTTCCAAGACACGGTCGCCATCAGACTCAAACTTGACATCTTCGATCACATCATCATCAGATTCAAAATTATCTTCATGAAGGTTTCTTATTGTAAGTTCGTCAGGCTCTACTTCTTCATCACCATCTTCAACAATCCATCCTTGTGCACTACTAGCATCACTAGCAAGTAGTACATCTATTTTGTTTTTCTCATTGTCCATTAACCTTTTGTGCTTGTTCAACAATCTAGCATTAAATTGGATGAACACTAGATTGTTCAACCGATTCACATCTAGTCTATTCCTTTTCTTCGTATGTATCTATATTAAAAGTAAAATAAATCAACAAATATTTAAAAGTAACTTGCTAATGCACTATATAAATATAACAGTTGTCACTTACCCCCTCAAAAGTGCTCCAATTTCTTTCGCACTCAGATGAACTGCTAGTAAATGAGAGAATCCTTTTTGCTATTTTCTGCATGTTCGATGTTTGAGATCTATAGGTAGATCACCAAATTACTACATAAAAGATACATAAGCTTAAAAACAATTCTAAATTACTAATATAATAAAAACAATTAAAATGAAATAATTAATACTTTATTTACCTGGATCGTAACAGTCATCATTCTTCTCACATTTTTTTCTCGCCAATGGCTTTCCAAAAGGGCCCTCTTTCCTCAAATACATCTCAAGCTCTATATTCACGATGAGATTTTGCATCTCAAGGTTATCAGGATAGAAAATCTTTGCAAAATTACGTACACCAATAGAAACTATCTCATCATAAATGCTATGATCCTTGAAGTAGTAGAACGGATTTAATATATAGGTCGTCAAATGTAATGGAGTATCAAGCTGATCTTTAGACTTCTCATCTATAATCTCAAAGATTGGCCAATAAATACTCTCATTATTTTTCAACACCTCTCTTATCTCTTCTTTGGCTTGTTTTAGCTCCCCATATACAAAGGCCATAGATGGCCTTCGGTCCCCATCAACTAGGTGAAGCACCTTAACCAAAGGAGCAAAAACCCTCAAGCACAAATTCACACCTTTCCAAAAACTAAGGCTCATCACAGTTGAGTATGCTGATTTCCCTTAACAAAATTTGACCATTTGCAAGTCTCCCAATATGTGCTAGTAAACATTGCCCTTAGCTTGTCTTTTTTGTCCACCAAGCTTTGCAATGTGAGGAAAGCAGAGGCAAATCTAGTAACTCCTGGCCTCACTATATATATATATATATATATTTATTATTTTTTTTATATGTCCTCATTAATGACAATGTCTTGTGATGTGCATACACAAATATTGTGAAAGTTTTCGTCAAGTCAAGGAATTTTTTGAACTTTGGAAGTTTTCCAATACTCTCAAGCATTAGGTTAATGGTGTGAGTAGCACATGAAGTCCAAAATACATGTGGCATCTTATACTTCAACAACTTTGCTGCGGCCATATTGTTGGCGGCATTGTCTGTCACCATTTGAACAATATTTTTAGGCCAACTTGTTTAATCGCCGATATCACAAACTCAAAAATGTATTCAACAATGTGTGTCTCATTGGAGCTTTCCTTGGAAGAAAGGAAAGTGGTACCTTCCTTGCAATTGACACACAAGTTCATTATACTCCTCCTTTTTCGATACATCCAAGCGTCCGTCATGACTGAGCACCTATTAACTCTCCATGAATCTTCTTGTTTTTTCAGGACCTCCTTGGTTTTCTCAACTCGTCGTGTCAGAAATGTTTCCCTTAATTGCCATTGACTAGGAGGTTTTAAGTGCCGTCCAAATTGACCAATCACTTCAACCATTGTTTTGAAGCTATCACTGTCAATAACATTAAAAGGAATGCCTGCTTCATACACTCAATTTGCCACATATTCTTGCACGGCGTCTGTCCTCTCTTTAAAGAGTTTTTCGTTAATGTTTTGTTGCCTCTTCATCTTTACTAAGGATTCGGGGTTGATAGGCGATGCAAATCTATCCATAGGGCCTAGAAAATTAGTACTTTTCCTTGACCCTAACCCTTCCATTTCCTCCTCTAACTCTTCTTCCCCAAGAATATCTACTTCAGCTATTAAAGCATCTTCTTCCTTTTGCTTATTTTTTTTCTTGTTTTTTGCATCCATGATTACTTGTTTACACTTCATTCTATCTCTTGTGTTGCCAACCGACACCCCGCAACATTTCCCGATATGTTGGCAACATGTTCCTTTAATTGGTATACTCCTCTAGAAAACTATTTTTTTACATAACAAGCACATCACTTTATCAAGATTCTTCTCATCAATGATATCCCCAAATTCCCACCCAACATCGTTTGGTTTCTGTTTCTTTCCGGAATTGGCATTAGAGGCACCCGAAGATGCATTACCACCGATATTAGGCGCTGAACTCATGTCTACAAACTACAAAGTACATGAGAAAACAAGTACAAACAATCAAGAGTTCAAAGTAAATTGTCTAAAGTACATTATTTTGTAACAAATTAGTTTACAAAGATATACGATAATCATTGTTTCAAAACTTCATAATTAAACACGCTCAAATATGTAAAATTAATGTTAAACACTTAGACAAAAAAACAGACTTTTATTGTACTCAAATTTTCATGTACAAATAGCCCAAAAACAGGGGCAGCAACACAAGCACCCAGCAAAATCCAAACAGGGGGCAACCAAAAGCACCACACAGCACAAAGAAAACACAGGGGGCAGAACCTTGATTTTGCTGTTGAAAAAGAAGAGTTTGTCAGGCAATGAATTAGATATTTGATCATTCTATTTAATTCTTTTGATCAAATGCAAACTTTTAGGTAAAATCCTACATGTTTAGGAAATTATAAAAGAGAAAACAAAACAAATTCGAGAGCTTTTAAAGAAATTACCTAATCCCCACCAAACAAATCCCAATATATTTGTTTTTCTGAACAACAATTTTATTTATAAAAGCCAAGAAGGCAACATCACACAACAAGAAGCTACAAGCTGACCTCTCAGCACCTAGAAAACAAAAGCCACGAAAAAGACACCATAAAGAACTACAAAAGCAGAGGCCCACCACACAGACACAACCAAACACACGAGCAGAACAAAAGCAACAAGAAACCCAGCCTAAATACCTAAACCAATCCCAATATATATTAAATAAAAAGAAAAGAAAACAATAAATGCCCTTGAAATTAAAGAAAACCGAGGAACAAAGATAAAACGTCATGTAAAGAGATTAAGCAAATATGAAACTCTGGGATCAGGTATTCTAAAATTGGTGTGCAATATCAAAAAATTGACAGAAAAACATATCAAGTTCTTGATTCTGCAATTCGTACCAGCACTTGTTTAACAGTCTGATGTAAAATGCACCAAACGAAAATAGTTTAGAACTATTTATATTAGAAGAGCAAATATGAAATCAAAATTATCAAACCATGAAACAAGCAGAAGCAGCAGCAGCAACAACAAAAAAGCAATACTCACTAGAAGAAATGGCTGGATTGAACAAAGTCCCCTTTTCCTTTTTCAGCAACGCCCTCACTCTCCCTCAGATATGCCTCGTCAATCTTCAAAAAAAAAAAAAAAACATATCTTTTTAAAAAATCCATACCAGAGTGAGTGATTCTATGATTCTATCACCAAATTAGATTGCATTTGACATTGCAATTGAAGTAATGAAGTAAAATCAAAAACTCTAAAACATAAACTAAACAACTAAATGAAATAATGAACTAAGAAAAGTATAAAACTAACCTTAGATGGTTGCCGGCATGATTGGCGAGGACTATCAGACGATGGCGGCTACAGCGGCAAGACGTGGCGAGGTGGCGACGGTGTCTGCTTTGTTTCGGTGAGTGGTTTCAATTGGGAGGTTTGGTTTGAATTGTGAAAATTAGATTTTTGGTTCAACACTTCGGTTTTCAATCAAAACACGACCAAAACGGCGTCATTCCAGTCATTTTTTTTAAAGGTTTCATTGATTAATCGACCATGGAAATTGGTCAACTGACTAGGTGGCACTAGGCGGCAACTAATCAACCAGCCGCCTAGAAAGGCCGCATAACCTCTAATCGCCGCACCGGGCATCGGGCACCACCTAGGGGCTAGTCGGTCGCCTTGGCCGATTACTAGAATACTGCTAAGAACCCTGCCAAAATCTGTCTAGTAGCAAATCAAAAATTCGAAATTGAATTGTACAAATGATGTGTAAATGCACAAGTTCACTTACACCATTTTTCAAACATAAATGATTGAATAACACCAGTTACACAACTCTCTTCAAATGATGAGACAGTAGAGCCACTCCCAAGGAAACAAAGGCTCTCTTCAAATGGAGGAATATGAGCTGCAATTTTCACAAACTGTAAAAGATATATCTAGTCCTAGATTGCATGAGAAAGGAAGATCTCAATTTTCTTTACAACTCTGGCCATTATGTGATTATAAAGAATTGTATTAGTAATAAATTATTAGATACAACATGAGGATAAAAATAGAGATAAACAAAAGAATCAACTCATGGTAGTATTGAGGTTGCCTCTGTGAACATATGTTCTATGGTAGTATTGAGGTTGCCTTCCCAAAAACCTTTACTTTCTGCTTCTTCTGATAGTTGTAGTTTGTGCAGCCTTGATAATCTACATATTTGGACATTCACTCACAACAACCCGTTGTAAAGATGGAAATTCAGTATTATAACTCCCGGAGTAGAAGCTTGTAAGGCTCGGTAAACACTTCAGTTCTAAATTTCTTAATTTCTTGAAAACAATCTGATCTTTCACTTCATCTCCCTCATGTATTATGATTTCTTCCATCATTTTGCATGCAGATATACTCAATTTGTAAGTTGCACCAGACTCTTAGTTGTTGCGATCGCCACAAAATTAAGCAATTTGTTACACTCTAACACTTCCAGTGTCATCAGGTTTTGGAATGATACAGATGATGGCACTAAACTTGTTAAGTTGTTATAACAAATTACTTCTAGAATTGCCAAATTTTGAAAAACTTTACTACATAGAGAAATTTCCTCACACAGATGCAGCAGTCAAACAAATCAACAAGTATTAAGTGGCTTAATTTATAACCAGGTGCTTCAACATGTTTCTCCTCACAATCAAATCTGTCACATAAGAATACCTCATTGAAAAAGCCTTGGTAAACTTGAAGTTTCTCAAGATTGGGTAGTTTGTGAAGGAGACAGTATACACAAATTTCAGCTTTCTCATGAAAGTCTCTGAATGTAAGATATTTTAATTTGCATGAGTATTGTAGAAGTTTTTCATGCAACGATTCTTTCTCTATACACTTCCAATCCAACCCCAAACTTTCTAGGTTGGTCAATGGAACCTGAACAATGAATGTGATACGACAAGGGTGGACCAGGTCGTACCCATTGATAGCTCAAACATTACAACTCATAATACATATGGTACATTATTTATCTCAGGAATAAGATAGACATTTCAATTGTTCTATTGTGAATGTATTATTCCATTGATGGAAAAATCGAAATATACTATTAACTTGATCCATTCAATCAGTGTTCTAGTATGCGCTAGGCGCCAGTTGTACGGTGGACTAGCGCCTAGAGCCTAGACCGAAAAATCGGCAATTCAATTTTTTTTTTCCTTCACGTTTTGTACTTCACATGCTAATATTAGCTTTCTTACCTTTTTTTTTTTTTTAATTTGTTGGTGATCGCAAAACCCCACCATCACTCATCTCTTATATCAATACACCTAACCACTCTCTCCCTCAATTAATGCACATCATCACTCCTTCTTCTCTCAATCAACGAGCAACCTCTATCCCCCCCTCTCTCTCTCTCTCTCTCTCTCTCTCATTTCAACACACACTCCATCTCTTTCCCATTCTCCATAACTCTTCATTTCATCATTGTTTCTCTCCATCTCCATCTCTATCTCAAACTCTTCATTTCATCTTTTATCATACTTCATTTCTTTTAGTTTCTCTCCAACTCTTCACACGTACTCTTTCTCTCTCTCACTCACTCACTCAATCTTATTCATTTCTTTCTTTTTTTCTCTGCAACTCTACACTCCCTAGATCAGACGACGAGACAACAGCGACACTAGTTGTGTGATTATTTTTTAAAAAAACAATTATGCCAATTAATCGACTCTAAAAATCGGCCTAGGCAGCCGACTAGTCAGCAATCAGCCTAGAAAGGCCGAATAGGGCCTAGTCGGTAGACAAACCGCTCGACTCGGCCCTATTCAGCCTTTCTAGGCCATTGGTCGATTGGTCGGCCGCCTAGGCCGATTTCTAGAACACTTCGTTCAATACATCATATGTACTAGGTTGTTTGTTCAAAGTCTTTCACTTGGTGATTCTAAACTCATCACTTACCAATTGAAAACAAAATGCCCACAACTTTAATCAAGATAAGGTGTCCAATATGTATCTTAAGTTGTGTTCATTTTTAGACTAAATAAATAATTATGTTTACCACACATAAACTTCTTTATGTGAATAATTCTTTATGTTTCTTTTAGTCTTGGATCCTTAGAATATTTTGCTTTTGACATATATAATAAATGATTTATACATGCTACATATTTTATTTGTAAATAAAAGACTTTTATTGATATCAAATGATTTGTTACAGAAAACCCATCCTTTAGGGCATGCTTCCTAACAACTACCCCACTATATCCTCTTCTTCCACATCAAGGAACCTAGTTAAATGGGCTTGATTGAACTCTTCCCATTCAATCCCCTATTTGAGGCCATATCATTTGGAACCTTAGGTTGTTGGGATTTATGTCCTAAAGCTTGTAATTTGTAAATGTTATAAATTCGATAATAAAATAAGTAGTTATTTCATTCAAATAAATTAATTCATACATTTATATTATATATATGCTAACATCCAAAATTGCTAGATGTAATCTCAAACTGAGTATATGAATGTCATATAAAGAGGAATTCAGTTCGAGACATGCAATCTAAAGAGTCCGTAGAAAGTAAATGAAGCTAGGTACTTTATTTGTGATTAATCTACATATGCGGTCCATTCCATATTGTACGGTGGTCTTATCCTAGACTACTCATATGGTGTTATGAGAATTGAGGCATCTTATATGATGTGATCATATAGGACTAGGTCACGATCTATATGATTCTGTCACTAAGAACCGTTAGTTGAAAAGATTCATATATATCGATTAATGATGACTATATATGAGTGATCTAAATCTTGAGTGTCTTACTGATTCCTTCAGGTTAGATCTTGGTTTTTGATTTACCATGGGTGAGATCAGAATAGCATTCTCGGTTAATATCTCCGTATCCTGAAATCACAGTTTGACTTGTGGCTGGGAAGGTATGCACACAATAGTAGAATCCACTCCTTCTTGTGAGAAGTAGATAAGTAGTTTCCTTAATGGTTGATTTGAGGCTTGATCGATTAAGAGTGCTCTCCTTCTTCCATAAAGGAATGAAATATATAATCATTCAAGAGAATCAATGGTATTTAAAGGAAAATTTATAATTAGAGAGGTATAACAGACTTTATGACTTAACTCTAATTATGAACTACTTGTGGAGGATCATAATATATGTAATAGCTATATCAATGGACACTGATAAATTGGTTTTGTAAAACATCTACAGTTACGAGAGTACAACCTTGGGCTTTAAGTGGAATAGCTCCAAGGTTAATAATTGTGAAATATTAATTAAAGAGTTTAATTAATTTTTTTTCTAAGTATTATTGGAGCTTAAAACTGTAGGTCCATTAGGTCCCCTTAATAGCCCTATACGATTGATAGTAACAAGACTCATGGAGAATTGGATGGTCTAATTAATTGTGTTACAAAAGTAACTTAAATATATTTTGGGAATTAATTAAATGATGTGATTATTTAATTGTTGAATTAAATATTATTAAATAATATGATTATTTAATTGACATATTAATAATTAAGAATTATTAATTGCCATATGGAGGTTTCAGTTTCTAACCTTGACAAGAGCAATAAAATATTAAGTGATTATTTTTATTTACTCTAAATAGGTCAAAGGTTTGAATCCTAGTGAAGTAATAATTAAAAAAAGGATTTGGAATCCTATTTTAACTTGAATTACTAAATCCTATGTTTCTAGTATATAAGATATACTTATTAGGAAAAAGAAGCTATTTGGAACCCTAAGGAGAACCAAGATGGGCAGCAACAAGAGAGGAAAAAGAAAAAAAAAGAATTTTTTTCTCTCTCTCATAGGGTTGGCCTAATTCTACAAGGGAAGCAAGGTGTTGTCTTCCGATTCTCTCAAGCCTCCATTCAACTGATCCCGAAATTCATGACGTGCCCACACACAGTTGTTAGATCGCGGGATATAGCTCAGAAAGCTTAGCGGTAAAGGATGGAAAAGAAAATGAAGGAGTGTTCTTCAAAGGTATGAAAACAAATCTCTTCCTCATATTCGTGTATATACAAAAGGTCCCAATAAGACGATAAATTTTTTGAAACCTATCATTCTTAAATCTATTGATTTGTATCCTCACTTTCTGCTACGCGACTTACAGTTGGTATCAGAGCCAATTTTTGTAATACACGAATATGTTATATTTGTTTTCAAAGTCTTTTCGATATATATGTGAAAGTTCATAAATAATGTACGGTGTGTATACAAATATTAGTCTAGAGGGGGGGTGAATAGATTTTAACTAATTTTCACCCAATTTTCGTTTAAGGTCAATATTCCGAAAATGCCCCTAATAGTCAATATAAAAACAACAAGTGTAATATGGTGCGGAAATTAAATAACACTTGATGTATACGTGGAAAACCCAACCACTGGGAAAAAACCACGAGCTGTTTAGTGCGCCACACTAGAACCTCGAAATCCACTAATTGAAATGGAGTTTACAACCTATGTAGACCTCGTCTAACACACGGTCTATAACCCCCCACTTCTACCCCGCGGGCCTTTAAAAGTGGCTCTAGTCTATCTTGCTTGTGGCCTAAGCAACCTTAGCCAACAAGACTTAAATTCTCAATGAAGAGATTATACAACCTATGTGTGAATATATAAAAATACTCAATACAAGCAATAAGAGCTAGGCAACCCTATATGCTTATCTAGGATGATAATATGTCAATAAAAACAATCCTAGATATCAATAGCTAAATGACATGTCAAATAGCTTAGCTAACAATAGATTATAAAAACCTAGATAGCTATCACAATACAACACTCAATCATGTCATCACAAACAATCTCTATTTTGAGTATAAGATATTAATCTAAGATCATTCAAATAATAAAAGAGATGCCTTGATAAATAAAACACTAAATATCAATGGATAAAAGTGAAGAACATACCAAGGGAAGTGTGATGACCAATACTCACTCAAATAAGCAACTATCTATGTGAGAAGATGCTTAGATGATCTTTGATGCATATGTGTATGATTTGAGTGTATAAAAATGAGTTCTTGATTTGATTTTCTCTCAAAAAATCTCTCTTTTAAGTTTAGGGTTCTTTAGAGTCAGAGAACTAAATTAGAGAAATGAGAAAGTGTGATATTTATAGACATCAGGAACAGGGCACGTGAAAAGACAAGTTTGCCCTTGAAATCACCGATCGGCGGGTTCATTCTGCGGTCATGGTCGCAGAATTGAACCTGAGAAGCAGGAGATCATTCGGCGACCAGATTCGGTGGCCAATTGAAACCGCCGATCAAAACCCAAAAAGAAACCGACCTAAAATATCTAATTCGGCGGCCAGGCCGCTGATTAAACCGCCGAACAGAGACCGAGAATAATAAATGCATCAAGTCTAATTCGGTGGTTTCAATTCGGTGGCCTGGCCGCCGATCGTAACCATAGATCCAGTCCAGAGCTCTTTGGAATCAAACGGCGGTTTCCATTCGGCGGTTATGGCCGCCGATTAAACCGCCGTTTCACCACTGAAGGTGAAACCAAAGGAGAAGCCAAGGGCATTCTCCGAAGGCGATCTTCGCACAAAACCAAGCACATAATCGTGCAAGCGCGGACGTTTTAGAACAAATTCGGGAAACGAATTACAAGACACTAAAACACACACCAAGAAATAACAAGCAAAGTGCTAGTGTGAAAAGTGACATTTGAAGAGAATGCACACAAAAGTAAAGCATACATATGCAAACATTACAAGTGAGTGTGTGCAACTAAATCTTTTCAATAAGAAAATAAGCACATAAGATATACCTTTGAGTGCTTGTCCACCTTGAGGTCTTGAGAAGGGTCATTGAGCATGAACACCTATCACTTAAGCTACCCTTTACAAAAAACCCCAATATGTGGTTTGTTCACGAAATAAGCCAATCAAAAACCAGGAATCCTTACAGTATGATATGTGTAGGCTCAATCTAGGGTTTTATGATGTTTATATATATTTTTTATAAACATGGTTGATCATTAATTATATGGTACAATGGGTTTTAGTTAAATTTGTTCTGGGTTATAATAATTAGTTATTAATTTTCTTTTTTGATGTAATTGTTCTATGTAAATCAATACTTTGTAATATGATTATGTAATCTTGTACGAAGAAGAAGATTCGAGAACAAACAAAGAACAAAGACATAGCTTCTACGCGCTAAGACTACTACGCACAAGGCAAGGATTATTATGCAGAAAGTAGTCGTGCACAGCAATCCCATATGCAAGGCAACTAGCTGCGCTGGTGTTGCTGCATGCACAAGAGTTGCACACATGCGCTGAGCGCATGAAGTAACAGCCGCACGTAATTGGTGTAGCGTTGTGCATGCTATGCGCTTGACGTAAGGTAGCTGTAAGGATTCTCATTTATTGATAGGCTTATTTCGTGGACAAACCACATATTGGGGTTTGCATTGTAAGGGTAGTTTAGTTGATTAAGGATCAAGCTCAAAGGCCCTTTCAAGACCTCAAGGTGACAAGCACTCCAAAGGTATATCTCTAGTGCTTAGTTTTCTTTGAAGAGATTTAGTAGCATACACATACTTAGCATATTTGCATATGTGTGCATTCTCTTCTCATGTCACATTTCACACGTACACTTTTGTTGTTGCATCTTGTTATGTGTTTGTGTCTTGTAATTTGTTTACCGAATATTATTTGGAAACGTTCATGCTTGCACGAAAGTGTGCTTGGTTTAGCGCGAAGACCGCCCTCAGAGATTGCCTTAGCTTCTCCTTTGGTTTCACCACATTTGGTGAATCGACGGTTGTGATTGGCGGCCTGGCCGTCGAATAGAACCACCTTTTTGGTCCAGAAGCCTCTGGTCTGATTCTGCTGTTATGATCGGCGACCACGACTGCCATTCAAAATCGCCGTTCATACCTGATTGATTTTAATCTCTCGGGTTTGAGTCTGCGGTTGGATTGGCGGTTATGAAACCGCCAAATGAAACCACCGTTGCTCCCCTATTCTTCTCGAGTTAAATTCGGCGGTTGTGATCTACGGTCTGGCCGTCGAATGAAACTGCTGATCGTGCGGTTCAGGGGCAAACTTGTCTTTTCACATGCCCTGTTCTTGATGTCTATAAATATACCATCTTATCATTCTCTGAACTTAGTTCTTTGACTCTTAGAACCCTAAAGATCAAAAAAGAGACACTTGAATCAATCAAGAACACACCTTTAAACACTCAAAACCTTTCATTTGTTCATTAAAGTTCATTTAGGATCATCCATGACCATATAGGATGAATCCATGCATGGTTTTGCATCATCACATTTCCTTGGTATGTTCATCACTAATTTCATCTAATTGTAGTGTTTTTCATATTAAGACATCTCTTTAATTACTTGTATGTTCTTAGATCTTATGCTAAATACAAGATAGAGATTATTTGTTGAGTGTTGTATTGTGATAGCTATCTAGGTTTTCATAATCTATGTTTAGCTAAGCTTCTTGACATATCATTTAGTAATTGATATCTAGGATTATTTTAATTGCAATATTGTCATCCTATATAAGCATATAGGGTTTCCTAGCTCTAATTGCATTTTGGATATTTCATATATTCACATAGACATTTTATCTCTTTATCGAGAAGTAAGACTTGTGTAGCTTCTGGGATTAGGTCGCGTAAATCACAAGCAATCGGACTAGGTTCACTTATACCAGGATTAGGTAGGTGTGTGATTATATACCAGGATTAGGTAGGTGTGTGATTATATACCAGGATTAGGTTGTAATCTTTATCACATTTAGTGGATTCAAGGTTCGAGGGTGGCGCACTTACTAGCCTGTGGTTTTTCCCGTGAGGGTTTCCATGTAAATATCAAATGTTATTTAATATTCCGCACATGTTACACTTGCTATATTATATTGACTAGTTAGGGGTATTTTCGTAATCTCGACCTTACTAAAAAAATTGGGTAAAATCGGATAAAATCTATTCGCCCCCCTCTAGATTAATATTAGAACACACCTATATTTGTTTCAATTGGTATTATAGCGGGTTCCTAGATATACTTAGGTGATCCTTGCTCATTTTGGTGTGTTTTGCATTTGTGTGATTTTTTGTTATCATACATCTTGCATACATTTCATTTCATTCATTATACACAATGAGTGGAAACGGTGGCAACAATGAGGGAGCTTCTAACACGCGATCTCCTCTTCTCACCGGCTTGAATTATTTCTCATGGAAAGGAAAGATGGAATCCTACATATGTCAAATTCACGACCATGCATGGATGGCAGTTGAAGATGGATATGATCTACCTATGATGACTCCCACGGGTGGAGGAGAAGAAGTATTAAAGCCTAAGGTAAAATAGAACGCGCAAGAGTTTGAGGCTTCAAGGTGGACCAGGAAGGCTATGCATCCTTTGTGCAATGGATAAAAATCAGTACAAACTGATTCAGAACACTTAGATAGCGAAAGTGGATTGGGACGTCTTACAAGTTGTACATGAAGGAACCGAGGTGGTGAAGGAATCCAAGCTTCAAGTCCTCCAAACTCAATTTGAATTGCTTAGGATGGGGTAGGACGAATGCTTTAATGATTTCGAAATCAAATTGATGGATATTGTAAATCAAAGCCACCAACTTGGAGACTCGTATTCGGATAGGATAGTCAAGCAGGAAATCATGAGATCTCTCCCCGATTGGTTCGAATCAAAAGTGACAGCTTTAGAAGAAAACATTGGATATAAGGATATGAAGCCGAGTGAGGTTATTGGAAGACTCCTCGCCTACGAGTCTAGGAAGGCTTCTAGCTCTACTCCTCCGAAAAAGCATAAATGAATTGCTTCAAGCTTTTAAGGATGAAAATGAGGAAAAGAATGACTCGGACAAAGACCTTGCATTATTTGTGAAAAGTTTCAAAAAGGTTATGAAGTTCGGGAAAAAGGACTTTGGATCCAAAGGTCAAAACTTCAAGAAAAAGTGTTCCTACAACAAGTTTGAGCCTAGGCAAGAGAAGACTGAAAGGAAAGGGGTCCGATGTTTTGAGTGTGGTGGTATAGGTCACTTCGTGTGCTAATCACACGGTTAAGAAGAAGGGTAAAGTGATGGCCGCTACATGGAGTGGTAGTAATGATGACTCTAATGAGGGAGAAGAGACTTCGGATGATGAAGTGGCTAAATTCATAGCTTTTGCCTCTTCTCACAAGAGCAAAGGTAGAAGTGAAGAAGAGGAAGAGAGTCAAGAGGAAAACGACTCAAGTGAAGATGACTCCTCAACTCACTCCACAAATGGATATGTGGAGAGAAAGGTTCTTGTTGAACACTATGCTGAGTTTAAAAGCTTAGAGATGAAGACCATGAAAAAGATCAAAATGTTGATAGAAAAGAATCTTGAGCTTTCATCTCAAGTTGACCACTTAAGTGAGAAAGTGGAAAGATCCAAGAAAATTGAAGAAAAGCTAAGAGAGAAGTTAGCTTTGTCTATAAAGAGAATGAAGAAGGTTTGAAGAGAGAGCTTGATGAGGTAAAAGGGTTAATGACAAGGATGACTTCTAGCACCGAAAAACTTGACCATATGTTAAGTGTTGGGAATAGTCATTATGACAAGAGAGGTCTAGGATTTGAAGATGGCAATGAGACCTCTACTCCTCACAAGACCATGTTTGTCAAAAGCTTGAGCAAGAAAGAAACCTCACCTGTGCAAACTCTTAGGAAGAAGATTGATTTAGGACAATGCTCACATAGTACACAAGTGAAGGTGGCTCCAAGAAGACAACCTCAAGCTCAACCCACAAGAGCTCCCCAAGCCAACATTCCTCAACATATGGCTCACAAAGGAAAGGGACCAATCGTGCAAGTTCAACCTTGGAAGCAAGCTAGACCGATTCAACAACGAAGATCGATTGAACTTACTCAACCACAAAGACTTGGGAAAGCTTTTATGTATGCACAAGGACATGGTATGATTCCTTATTTCATTCCTAAATGTTATTTTTGTGGTTTTGATGGTCATATTAGACCAAGGCACTTTCGTTATATTAAAATATGTAGACTAGAAGCATGATTGAGAAGAAAAAGAATAGAGCCATGATGCATATTCCTAGGAATGATAAGATTGATTTGCATGATCCTAGGACATCTAGAGCCCATGTACCAAAGACCACTAGGAAAGTAAATGTTGTACCTAGGTGGATTAGAAAGAATGAAAATGTTTGCCATGTTGCTTAAATTGCCTTAAAGGCTAATTCTTCTAATTTTTGGTATTTAGATAGTAGGTGCTCTAGGCACATGACGGGAAACAGAGTTTCTTCGAGACTCTTGTTATGGAGGAAGGAGGACATGTCACCTTTAGTGATGGATCCAAAAAGAGAGTCATAGGGAAAGGAACCATTTTCGTTCCCGGATTACCTTCATTTTCCAATGCTTTATTTATTGATGGCTTGAAAGCTAATTTGATAAGCATTTCTCATCTAAGTGATGAAGGATATTCCATCTTATTTAGCAAAAATGATTGCTCTATTCTAAAGCCCGATAGACAAACCTTGTTGAAAGGTATGAGATCTAGTGACAATTGCTATTGTCTTGAAGCTAAAATAGTCTCAAACAATGTGTCTAAGGATGAGCAAATCAAGTTGTGGCATGTGAAAGTGCAAATTAATGCGTGCGTGTCTTTTAAGAATGACATAGAGAGTGTGTGAATGGGTTGTTAATCCGTTATTACCAAATTTTCGGATTAGTCAATATTACAAATATAACCCAATTCACAAAACAATAATCAAGTGTAATAAGGTGCGGAAATATAAACGACACTTGATTTTTACGTGGAAACCCTCACGGGAAAAACCACGGGCTGGTAAGTGCGTCACACTCGAACCTCGAATCCACTAATTGTGATAGCTTATACAACCTAATCCTGGTTTGATGGCCTAATCCCGGCCTATATCCCGCTACCTCTACCACTACCCGTAGGCCTGTAAAAGTGGACCTAGTCCAATTTGCTTGAGTGGCCACCTAATCCCGGTGTACGACCTAATCCCGGTCTATCACACAAGACTTACTTCTCCGAAGAGATCAACACCCTATGTGAATATGCAATAATATCCAAATATGCAATAAGAGCTAGGGTACTCTAAATGCTTATCTAGGATTATATGATGACAATAAAATCAATCATAGATATCAAAATAGCTATATGACATGGCATAAAAGCTTAGCAATGTAAATAATAACCAATCCTAGATACAATAGCTATCAAAAATAACCCACAAACATTCAAAGGATTAACTAGTTGATTAAAACACAATCTATCAACCTAGTTATTAATAAATCACACAAGAATGTTTATGGCATGGCTTTTAGGCAATAATGACCTAATCAAATAAGCTATGTAAAAATTAACCCAATCAACACATAATCTTAATCATGTATGTAGAAATTACTCAAAGAACATACAAGTGATAAAAGAGATAAATTGATAAGTAAAAACACTAAAATTAGATGAGATTAGTGTTCAACAAATCATACCATGTGTGTTGAAGAAGACCCATGCATTAGCAAACACTAGATGATCCTATATGATGCTTAGATGATGATTTATGCATGTGGAAATGGGTTGAGAGAAATAAAGATGTGATCTTTAAGGTTTTTCTCTCAAGTCTCTATAAAATATCTCTCTAGGGTTCTTGGGATCAGAACTTAGTTTGGGAACCAGAGATAAGGATGTATTTATAGAGACCAAAAATAGGGCATGTGAAAATACAAATTTTCCCTTGAAAATGCATGATCAGCGGTTTCATTCTACGGTCGGGGCCTAGAATGTAACCGCCGAATTGAAACCCGAGAACCTTGGTTTCATTCGGCGCTTTCATTCGACGGGTACATAACCACCGATCATAACCGCCGTTTTGGACCCGAGACATTTAATTCAATCAGGTCTTGATTGGCGGTTGAGATCGGCAGCCTGGTTTCGAACTGCGGCCAGGCCGCTGATCTCAACCGCCGTTCACCAAATATGGTGAATCCAAAGGAGAAGCCAAGGGCATCTCCATCGGTGATCATCGCGCTAAACCATGCACACCAACGTGCATGCGCGGATGTTTCCGAACATCCTTCAGAAAATGAATTACACCACACCTAAAGCTAATCAAACATGAAGTGCAAGTGTGAGAATTGAATGCATCCTAATGCCTATCATGTCATGGCATTATCATAGAACAAGATGCAATCAATTCAAACAAGCATGAATAAAATTCATGACTTTGCATCCTAATGCCTAAACATGTTATGGCATTTCAATAAACTAGATGCAATCAAATAAACATGCATGAAGAGATATTCAACAATTATGAATGCACACATATGAAAACACACAACATACAAATATAGAAATATGCATGAGTTGTGAGTGTGTGCAACTATGATCTTTTCAAAGCATGTAAGCACTAAAATATACCTTTGGTGCTTCTTCACTTGAGGTCTTGAGAGGGCCATTGGATGATCACCAAAACCTAAGCTACCCTTACATCAACCCTGTAAGGACCTCTATTTTGTGATTGGCTTATTTCATGACATACCACATTGGGGATGATTGTGTTGTGGGTAGCTTAGGTCATCTTGATGATTATCAAGGCAAGCTTCCAAGCATCCCGGTGACTTCAAGATCAAGAGCTTCAAAAGGTATATCACTTGACCTTGATTCTTGAAGAGATTATGTGCACACACACACTTGCATGCATCTTTATCTATCTTGCATTTGTTACCATGCATGTGTGTTTCATTGATTTGTGCATCTATGTCTCTTAGCACACACTCACTTTCATTGCATTTTCATATATTGCATATCTTTTGTGTGTCACATGCTTGGTGATTTTTCATGATGTGTATCCTTTACCATGCATGTTATTTATTCACAACCACACTTGCACTTCATGTTAGTCTTAAGTGTGGTGTAATTCGTTTCCTTTTGTGTGATCGGAAACGTCCGCGCTTGCACGATGGTGTGCATGTCTTAGCGCGATGGTTTACCACTTGAGAAGGTCTCATTCTTCTCTTGGATAAGTGTTAGATTTTGTTTGGTTGATTGGAGTAAAGTGTCTAGGTTTAAAATATTGGATTTCAATGATTTAAATGCTTTTCAAAACTGACCTTTGTATGGTCTTGTGACCATAACTTTTTACACAAAGTTTCAAATTGAGTTTTGTAAAATTCTAAACAAACTAGACACTCATACCTTTCCAACTATATATTATTTGTAATATTTCATGACCGTTTGGATTGGTTTTGAAATCTCCAAAGTGACCACCAAAACAGGGCAACTCTGTTGTTGTCCGTTTCTGACCTTTGGTCACTCCATTGACCATAACTTTTTCTACAGACATTTAAATGTCATTCTATAAATTAGAGTAAAAAGTAGACTTCCATACCTTTCCAACGATATATTATACAAAAGGTTTCGATGTCGTTTGATCATGTTTCGGAGCGCTCGAATCTCGAGCTGGTGCGCTGCCGCGCCTATGCGCTGGTGTGGCGCTACTCGACCAGCGCTTTTGGTCCAGAGAAGTGGTGCTAGTGTGGCGCTGGTGTGACGAGCAGTGCAATGCTCCGACCCTGTTTCGTAATTTGGCCTTATCTCACTCATTTGGAGTCCGATTTGACTCATTTTTGAAGCACAATTCTTGTATTTGATAGGGCTATCATCTCTACACTATAAATACATCTTTTTATCTCATTTGTATTCAAGGAAACAAAAGATACACAACCCTAGAGAGAGATTAAGAGTTTCCTAGAGAGAGAAAGCTTCAAGCTTACTTATTTAACTCTCCAAACCCAAAACCCATGTGCATCTAACATGTTTCGTGCATCAATCTTCTATGGGTCTTCTTCATTTATGACTTGGTAAGTAGAACAAACATAACATCTTCATTTATTGTTCTATCTTAGTCAAGACATGTCTTTTATTGCTTAGTTTAGCAAATCTTCACTCTTATTGCATATTTAGTGAAGTTATGACATGATTGGGTTTTGTTTGTGGTAGCTTACATGATTAGGATGATTTTCCCTAAATAGCTAACCCTAGAACATTCTTGTAAAATTGGTTGATGATTAGGTTGATAGATTAATGTTTATTTATCTAGTCAAGCTTAATTGAATGTTCTTGTGGATTTAATTGACAATTATGTTGTTAGAAATTCTCTACAACTAATTGAGTTCACATGTTTGGACATGTTGACATTGTTTGATAGCTAGGATTATTTTGTGATTGATAACATATAGCTAAGTCTTTATGTTTTGCATTTAGACATTGTTGATTAGGACTCCTTGATTGTATTTGTTAATTGCATGTTTTTAGTCCTTGCCATGATTATTGACAACTTGTGTTGACTTGGCTTTGTTTGTTGACAATTAGGTTGTTAGACATCTCTACAACTGTCTAACAACTAATTGAGACCTCATGTATGTGCATGTAGGTTTTGTTGATAACTAGGATGTTGATTTGCATTATAATATCTAGTTAAGCATATAGTGTTTAGTCTAGCACTCATTGCATTTGTGCATCATTGCCATACTCACATAGACTTTTAATTCTCTTCATGAGTCAAAGTCTTGTGGCTTCTAGGTGAAGTTGCACAAGCAAGGAAGTCTTGTGGCTACCGGTGTGTAGTGCTCAAGCAATTGGTCGAGTGCCACTGTAAAAGGCCCGCCGGGTAGATTAGGAGTTGCTCACGCCAAGAGTAGTGTATCGGGGGATATCACTAGGGATTGAACCAAGAGTGGCGAGTGGTAGTGTCCATAGCCTGAGGTTATCTAGGGTGAGAGTCCGAGAATCACTTGAGGGTGTAAATTCATTTTCATATAGTGAATTTCATTGACCGTGTGTGGCGCACATAACAGCCCGTGGTTTTTTCCCCGTGTGGGTTTCCACATAAAAATCAAGTGTTCTTTAATTTCCGCTATTTATACTTGATTTTATTGTTTGTTAAATTGGGTTTATATTTGTAATATTGACTAATCCGAAAATTTGGTAATAACGGATTAACAACCTATTCACCCCCCCTCTAGGTTGTTTAGACACACGCGAGCTATATATATTTATATATTTTCAAACCCCAACATGTGGTTTGTCCACGAAACAAGTCAATCAACAAATGGGAATCCTTACAGCATGAAAGACTTGGCCACATGAACTTTAGGGATTTACGAATCCTAGATAAGTTCAATAGTGTGCGTGGCTTTCCCAAGCTTGGGAAGAAAGCCAATGGTGTTTGTGGATCTTGCCAAAAAGGAAAACAAACCAAAAGCATGCACAAAAAGGGCAAGTATCTCTCCACCAAGGAGCCCCTAGAGCTTCTTCATATGGATCTTATGGGTCTTATGCAAACTAAAAGTTTAGGTGGAAAGAGATACATTTTTGTCTGTGTTGATGATTTCTCTAGGTTCACATGAATATATTTTCTTAAAGAAAAATCCAAAACTTTTGATAAGTTTAAAATGCTTTGTAATAAAATTCAAAAAGAAATGAACTCAAACATTAAAAGCATAAAACGGATTAGAAGTGACCATGAGAGGGAATTTGAGAATGCCACTTTTGAAACCTATGCAACAGTGTTGGCATCTCCCATGATTTTTTTGCTCCTAGGACACCTCAACAAAATAGAGTTGTTGAGAGGAAGAATAGGGTCATTCAAGAGATAACCCGTGTGATGTTGCTTAGCAACAAAGTCCCTAGAAACCTATGGGCCGAAGCTGTAAATACGATTTGCTATATAGGAAATAGAGTTTTCCTAAGTCCCAGAACTAGAGATACTTCCTATGAGTTATGGAAAGGTAGAAAGCCAAATGTTATCTACTTTCACTCCTTTGGAAGCAAATGCTACATTTTAAATTACCGTGATCAACTTGGCAAATTTGATGCTAAAAGTGATGAAGGTATCTTTATTGGCTATGCCTTAAATAGTAGAGCCTATAGAGTTTTCAATTTGAAGACTCGAAGCATCATAGAATCATCCAATGTTATCATTGATGATACAAGGCTCAAGTCTAGTAACCATGAGGAGGAGGTTGTTTTTGGTGATGAATCTCCTTTGGAGAAGGCTGTGGTGACTCCTAATGTTGGGACGTCTAATGATGTTGTTAATGACACACAACCTATTGATAGAGTTTCTCTCTTGGACTTTAATGAACTAACTCCATGGGTTAGAAGACTCAATAAGAAAGATGATGCTATTGGAGATGTGAATGAGGGTGTTAGGAGTAGACATCAAATATCTAATCTTATTAGCTACACATTCTACACCTCTAAAATAGAACCCAAAAAGGTTGATAGAGCCTTAAATGATGAATTTTGGATTCTTGCCATGCAAGAAGAGCTAAACCAATTTGAAAGGAATGAGGTTTGGCCTCTAGTTCCTAGGCCTAAGACCACTAACGTCATAGGCACCAAATGGATATATAGGAACAAATTCGATGAGGATGGCAACATTGTGCGTAATAAGGCAAGACTTGTTGCACAAGGGTACTCTCAAATTGAGGGTATCGACTTTGTGGAGACATTTGCTCCTGTTGCCCGATTAGAGTCTATTAGGCTTCTCTTGTCCATCTCTTGTATGCACAAGTTCAAATTGCACCAAATGGACGTCAAGAGTTCCTTCCTTAGTGGCTTCTTGCAAGAGGAAGTGTTTGTTGAACAACCCAAGAGGTTTGTGGATGCTCACCACCCCAACCATGTCTATCACCTCAAAAAGGCTTTGTATGGGTTGAAACAAGCACCGAAGGCTGGTATGAGCACCTCACTCAATTCCTTGTCAATAATGACTACACAAGGGGTAGTGTTGACAAGACTCTATTCATCAAGAAAGATAATGATGAGCTTTTTATAGCTCAAATATTGATCAAGCCAAAATTGGTATGATTTTGGCCCTCATTTCCGATTCTTTTAGCTTGATTCTCTGGCATTTCCTCGTGTTTAATGTTGTTAAATTGAGTGTTTCAGGTTTTATTAGGTTTCAGAAGCAATTGAGATGAAAGTGGAGGACTTGTGCGAAAATGTCTCACAAATAGGAAGAAACAGGGCATTTTCGCCACTTGGTCATGAAAGGTCGCTACATGGGCGCCATGGCGACAGAGGATTCTCCAAAAACATTAGTAGGTCGCCATGGCGACATAAAGTCCCCAAATGAACCAGGTGGGGTCGCCATGGTGACCTCCCTTGCAAATGGCGACCTAGTTCAATCAAGGCATGGTCGCCACTTATGGTCGCCATGGCGACCTCCTTACAATTGCAGGGTCGCCACTTATGGTCGCCATGGCGACCTAGAGGTGCAAGTGGCGACCTCTACACAAATTGCTCATGGTCGCCACTTGCCAAATCGAGAGAAAGATGGTTTTCGTGGCGACCTTCTCATCTAACCGTTTTACGCACCAGGGTCGCCATAGCGACCAAATAGCGAACAAGGCGCCACCTCAGCGAATCAAGCAGTTATCAGTACATGTCCAAGAGTGCATATATATATATATATATAGAACGTCCCTCCATCTTCAACAAAATCGAAGATTAGAGAAAAATACAGAGAACTCATCTGAGATCTAGCTCTATCATCCATGGCACACCATTCCTCATCCTCCATTTCTCTCCTTGAACTCATCTAATCCATCCAACCCTCAACACAAAACCTTGATTACTTCACTACATCATTCTTCATCCCACAATTTCTCCACCAAAATCCTTAGTCACTTCCCACCAAAACACCCACATTCCAAGACATATCCTCTATTTCCATTCCTTGCATCTAGGAGCATAGAGGAGAAGAAGGATCAAGCTTAAAGAAGGTGACCCAAGGGTTATTTCCTTATTATTTACTTCTTTTCATTTATTGCAAATATGTGTAACTAAACCCCTAATCTAGGGGATAGATTTGAGGATCAATTGGTTGTGGGTTTAGCTTAGCTTGTAATGAATCTCTTATGTGTTCTATTCATTCAAAATTAATTAGATTACATTCATTATAATTGACTTGTATATCACTTGTTGATTGCTATCTTGAGTGGAGTAATTTGTTATATATTCATATGTGGATTGACAATCCTTGTGTGATTAAGAACCCATTGGATAGGATAGATTAGTGGTGGGTATATCAACCCCACTAATCTAAGACTCTAAGTGGTTAACATAATGAGATTGGTACATTAAAGTAGCTAGTTAGCTTGCCCACATTCAATTGTTAATCGATCTATTCCCTAGCTATCTCATTAATTGATTTTATCACAATTCTTATCAAGGTGTTGAGTATTCTATTTTTCATAACATATTTTGTGTATTTTCATTTGAGTAGTTAGCATTGGTGGTTTTAGAAACCACACATCTATCAAACACTATGATTTACTTTATTGTTCAAAGATTAGTCAATTTATCTAATTAACACTCCATTCCCTGTGGAACGAACTTGCTCACTATTTTGCTATCAAATCACATTTTAAAAGGATTAAGTGGCTTAAAAGAGTTTTCAAGAATCAACCAAAATCTATATTATTACTATTTTGTTGAGTACACAAACGACCTCATCAAATATATGTTGATGATATTGTGTTTGGCCCCACCAATAACATCAAGGTCCAACAATTTGTTGATGTTATGTCTCAGGAATTTAAGATGAGTCTTGTTGGTGAGCTTAGTTACTTCATAGGTTTACAAATTAGGCAATTGAATGATGGGATCTTTATAACCCAAGCCAAATATGCTAAAAACCTAGTGAAGAAGTTTGGTCTTGAAAATGTCAAACATTGTGATACACACATGAGTACCACTTTGAAGCTTAGCAAGAATGCTAGTGGTAAAACTATGGAACAAACGTTGTATCGGGGCATGATTGGAAGCTTGCTTTATTTGACCACAAGTAGGTCCGATATATTCTTTAGTGTGGGTATGTGTGCTAGGTACCGATCGGATCCTAAGGAGTCCCATCTCTCTTCCGTTAAGAGAATCATTTGCTATGTAAATGAGACTTCTAACTATGGGATTTGGTACTCATTTGACACTAATGCTAGTCTTGTAGGCTTTAGTGATACGGATTGGGTAGGAAATTGCGATGTGATCGAACCAAAATTGTTATGATTTTGGCTCTCAATTCTGTATCCTTTAGCTTGTTTTCAAGTGTATTTTGGTATTTAATGGCTCATTTCTTGTTAATTAAAAACATTTAGTGCATTTCGGGCAAGATGTGAGATTTGGTGGTGAAAGGGGCTGAAATTGTAAAACATGTGTACAGATCATCTAACTTCAAAGAGGCATATCTTTCTTTTTAGATTGAATCACATTTTGGTTTATATATATTCGGAAAGCCCCAGAAGTCTTCTTTCCAACGCTATTTACTGATTACAATTCTGAGTATTCTATAGAAAGTTATGCCTATTTTAGTAACTGCTATGCATTCTCTGTCGACAGGGCGACACCACTTTCTAGAAGCAGCGAAATGGACGTTTTTCAAGCCATTTTTGAGAGGTATTCTTGTCCTTTCTTGCCCATTTCATACCCTAGCTTTTCTAACATATAAATACACCATTTTATACTGAGAATTGATAACTCTTGACAACTCTTGACCACCAAGAAACCTCCTTTCTCCACCATTCCTAATCCTACCATTCTCCTCTCTAATAAACACCTAGATTACTCCCCATAAATCATTCCTCTCTTTCCATCTTCTCCACCCATTTCATTTGTCACTTTCCATTTGACTCCACCTATCTAGACACCTCCTCAACCCCCAATCTTTGCACAAGACTCAAGCAAGGAAGCTCAAGGAAGGATCAAGCTGACAAGAGAGACCCAAGGGTGATTTCTCTCCATTTTACTTCCTTTCTTTATTAGTGATTATGTGTAATTAAACCCCCTTTCTAGGGGGATGATTTGAGACACTTTTGGACAATGAGTATTTATTAAAGCTTTAAATATTATGTTTATTCAATTATAGTTATATTCACTTTTTAATTAGATCTTGCACTTATGTAATTGATTGAGTATTGACACACTTGTTGATTATAATATGTTGTAGGATTTATTTGTGATAAATTGGTTGAGTTATTGACACACTTAATCGATTAGAGCACATAGTGAGTAGGATAGGCTTTTGAAGGGTAGGCCTACCACGATTGCCTAGGCTATTCGATCGTCACTAACTGATACCGTCGTGACCTCCTCTCCTTAATTGGTTAGGCATTGCAGTGGGAAGTTGTTTAGGGTTCGTAGTGATGGTCTAAACAACACTTTTTAATGAGATCAGTCCTTAATTGTGTGAATAGTGCATTAATGAAGCCATGTATGAATTGATCAAAGTCCATTAGCTACTCTATCATTTCCCTAGACTTCCAATTAATTGTTTAATCTTTTTCTTATCTAGGTTATTGTTATTGGATTCCTATCTATTCATATTCTCTTTACATTTTATTGCTTTTATTTTTCCATGTATGTTTGATGGTTTCTTAAACCATACACCATTCAAACTACCATGATTTATTTTATTTTGCATTTTAGTAATTGTTAATTAATTCAACTAATTACTCTAATTTCCTATGGAACAAATCCTACTTACTTCTTTACTAATTTTCTATCTAAGTGGATTTTTAAGTGGTGAAATTGGTTTTCAAAACGATCACATTTAAAACATTATTTTGTTGTGTACACAACGACGGCTCATCAAAATTGGTGCCGCTGATGGGGAATTAGTAGTGATTGTTGAATTACTTAACTTTTCTTTGTAGCTTAGAATCTTATTAGTTAGCCTACTAACATTTGGTTTCTTTTAATTATTATTATTTTGCTAGTTTTTAGTTTGTTTATTAGATTTTCGTAGTTCTTTTGTTATTCATTTTATTTTTGTAGTTAGATTTTTTTTAGGTTGTTTGTCTTTTTTGTTATTTTTAGATTTTTTATTCTTGTTTTCTTTTTTTGTCTTGTTTTCGTTTTTCTTTTACTTTTCTTTTTGTTTGTTTGTTTTCTTTTCAGGAACAATGGATCCTTTTGACTTGCAATTGGCAATATTCAACCGGGACATGAAATTATTTGCCTCAAGGCACTCGAGGGAAGAAAGAGCTTATGACTCGAATTTTTCCAATACGGGGCCGAAGGATGAGAATTCCGAGGAAGAAAAGCTAGAGGCCATCTGAGCATCACAAATGGCATTCGAGCATACTTTGAATGGATGTTTGGAGGCAAGTGCACTTAGGTTTTCGGGATTAGAAGCTTCGTTGAGAAGAATAGAATTGTACCTTGGAGCTATCATGGAAGCCATGCAAGGGAAAGAGAGCCAAGAGTTTCCAAGTCCACCAAAGCTAGAAGAAGCTACCACCATCCCTTGGAATGGTGAGAATGTAGAGAACAATTATTTTCATAATTTTTCTAATGAGTCTTCTAGTTTTATAGGTGAAGAAGTAGCAAAAGAGGAGACAAATGATGAAATGAAGGAACCAAAGCCTTATGTCCCTCACACTACTTGTCCATGTCATCTACACAAAAGCAATTGGTATAGGATGTTTTATAAACTTTCTAAACCACCTTTTTCAAGTGCACATTTACTTGCCTTTGCTTGTTGTGATTAGGAACACACTGATGCGCACCAAATATTTCCAAGATCTAATCTCGCGTCGGCGTATCTTCGAAGCCTTGGAATTCGGTTGACCGATCCAAGTAGCATGTCTAGCGGGGACATAAAACCAAGCACTCGATGGGAGGCACCCCATCTAGGTATAATTTCTTTCTTTGTTCATTTTATTTTTCTTTTTAGTTTTTACATTTTTTGTTTAGAAAAAGTGTGTGGTTTGTTTGTGTTGTGTTTAGTGCCTAGGGTATTTAAGTTGTTTGTGTTTTGAGTTCTTGTTTTCCATGCTTCGTTTATTCATTGTCCATGCATCTCAATGCCATATATAAATTGAAGACAATGTTTAGATTAGGTTTGAGCGTGTGGATTCATTATTTGAGTCATTTTTCATTTATTTTTCAAGTTTTTCTTTGACCTTTGCGAAAGTTCTCTGTTTTGAAATTCTAAGGCCAAATGTTTTATTTAAACTGTACTTATTGGCAAGGAAATAAATTATTTTTCCTATGCTGCATTCTTTATTTTTCAATACGGTTCCAACAGTATAAAGAACGTAAAATTCTGGGTAGGGGTTCAAAAGTTATGAATGTTTCTTTGACCAAAGGTCATGGGCGATGCCCAGTTTTGAAATTCTGCACGTGAACCATTTTCGAAGTCCATTTCTACACTTTTCCAATTTGAATTGTGAAATTTTTTCTAAATGAAAAGTGTGCATTTACATGTCTATTTTCTTGTTCCAAAATTAGAGAAGGTTTTATTGAGTAGTTTTGAAAATATGCACTGAAGAGCTGACATAGGTCGAATTCGAAAGTCACAAGTTTTTGGAATTTTGTCCTCCATATTTAGATGTTTTTTCGCATTGTGTTTTTAGTTGGTTAAATTTGTTTCTTTTAAAGCAATAAATGGTGTTCCAAGCTCTTGTTGGCAATTGCATGGATTGAGTATATTTTTACTTGCCGGAACTTTCTAATATGCTTGTGAGCATGTGTAGATTTTCTATTGCTTCTTGAGGAAGCATGTTGTGTTGCTTGTGCATTAAAGCAATGTTTCTTTATCTCTTGGGATGAAACAAAGATAACTTGTAAGTCTTGGAGTGACGAGTAATCCAAGAGTGCTCATAAAAAGGACGAGAGCCTTATCCTAAGAAAAACAACATTTTGGAGTTTGGACTGCCGGAGGTGGGAGGCACCCCACCTAGGTACAATTTATTTTATTGCGTTTTAATTTGTTTTATTTCTTGCTTTTTAGTTTCTTGCTTAGAATAAGGGTGAGAATTGTTTGTGATAGTGGATTTAGGCTAGAATGATCACATATTTTGTCCACATGGATTGTGATGTGACTCTTGATGAACTTATATTGTTATATCTCTTGAGTTTTTGATGAATATATAGGATGATATTGAACCACTTGATTCCAATCTTTGGGATAAATTTTAATATGGACATAGATTGTGTTTTAAACTCTTTGATTGTGGATGTGTGTTGCACCGTGTTTACCGGTTTTATATGCCCCAAAAATATTGAGGACAATGTCTAATTTAGGTTTGGGGGTGTGTGCGCAACACCGTCTCTTGTTTGCAATTATGTGCAAATGTTTTGAGCCTAAATTTTTCAAAATTTTCGAAAATCTTTTGATAATGCTATGCTTGAGCATATTTTGCCTGTTGAGATTGTGCCATTGTGTGTGCAAGTAAGGAATTATGCATCTTTGCCTTGCTTAGTTTAGATTAACTTCATGCCATTTAGGGTTGCATTGCACAAAGCGCGCTAGTTCTTTTCTCTTGATGTTGGAGTGAATATTCAATTGTGCTTGAAGGTTATAAATTAATAGTGGAGACTTCCCGTGAGGTTCACAAACACGACCTAAAAAGCGTATTTTGAGGGAAATTTTTTGCTCTTTAAACACTCATTCAAACGCACATGTTAAACATATTTAAAATGTCTCATTCGCACTTAAATGTTGTTTGCCATAGAACATATGGACTGCTTGTGGATGCCTTAATTGACTTTGTAGACAAACCTTTAGAGATGATTTAAGCAATGCATGTGAAAAACCACCAAATTGGCCTAAAATACTTCCAATCCCTCTAATGTGTGTGCTCCATTACCCATTTGAAGCCAAACACAATTAAGTTTTTCATTCCTGAACCACATCAACATAGACCATATAGCCTATACACTAGACTTACCTTGTACCAAATGGTTTGCTAAGGCTTAGGAGTTGAATGTAAGCTTTGAGGAGTATTAAAATGTAAGGCGTGTACCTAGGCAAGTATGTATGTACAAACACATTAAAAGATGAAATGAAATGCTTGAAAAGAAAAGAAAAGAAAAGCAATGCAAAAAAAAGAAAAGAAAAGTTGAATGCGGCACTAAGTGCCTAGACGAATTATGTGAAATTAAATGAGCTACTCAATGAAAATCAAGAGTAGAAAATGCACATATTAAATTGTAAGCCTGGACCCCAAAGTGTGGAATATGCAAAATGAGCAAAGTGTGCTATATTTAGAATGTATGCCTTAGTGTGACCTTTGGGTGTTTGTTATCAATTTTTCCTATTTATTGACTCACCATTCACCCTAGGCCCCATTACAACCAAATGAAAGACCTATTTGATCTTTAGGGATGTCCACTTTGGAAATTTTGGTTGATATATGTTCTTTTCAGTTCATGGTTTTCAAATCCATTTATGAGACTAATTTTCAGAAATTGTGTTTTTAAATGATCATGTGCAATTTGATATCTTGAACATAAACTCATATTGCATATGGATTGTGAGTAAAGCCTAGGAATCTAAGTGAAAATGAGAGAATCCGGTGAAGATTAAATGTCGAGGCGAATTACATTCTTTTCCTAATGGCACTCTAGTTTTTAAAGCTTTTAGCATCTTGAATATAGGATCACGTTGTGTGCGATGTGTACTTAGAGTGGCTTGACTTTAATCTTCACTTAGCATATCTTACATGCACGTTTCCTAATTAGCACAACGTTGGCTAAATCTTTTCACTTTTGGTTTTGCAAGTCAAATTTTGACTTTTGAGTCTTTTTCAAAGAGTCGGCGCTTTAATGTTTGATTGTTTGATGTTTACAACACATGTCCATGGTGCTTATTGTTTATTTTGCTTGAGGATGAGCAAAAGATAGGTTTGGGGGTATTTGATCGAACCAAAATTGTTATGATTTTGGCCCTCAATTCTGTATCCTTTAGCTTGTTTTCGAGGTATTTTGGTATCTAATGGCTCATTTCTAGTCAATCATAAGCATTTAGTGTTAGGATTATGCTCAATAGCAAGAGTATAATATTGTATTTAACAATCTGTTTCATATTAATAAAGTGATTTCTGGTTTAAACAAATATTATAGCATTTATAGTTGAATATTATAATTGTTAAAGTAAATAATCATAAGGTCTAAAGACTATGAGAAAAGAAGAATTGTTCATACATCTGGATATGTATGTGGTAGACACAATTCTTTAGTTAGTCTTGAATATTGTTCACAACTTAAGTTAAAGGTTGGACACCTTTATCTTGTTAAAGTTGTAGAATTCTTTTCCTAGCATTTGAATGGGATCAAATGAGATATGATGAGTCTAAAATCATCAGAGTGTCTTCGAGCAAAAGAGTCTAGTGCACTGGGTGCATTGAACTGGATCAAAATGAAATACTTTATCTATAACCGTCAGTAGATAAAAGTAATTTCATTATCAGGACAATCGGAGAGTCTATCTTAATCCTGAGATAAATGATGGACTTATGGTTGCAAGTGATATCATTTGAGTTATCAATGAGTACGATTATATCGCATAGTCTATCCTCGATAATTTGGTGATATTCATTTGTTAATCGATAGAGGACTTCATTTATAGATATGGACATCGTGGCTCCATTTATCAAATGAGAGTATAATATCATCATATGGATGTTTTGAGGTAATTGGATATTAAATCTCAACGTTGAGTTTTCGATAGTGTCTATTGAAAACATGGCTTCTGGACAAGTCAAAATATCCAAGTTCAAAACGTGGTCATATGAGTAAATATGGTAACTTGGAGAGTTATAGGCGGTCTATGAACTCTTGGCGATTACTGATATTATTCACGAGGATACACTATCTCCAATATGATTGTCTAGGGTATGAATGAGGAAACATCTTCCTTTTCTGTCTTTATTTAAGAGTTCAATTTTAGGTCTTTAGTGGAATGAGTTAAAATTAATGGATCGGACCTAAGTGAATCATTTGTTGATTGTGATTAGGTTATGTCTATTGAAGCTTAAATTTAGATAGCCCGCCAAGATCCCCAATCCACACGAACTTGCATGGATCACTTGATATATTCTACCGGACCAATTTAGGGTCTATCTAGAATTGCATTTAATATATTAAGAATATAATTTGCACATTATTTATGTAATGGGCTGCTCAATTATATTTATATATTAATGGATGACATGTGGGCTTGTTTCTTTTAGTAAGAATGGGTCTAGTTCACATGTGGGCTTTTTATTTAAAGTCCAAAGGATTAAATGAAATGAGAAAATAATATTTGGCCCAATAATATATATGGGGCGGCAAGGAGGTTATTTAACCTTAAATATTATTTTGTTTTCATTGTTTAATTAAATGAGAATTAATTAATTAATTAATTAATTATTTAATTAAGAAACAAATCTTTTCTCATTAGGAAATATGATTCCTAAAGGTATACTATTGGTAGTAGTATAATTAAATAGAAAGACTTGTTTGACAAGGAAATAAATAATTAATTTTATTTATTTAATCAAATAGGAAGTCTTTTTATTTTAGTCAAATAAGAGAATAAAAGATTTATGAGTTTGATTAGGGTTTGGAAGTCTTAAACAAAATAGGAATTAAGGTGCAAATCATACTCCTTTTTGTAGGAGGATTTGCGGCAACCCTAGTTAATTTTGGGGAAAGAATTCGGTCACCCTAGGGTAAAAAGAAGAAGAAATTTGGCCACCTATATAAGGCCTCTTATAGAATTCGGCCACCCCCTAAGGCTTGAGTGCATAATTTATTTCTTCTTCTTCTTCTTAACTCATAGAAAGAGATTTTTTATTCTACTAAGGCAAAAAGGAAACATAGATTATTCTTTGATGGTGTACTATTTGCTTAATCATTGATAAGCTTGTGTATACAACATCGATCAAGGTTCACGCGAGTTTCGATCATTAGATTGAGAACTCAAAAGTGACCGGAATAATCTTAGGTTTCTTTTGATTGTTTTTGTGACTAACGAACAAGAGAAAAGTTTGTTTAATCCAATCACAGGTTTGCAATTCAAAGAAAGGGAGACCACGCTCCTAGGTGATCCACGTTCGTGCTAGGATTGAAGATCTTGCGGATTACCATCGACGTAAGTCAATCGGATCACGCGACAAGAGGTATTAATCTTTTGTTATATATATTATATATTTTTAATTGATTAAAAGGGTTTAAGGTTCATAAAAGGAAAAAAATTTTAAAAGCTACTCAAACTATTTTTTTAGTCTCGCTTCCGCTGCGGGTATATTTTTTTCCCTACAATATCATACTTTCTCATTTCTCTAACTTATTTCTCTGATTCTAAAGAACCCTAAAGTTCAAAAAGAGAAACTTGAGAGAAAAGAAATCAAGAACTCATTTTTATACACACAAAACCATTCTCATATGCATCAAAAGATCATCTAGCATTTTCTAGCATAGTTAGGATGCTTGCTTGCATGGGTTTTGCTCAACACACTTGCTTTGGTATGTTCTTCACTAATCTCATCTAAGCTTAGTGTTTTATTTATCAAAGAAATCTCTTATATTATTTGTATGCTCTTAGAATATATTCTAGATACAAAATAGAGATTGTTGTGTTGACATGTTTGAGTGATGTATTTTGATAGCAATATCTAGGTTATTTTTATCTATGATTTGCTAAGCTTTATGACATGTCATTTAGCTATTGACTTCTAGGATTGCATTTATTGTTATCTATTCATCCTAGATAAGCATCTAAGGTTACCTAGCTTTATTTGCTCATTGAATATCATTTTATATTCACATAGGTTGTAATCTCTTCATTGAGAAGTAAGTCTTGCATGTAGCTTCCGGGATTAGGTTGCTTAGATTGCAAGCAATTGGACTAGGTCCACTTATACCGGGATTAGGTAGGTGTGTTGATTATTGATCGGGATTAGGTTGTAATCATTTCACATTTAGTGGATTCGAGGTTCGAGTGTGGCGCACTATACAACCCGTGGTTTTTCCCGTGAGGGTTTCCACGTAAATATCAAGTGTCTTTTATAATTCCGCACCATATTACACTTGCTATTGCTTTGACTAGTTTGGGGCATTTTCGTAATTTGACTAAACGCGAAAATTGGGTAAATTTGGTAAAATCTATTCACCCCCCCCCCCCCTCTAGATTAATATTAGAACACACCGTGTTATTTGTTTCAATGAGGATGTGTCTAGATAGGTGGAGTCAAATGGGAAGTGACTAAGGAGATATGTGGAGAAGATGGGAAGAAAGGAATGATTAGGGGAAGGTAATCTAGATGTTAAGTTTAGATAGAAGAGAAAACGGTGAGATAAGGAAAGGTGGAGAAAGGAGGTTTCTTGGTGGTCAAGAGTTATCAAAAGTTATCAATTCTTAGTATAAAATGGTGTATTTATATGTTAGAAAATCTAGGGTATGAAATGGCCATGAAATGACAAGAATACCCCTCAAAAATGGCTTGAAAAACGTCCATTTCATTGCTTCTAGAAAGAGGTGTCGCCCTGGAGTCGCCCTGGCGACAGGGAATGCGCAGCAGTTACTAAAATGGGCATAACGTTCTGTAAAAGACTCGGAATTGTAATCCGTAAAAAGCGCTGGAAAGAAGACTTCCGGGGATTTCCGAATATATGTAAACCAAAATGTGATTCAATCTGAAAAGAAAGATATGCCTCTTTGAAGTTGGATGATCTGCACACAATTTTTATAATTTCAGCCCATTTTGCCGCCAAATCTCACGTCTTTCCCGAAATGCACTAAATGTAGGGAAAAAAAATATACCCGCAGCGGAAGCGAGACTAAAAAAATAGTTTGAGTAGCTTTTAAATTTTTTTTCCTTTTATGAACCTTAAACCCTTTTAATCAATTAAAAATATATAATATATATAACAAAAGATTAATACCTCTTGTCGCGTGATCCGATTGACTTACGTCGATGGTAATCCGCAAGATCTTCAATCCTAGCACGAACGTGGATCACCTAGGAGCGTGGTCTCCCTTTCTTTGAATTGCAAACCTGTGATTGGATTAAACAAACTTTTCTCTTGTTCGTTAGTCACAAAAACAATCAAAAGAAACCTAAGATTATTCCGGTCACTTTTGAGTTCTCAATCTAATGATCGAAACTCGCGTGAACCTTGATCGATGTTGTATACACAAGCTTATCAATGATTAAGCAAATAGTACACCATCAAAGAATAATCTATGTTTCCTTTTTGCCTTAGTAGAATAAAAAATCTCTTTCTATGAGTTAAGAAGAAGAAGAAGAAATAAATTCTGCACTCAAGCCTTAGGGGGTGGCCGAATTCTATAAGAGGCCTTATATAGGTGGCCAAATTTCTTCTTCTTTTTACCCTAGGGTGACCGAATTCTTTCCCCAAAATTAACTAGGGTTGCCGCAAATCCTCCTACAAAAAGGAGTATGATTTGCACCCTAATTCCTATTTTGTTTAAGACTTCCAAACCCTAATCAAACTCATAAATCTTTTATTCTCTTATTTGACTAAAATAAAAAGACTTCCTATTTGATTAAATAAATAAAATTAATTATTTATTTCCTTGTCAAACAAGTCTTTCTATTTAATTATACTACTACCAATAGTATACCTTTAGGAATCATATTTCCTAATGAGAAAAGATTTGTTTCTTAATTAAATAATTAATTAATTAATTAATTAATTCTCATTTGATTAAACAATGAAAACAAAATAATATTTAAGGTTAAATAATCTCCTTGCCGCCCCATATATATTATTGGGCCAAATATTATTTTCTCATTTCATTTAATCCTTTGGACTTTAAATAAAAAGCCCACATGTGAACTAGACCCATTCTTACTAAAAGAAACAAGCCCACATGTCATCCATTAATATATAAATATAATTGAGCAGCCCATTACATAAATAATGTGCAAATTATATTCTTAATATATTAAATGCAATTCTAGATAGACCCTAAATTGGTCCGGTAGAATATATCAAGTGATCCATGCAAGTTCGTGTGGATTGGGGATCTTGGCGGGCTATCTAAATTTAAGCTTCAATAGACATAACCTAATCACAATCAACAAATGATTCACTTAGGTCCGATCCATTAATTTTAACTCATTCCACTAAAGACCTAAAATTGAACTCTTAAATAAATACAGAAAAGGAAGATGTTTCCTCATTCATACCCTAGACAATCATATTGGAGATAGTGTATCCTCGTGAATAATATCAGTAATCGCCAAGAGTTCATAGACCGCCTATAACTCTCCAAGTTACCATATTTACTCATATGACCACGTTTTGAACTTGGATATTTTGACTTGTCCAGAAGCCATGTTTTCAATAGACACTATCGAAAACTCAACGTTGAGATTTAATATCCAATTACCTCAAAACATCCATATGATGATATTATACTCTCATTTGATAAATGGAGCCACGATGTCCATATCTATAAATGAAGTCCTCTATCGATTAACAAATGAATATCACCAAATTATCGAGGATAGACTATGCGATATAATCGTACTCATTGATAACTCAAATGATATCACTTGCAACCATAAGTCCATCATTTATCTCAGGATTAAGATAGACTCTCCGATTGTCCTGATAATGAAATTACTTTTATCTACTGACGGTTATAGATAAAGTATTTCATTTTGATCCAGTTCAATGCACCCAGTGCACTAGACTCTTTTGCTCGAAGACACTCTGATGATTTTAGACTCATCATATCTCATTTGATCCCATTCAAATGCTAGGAAAAGAATTCTACAACTTTAACAAGATAAAGGTGTCCAACCTTTAACTTAAGTTGTGAACAATATTCAAGACTAACTAAAGAATTGTGTCTACCACATACATATCCAGATGTATGAACAATTCTTCTTTTCTCATAGTCTTTAGACCTTATGATTATTTACTTTAACAATTATAATATTCAACTATAAATGCTATAATATTTGTTTAAACCAGAAATCACTTTATTAATATGAAACAGATTGTTAAATACAATATTATACTCTTGCTATTGAGCATAATCCTAACAGATATATATAGTCATCAAGAAATAGGGCATGTGATAAGACAAGATTGCCCCTGAAACGTTCAAACGGCTGTTTCATTCTGCGGTCGGGGCCGCAGAATCTGACCACAGAATTGAACCCGAGAAAGAAACCGACCTAAAATATCTAATTCGGCGGTTTCATTCGGCGGCCAAGCCGCCGATCATAACCCTAGAATTCATCCCAAGAACAGGGGAGAAAACGGCGGTTCCATTCAGTGGTTTTGAAACCGCCGAGTAAACCGTAGAACACAACCCGAGAATAATAAATGCATCAGTTATGAAACGGCGGTTTCAAATCGGCGGCCAGACCGCCGATCTAACCGCAGAATCAGACCAGAGACCTCTGGTCCAAAACGGCGGTTTCATTCGGTGGCCAGGGCCGCCGATTAAACCGCTGATTCACCAAAAGTGGTGAATCCAAGGAGAAAGCCAAGGCTATCACCAAGAGCGGTCTTCGCGCAAAACCAAGCACATAATCGTGCAAGCGCGGACGTTTCCGAACATATTCGGGAAACGAATTACACGACACAAACAAACACACAACAAGATATAATCAAACAAAGTACAAGTGTGTAATGTGACATGTGAAGAGTATGCACACAAATGCAAGTATGCTAAGTGTGTGTGTGCTTCTAGATCTCGTCAAAGAAAACTAAGCACAAGAAATATACCTTTGAGTGCTTGTCACCTTGAGGTCAATAGGGCCTTTGATGTTGGTCTTCCATCACCTAATCTACCCTTACAATTCAAACCCCAACATGTGGTTTGTTCACGAAATAAGCCAATCAATAATGGGAATCCTTACACTCATCATCCACTATTTGCACAAGGAGCATCAAAGGCAAGGAAAGGATCAAGCTTACAAAAGGAGGCCCAAGGGTAATTTCCTAATCTTTTACTTGCCTTCCCTTTGATTGTAATATGTGTAATTAAATCCCCTTTATAGGGTTTTGATTTGAGAACATTTGGATTGGATTTTGCTTAAACTTTAATATATTTTAATCTCTATTTGTGTTCTATTCATTTTATAATTAATTCTATGCATTATATAATTGACATGTATACCCACTAGTTGATTATACTCTTGTTTAGGATAATATGTTATATAATCTTGATTGTATTGACAACCTTGATGGATTGAGAACATAGTGACTAGGATAGATTGTTGAAGGGTATATCAACCGCAATAATCTAAACCGTTAATTGTAACAAACCGATCCCGCTGTGACCCCCTCTCCTTAATCGGTTAGGCATTGTGGTAGGAAGTTGTTTAGGGTTCATAGTAATGGTCTGAACACATTCTAGGAAACAATTGTTTAACATTTGTGAGATTGGCTCACTAAGGTAGCTTGAGAAGCATTTCCCGTAATCCACTTGCGATCCCATTAATTCCCTAGCAATTCTCTTAATTATTTATTCCATTTATCTTATCTAGATTTGTTAAGAATTCTATTAGTTTTATTAGTTTATTAGGTTTATTCCATTTATCTTATCCCATTAGGTTTATTATTTTATCGCATTTAGATTAGTTAATTTATTCAACTAATCACTCTAATTCCTTGTGGAATCAATCCTACTTACCACTTTACTAATTTTCTATCTAAGTGGATTTTCTAGTGGTTAAACAAGGTTTTCAAAACGAACATATAAAACGTATTTTGTTGAGCACACAAATGACCTCATCACGATGATAGAAAAAGTACATCGGGTGGTTGCTTCTAACTTGGGAACAACCTAGTCTCTTGGTTTTGCAAGAAGCAAAACTCAATTTCCTTGTCTACGGCCGATGCCAGGTACATAGCCGTTGGGAATGGATGCATACAACTCCTTTGGATGAAGCAAGTGCTAGTAGACTACGGATTCAACCAAGGTACACTCACTCTTTTTTGTGATAATATGAGTGCTATTAATATTTCCAAGAATCTGGTACAACATTCTAAAACTAAGTATATTGACATCCACCATCATTTCATTAGAGAACTAGTTAAGAATAAATGCATAGTACTTGAACATGTAGGTACTAATGATCAACTAGTGGACTTATTTACTAAACCCTTATATTCTACTCGATTTAAAACACTTAGTAGATCGATTGGGATATTTCTTGTGGAGTGATGTGTTTTTGGTTTTTGACCCCATATGGGGAACTTAAGCAAAGAGAGCTTTTGCATACTTGATGCATGCAACAAATTTGAAACATCTTGTGCTTCTTTATTAATTGCTTGAAGTAAGCTTGGTTGCACATATGTATATATGTTTTTATTTCAATAAGTGTGAACCATGCTTTAATTATAATCCATGTCATATTTATGCTCAAACATACATTTTTGAACTAGGAGATTTACATAGGAAGCACGATTTGAATGACCTATAGTTATCTCCATGACATGATAATTCTTAATTGACATGCTAAGTATGAAAAGCATGAAATTCATATGACATGCTAAATGTAAAAGCATGAATTGATGATTGCATGTTCTTAAATGCAAAACTTGTGTGAAAAAGCTTATGAGACTCAAATGAAAAAGGATCAAGGATCTTGTATCCATTCAAAGGATGTTACAATCCAAAATGTCTCTCTTTCTTTATTTGTTGAACATAGCTACTATCATACGGGTTTCATTCCCGGAAAAATCAAATAGGGTGCAAAGTTGCTCATGCCATGTTTCGCTTATAAAGTTGGATATAGTGAATCTTAAATTGAAAAACAATAAAATCTCTATATTCTTGCTTCTCTCATGACAAATGGTGAAATTGGTTTGAATTCTATTGCAAACCTTTGTCATTTGCTTTGCCAAATATCATTGTATTTTGGACTTGAATGCAACATGTCTTGTATGCAAAGCATTTTTGATTCACACTTTCTCAATAAAATAAATCTCATTGTTTCTCTCCAATTAATTGAGTGCATAAAGTGGCTTATATAATTTTGCAAATATCTAGTATGCTGCTATCTCTCTTTGCTAAGGTGACCCGGTTGGGGACTACTCATTTGCTTATATCATGCAAAAAGGGGGAGTAGAATGTGGTAAAGGGAGTTGCTATTATAGTAGCAATTGTGCATTTTAGGGAGACTACAAATTAAGAGGGAGTAACCCAATGAGGGGGATCATTGCATTAACATTCATTGCATAATACTTTGCATGATGTTGTACTTAAATTACTTAAATGCAAATGCTTGTTTTATTTTCACTTGATCATCTCACATACACTTGCTTTGGAAAGTGTAAATTTTTTGTTTTGAAAGGTTGATAGTTCTACAAGAGATTGAAGACTTGAAGTTTTTTACTTTTTAAATATCTCTTTGTAATGTAGATTATTATTGTTATCCCGTAGCTTCATTTATGATTGTGAGGATCAATGTGAGTGGCGGTTTTGTCACAAAATAGCCAAAGGGGGAGATTGTAAAGATCCTCATTTATTGATTGGCTTATTTCATGGGCAAACCACATATTGGAGTTTGTATTGTAAGGGTAGTTTAGGTGATTAAGGATCAAGCTTAACGACCCTTTCAAGACTTCAAGGTGACAAGCACTTCAAAGGTATATCTCTAGTGCTTAGTTTTCTTTGAAGAGATTTAGTAGCACACACACACTTAGCATATTTGCATATGTGTGCATTCTCTTCACATGTTACATTTCACACGTACATTTTTGTTATTGCATCTTGTTATGTGTTTGTCTCTTGTAATTTGTTTATCGAATATTGTTCGGAAACGTCCGCACTTGCATGAAGACTGCCCTCAGAGATTGCCTTGGCTTCTCCTTTATTTCACCACATTTGGTGAATCGGCGGTTGTGATCAGCGGCCTGACCGTTGAATGGAACCACCATTTTGGTCCAGAAGCCTCTGGTCTGATTCTACGGTTATAATCGGTGGCCATGACCGCCGTTCGAAACCACCGTTCATACCTAATTGATTTTAATCTCTCGGGTTTGATTCTGCAGTTGGATCAGTGATTATGAAACTGCCGTTGCTCCCCTGTTCTTCTCGGGTTAAATTCGACGGTTGTGATCGGCGGCCTGGCTGCCGAATGAAACCGCCGATCGTGCGGTTCAGGGAAAACTTGTCTTTTCACATGCCCTGTTCTTGATGTCTATAAATATACCATCTTCTCATTCTCTGAACTTAGTTCTTTGACTTTTAGAACCCTAAAGATCAAAAAAGAGACACTTGAGAGAAAATCAATCAAGAACTCACCTTTAAACACTTAAAGCTTTTCATTTGTTCATCAAAGTTCATCTAGGATCATCCATGACCATATAGGACGCATCCATGCATGGTTTTGCATCATCACATCTTCCTTGGTATGTTCATTGATCGAACCAAAATTGGTATGATTTTGGTCCCCATCTCCTTCTCCTTTTGTTCGATTCTTGGGCATTATCCCGTGATTTAATGGTGTAAATTAAGTGTTTTCAGGTTTTATTAGAACTCAAGGGCATTTGCGAAGAAGATGAAGAATTTGGTGCAAAAAGACTCACAAATATGTGAAACAGGGCATTCTCGCTATTTGAGCAAGAAAAGTCACCACATGGTCGCCATGGCGATAGAGGAAATTGCAAAGCATCTCATGGTCGCCAATGGCGACCTACACTTGCAAATGGCGACCACGTAGGAATTCCAACGTAGGAATTCCAAAGTGGGAATGGTCGCCACTTGGTCGCCATTTGGTCGCCATGGCGACAGAAGAACCCATGAGAGGTTGCCATTTGAGGTCGCCATGGCGACCTAGAAGGACAAGTGGCGACCACGTTGGAATTCCAGTGTTGGCATTCAGGAGGGGTATTCTTGTCATTTCATACCCATTTCATACCCTAGCTTTTCACACCTATAAATACATCACTATTTTTCCTCTTTTGACAACTCTTGACCACCAAGAAACCTCCTTTCTCCACCATTCCTTTTCTCTCCATTTTCTCTCCTACCTAAACTTAATATCTAGATTACTTCCCCTAATCGTTCCTTTTCTTCCCATCTTCTCCACAAATCTCCTTAGTCACTTCCCATTTGACTCCACCTATCTAGACACATCCTCATCATCCACTCTTTACACAAGGAGCATCAAAGGCAAGGAAATGATCAAGCTTACAAAAGGAGGCCCATGGGTGATTTCCTAATCTTTTACTTGCCTTCCCTTTGATTGTAATATGTGTAATTAAATCCCCTTTTTAGGGTTTTGATGTGAGAATATTTGGATTGGGATTTGCTTAAGCTTTTATATATTTTAATCTCTATTTGTGTTATATTCATTTTATAATTAGATTCTTTGCATTATGTAATTGACATGTATACCCACTAGTTGATTATAATCTTGTTTAGGATAATTTGTTATATAATCTTGATTGGATTGACAACCTTGATAGATTGAGAACATAGTGACTAGGATAGATTGTCGGAGGGTATATCAACCGCGATAATCTAAACCGTTAATTGTAACAAACCGATCCCGCCGTGACCCCCTTTCCTTAATCGGTTAGGCATTGCGGTGGGAAGTTGTTTAAGGTTCATAATAACGGCCTAAACACATTTTAGAAATCAATTGGTTAACATTTACGAGATTCGTTCATTAAGGTAGCTTGATAAGCATTTCCCGGTAATCCACTTGTGATCCCATTAATTCCCTAGCTATTCACTTACTTGTTTATTCCATTATCTTATCTAGATTTGTTAAGTATTCTTTTATTAGTTATTAGGTTTATTTTTCATGCATGTTTGATGGCTTGACAACCCATTCACTCATCCATATTTTTATGATTTATTTTATTGCATATAGATTAGTTAATTTATTCAACTAATCACTCTAATTCCCTGTGGAACGAATCCCACTTGCCACTTTACTAATTTTTTATCTAAGTGGTGAAAAATCGGTTTTCTAAACGAACACATCTAAATATCATTTTGTTGAGTACACAAACGACGCTCATCATTCATCACTAATTTCGTCTAATTTTAGTGTTTTTCATATTAAGACATCTCTTTAGTTACTTGTATATTTTTAGATCTTATGCTAAATACAAGATAGAGATTATTTGTTGAGTGTTGTATTGTGATAGCTATCTAGGTTTTTATAATCTATGTTTAGCTAAGCTTCTTGACATGTCATTTAGCAATTGATATCTAGGATTATTTTAATTGCAATAATGTCATCCTAGATAAGCATATAGGGTTTCCTAGCTCTAATTGCATTTTGGATATTTCATATATGCACATAGGCATTTTATCTCTTCATTGAGAAGTAAGACTTGTGTAGCTTCTGAGATTAGATTGCGTAAATCACAAGCAATTGGACTAGATTCACTTATACCGGGATTAGATAGGTATGTGCTTATATACCGGGATTAGGTTGTAATCTTTATCACATTTAGTGGATTTGAGGTTCGAGTGTGGCGCACTTACTAGCCCATGGTTTTTCCCGTGAGGGTTTCCACGTAAATATTAAGTGTTATTTAATATTCCGCACATATTACACTTGCTATATTATATTGACTAGTTAGGGGTAATTTCGTAATCTTGACCTTACTCTAAAATTGTGTAAAATCGATATAATCTATTCACCCCCTCTAGATTAATATTAGAAGATACCTATATTTGTTTCAGTAGCCATGGTACTACGTGCGCAAGGGATGTTCTGCGCATGCCATGCGCAAAAGGGCAAGCTTGCGTGCGTTTTAGGCATAAAGCTTGGCCTGCTGGGCGCTAGTCATGCACAAGTGCAGCAGACGCGAATGTGTTGCGCGCATGGCGCATGGTGTGGACGTGCTGCGCATGCCTTTCGTGTGGACGATGGCTGCCCACAAAAGTGCAAGGCCAATTGTTCGTGACGCTTGGGTTTACGTACTCGGAAGCGTGAATAGGCTGAAATATTTTTATTTTTTTTTATAACTTGGGCCTCCAATATATGTTAGTGTAATATATAGGCCTTAGTTTATGATTCATGATATGGGTCACCACATAAAAATATTAGAGTTAATCAAGTTGAACTTGGTTAAAAGCCCATTAGATGCAAAAGAAGGACTTGAAGGAAAAGGAATTACAAGAAGACCAAGGAATGCCTTGGATTAATTTTTGTAAATAGATTTTTTTTTTTTTAAGCTTGTGTGTGTTTTAGGCGCAAAGCTTGGCCTGCTGCGCTCTGGTCATGCACAAGTGCAGCAGCTGCGAATGTTTTGCGCAAGGGCTGTTGCACGCATAGCGCATGGTGTGGACGTGCTGTGCATGCCTTTCGTGCGGACAATGGCTGCGCACAAAAGTGCAAGGCCAATTGTTCGTGACGCTTGGGTTTACGTATTCGGAAGCGTGAATGGGTTGAAATATTTTTTTTTATAACTTGGGCCTCCAATAAATGTTAGTGTAATATATGGGCCTTAGTTTATGATTCATGATATGGGTCACCACATAAAAATATTAGAGTTAATCAAGTTGAACTTGGTTAAAAGCCCATTAGATGCAAAAGAAGGACTTGAAGTAAAAGGAATTACAAGAAGACCAATGAATGCCTTGGATTAATTTTTGTAAATAGATTTTTTTTTTTTTTTTTTTGGTTAGATAGTTCATCGTACTCTGTCAACTCATGTAGGTTTTATTTATGAGATGATTAAAACATTGTCATAAACAGGGACGGAGCCATGATTATGTTCCAGGGGGAGCACCGTGAAATAATGTGTTAGATCGATAAATATCTTAGAAGTTGAGTTAAACAAAACATTAAATAAAAATATTGTTGTTTAGATTTTAAAACATTAATTTTCTATTAATTATTTAAAATTAATAATAATTTTTTATTTAGATAAATTATCTTAATTTGTGCATTTATGAAAAACATTTAAAATGATCTCCTTTTTTTTTTGAAATATTATATAAATTCGGTGTTTTTTTTTTTTTTTTGGAAGAGGGGGAGGACTCGAATCCACGACCTCATAGTGTAAATGTGAGGGATATACCACCAGACCAACCTCATCTTGTCCATTTAAAATGATCCTTGAATATGATGAAAACATAATAAAAATAAGAAAAATGCTAGATATTTCAACTCATATCTCAACTTGCAACTTAGATAATTTAATTCATATAAATATGACAAGTGAAATAAATTATAATTAATATGTACATATCCATTTGTCAATCGACACACAACTAGTTTGGGATATCTAGCATTACTCTAAAAATAATATAAACTAAAAATTTTAGGTATTAATTCAAGATTCAATAACATTGTTTAAGAGTTAGAAAATAAATTGAAATTTAAACTGTACCTCTAATATTTTTCTAATATTCAAAAAATATTCTAATAGTATATTTTGGATGAAATATATTCTCTACATGATTAAGAGAAAATTATTAACATTGTAATTTATAAAAAGATTAGAAAATTTAAATAAGAAATAAGGGTAAAAACATAAAAATTCTAAAACTTAGGGGTAAATTTTATAAAATTGAAAAACTTCAGGAAAACTATATGAATGAATGAATAAGTTTTTTATTATTTCAGCGATGTCTTCTGCTTTACTTTCAATACTTGCCAATGACAAATTAACTGAGGATAACTATACAAAATGGAAAAACAACATTAATGCAATCCTGGTCACCAAAGACCTAAAATTTGTGCTTACGGAGGAATGTCCTCCACAGTCTACAACCAACACAGCATGAATTGTTCGTGAGTCCTACAAAAAATGGATTTTAGAAAATGAAAAAACCTGTATTAATTTGCTTGCTAGCATGACCGAAGTGTTTTATACAAAGCATGAAGCAATAACTGCATCATATGAAATGATGGAGACATTGCAGGCCATGTTTGGGCAACCTTCTGAGCAAAAGCAGCACGAAGCTATTCGTTCTGCAATGACTGCTTGTATGAAGGAAGGATCATCAGTCCAGGAACATGTCCTGGGTATGATGTCCCATTTCAATACTAATGAAGTCAATGGTGGGACCATAGATGAGGCATGCCAGGTGAGCATCATATTGACACTATGAGATGAACAAGTTAAAGTTCAATTTAACTCAATTGCATAATGAGCTAACAATTTTTTAGTCCAAGATCAAGCACAACAAAAGTAAGACCAGTGAGATAAATGTTGCTAAACCATCTTCCTCTGGATTAAAGAAAAGGAAGAGGTTTACTGGCAAGGCAAAGGCTAAGCCCAAGAAAAAACAAGTTCAAAATAAGAAGAAGAGCACCACAATTGACAAAGCAAAAGGGAAGTGTTTCTATTGTGACAAGGTTGGTCATTGGAAGAGGAACTGTTTGCAGTACCTCGAGGAGCTCTCTAAGAAGAAGAAAGTGAAAGGTAAATCAGATTTACTTGTCATTGAATCATATTTAGTGGAAGATGAATCTTCACCTTAGATAATAGATTCAGGGGCAACTAACCATGTTTGTTCTTCTTTACAGTGGACTGATTCTTGGATAGAGCTAGAGGAGGGGGCCTTCTCAATAATAGAGAATATAGTTTCAACAAGAGTAGTGGGAGCAGTTAGCCTAGCTTTTAATTCTTGTTTTCTTTCATTAGACAATGTTTATTACATTCCTGGATTTACAAGGAATTTGATTTCTGTATCCAGATTATTGGAACGTTTATATTCAGTTTCTTTCAATAATAAATCAGTTATTATTTCTAGAAACGATTTGAATATTTGTTCAGGTTTGATTGAAAACAACTTGTATGTTTTGAGACCGTCATTTCATATATCACTACTTAATATTTAATTGTTTAAAGTTGAAAAACCTAAAATGAAACGACAAAAGATTTCTCCAAATAATGAAACGTATCTATGGCATCTAAGACTTGACCACATCAACCTTGATATGATAGATAGACTAGTAAAAGGTGGATCTTTAAGTCAGTTAGAGATCGACATTTTACCTGTCTGTGAGTCTTGTTTAGAAGGTAAAATGACGAAGAGACCTTCAACTGGAAAATGGCTTAGAGCTACACAACCACTAGAGCTTATACATTCAAATGTCTACGGACCTATGAATGTTAAAGCTATAGGTAGTTATGAGCATTATGTCACTTTTAGTGATGATTATTAGAGATACATATATGTTTACCTAATGCAACGTAAGTCGAAAGTATTTGAAAAGTTTAAAGAATTTCGAGCTGAAGTTGAGAACCAATTAGGTAAAACTATTAAGGCTTTATGATCATATCGTGGAGGTGAGTATCTCGACCAAGAGTTCAAGGACTATTTGGTTGAGCATGATATTGTATCCCAACTCATAGCTCCAGGAACACCACAACAGAATGGTGTAGCAGAGAGGAGAAATAGAACCTGATCGAACCAAAATTGGTATGATTTTAGCCCTCATGTCTTTCTTCATTTGCTTGATTCTCGGGAATTATCCCGTGATTTAATAGTGTAAATTAAGTGTTTTCAGGAATTTACGGAGTTTAGGGGCATTGGAGTAATTTTGGTCATTTGGGGGTAAAAGTGTAAAATATGAAAAAGGTTTGGAAATTATTGCAAAACTAGAAGAGTTCAGGGTGCTGTCTGTAATTTGCCAAGAGAAACAGCCAAGCAGCGCCATGTGGCAACGATGAATCAAGCTTGGGCCTCTGATTGCACCCCAGCCCATTTCTTTATGCACCCCAAGAAGCAAGTAGCAGCGCCACATCATTAAATGACATAGTGCATTTTGATCATGGTTTAGGCTTCTAAATATAGCCCATGACATTTCTAAGTGCACCCCTATTAAGACAAAAAGAAGGCAAGGCAAGAGGCTCCTAAGTGCACCCTAACCTGCTATTAAATGCACCCCCTAAAGGCAAAAGAGGACCTGCTTTTTGCACCCCAATTCCCTGCTATTTGCACCCCTTTACTATTCATCTTCTTCTTCTTTTCTTCGGAGCAACCATGGCATCCCTTCATTCCAAACCCTAGCTTGGCCGATGACCGTTTCGGTGACCTACCGTCGGTCGGTTTTAGGCGTAAAATCACTACCAAGTCAATGGCTCCCCAATCGGTCCACTTTCAGACCTCTAATTGGCCGGAATCTGGCCACCCTCTTCATGCCTAAAATGCCCTTAGTTGCCCCCAATCCCAAATCATGACCAAACCATGTAAATCAATGTCGCGGTTTGCATTTCGAGGTCGCCATGGCGACAGGGAGTTGTTTTGGCACCTGATTGCTTCACCATTTAGGTCGCCCCGAGGTCGCCATAGACAACAAATTGCGATCTCTTCTCTGCTCAAATCTGATTAGTGGGGAAAATTACAAAATGCCCCCATATGTTGGACTAAATGGTAATTTGCAATGGTCAGGGGTGTTTTGGTAATTTGCCACCCGAGACCTAATTTGAAAATCCTCTAAATTCATCACATTTTTCTCTTTTGAACAACTCTTGGCCACCAAGAAACCTTCTTTCTCCACCATTCCTTATCCCTCCATTTCCTCTTCTACTTAAAACTTAACATCTAGATTTCCTTCCCCCAATCATTCCTTTCTTCCCATCTTCTCCACATATCTCCTTAGTCACTTTCCATTTGACTCACCCTACCCAGACAAATCCTCATCATCCACTCTTTACACAAGGAGCATCAAAGGCAAGGAAATGATCAAGCTTACAAAAGGAGGCCCATGGGTGATTTCCTAATCTTTTACTTGCCTTTCTTTTGTTTGTAATATGTGTAATTAAATCCCCTTTCTAAGGTTTTGATGTGAGAACATTTGGATTGGGATTTGCTTAAGCTTTAATATATTTTTAATCTCTATTTGTGTTCTATTCATTTTATAATTAGATTCTATGCATTATATAATTGACATGTATACCCACTAGTTGATTACACTCTTGCTTAGGATAATATGTTATATAATCTTGATTGGATTGACAACCTTGATGGATTGAGAACATAGTGAGTAGGATGGATTGTCGGAGGGTATATCAACCGCGATAATCTAAGGCGTTAATTGTAACAAACCGATCCCGCTGTGACCCCCTCTCCTTAATCGGTTAGGCATTGCAGCGGGAAGTTGTTTAAGGTTCATAGTAATGGTCTAAACACATTCTAGAAATCAATTGGTTAACATTTGTGAGATTCGTTCACTAAGGTAGCTTGAGAAGCATTTCCCATAATCCACTTGTGATCCCATTAATTCCCTAGCTATTCTTTTAATTGTTAATTCCATTTATCTTTTCTAGATTTGTTAAGCATTCTTTTATTAGTTTATTAGGTTTATTTTTCATGTATGTTTGATGGCTTCACAATGGCTTGACAACCCATTCACTCATCCATTTTTATGATTTATTTTACCGCATTTAGATTAGTTAATTTATTCAACTAATCACTCTAATTCCCCGTTGAACGAATCCTACTTGCCACCTTACTAATTTAATATCTAATTGGTGAAAAATCGGTTTTCTAAATGAACACATTTAAATATCATTTTGTTGAGCACACAACAACAACTCATCAGAACCCTGATGAAAATGGTGAGATCTATGATTAGTTTCTCATCATTACCAAACTCCTTTTGGGGATATGCTTTGCAAACCGCGGCCTACATATTGAATGTAGTTCCATCCATCTCTGTTCCTAAGACTCCTATAGAGTTGTGGAATGGTCGTAAAGCTAGTTTGTGACATTTTCGCATATGGGGGTGTCCAATACATGTACTGAAGAACAAATCTGGAAAATTGGAACCTTGTTCACAAGTGTGCCTATTTGCAGGATATTCAAAAGAGACTAGAGGAGGATACTTCTATAGTCCACAAGAAAACAAAGTATTTGTGTGAACAAATGCAACGTTTCTTGAGGAAAACTATATGAATGATCATAAGCCTCGAAGTAAAATTGTATTAAATGAATTAAAAGCTGGTTCGACCAGTAAACAATCAACAAGAGTTGTTGACGATGTTGTTGTTCCATTAACGTCTGATAATCAGATGGTTCCTAGTTAGATCACACTACCACCTAAACGTAGTGGAAGGGTTATACCATAGCCTGATCGCTATTTAGGTATTAGAGAGGCACATGGTGTCGTATCTGATGATAGTGTGGATGATCCATTGTCATTTAAACATGCGATGGAAGACTTTAACAAAGAAGAATGGCTTAAAGCCGTAAATCTCGAGATTGAGTCCATATACTCTAACTCAGTCTGGGAACTTGTAAAATTACCTAATGGGATAAAACCCATAGGGAGTAAGTGGATCTATAAGGGAAAGAGAGGAGTAGATGGGAAGGAAGAAACCTTCAAAGCAAGGCTAGTGGCAAAGGGTTATACCCAAAATGAGGGGGTCGATTTTGACGAGACCTTCTCGCCAGTAGCTATGTTTAAGTCTATTAGGATACTCTTATCCATTGCAGCCCACTTCGATTATGAAATTTAGCAAATGTTTGTCCAGACTACATTCTTGAATGACAATCTTGACAATATAGTCTTGACAAGAGCATCTACATGATGCAACCAGAGATATTCGTGTCCCAAGATCAAGAGTAAAAAGTTTGCAAGTTGCAAAGGTCTATTTATGGATTGAAGCAAGATCTAGATCTTGGGACATGAGGTTTGATACTGCTATCAAAACCTATGGCTTCGAGCAAAACGTTGATGAGCCTTGTGTCTACAAGCGCATCATTGATAAGAAAGTAGTTTTCATGGTCCTTTACATATATGATATCCTACTCATTGGGAATGATGTGGTAGTATTATTGGAAGTAAAGGGTTGGCTTGCTAACTAATTCTAAATGAAAGATTTTGAAGAGGCAAGTTATGTTCTAGGGATCCAATTAATAAGGGATAGTAAGAACAAACTATTGCATTGTCTCAAGCATCGTATATCAACAAGATTCTTGTGCGATTCTCGATGGAGAACTCCAAGAAAGGTAATCTACCTTCTAGGCATGTAGTTCACTTGTTGGAACAGTGTCCTAAGACACCTCAAGAAAATGAGGATATGAGACGAGTTCCATATGTGTCAACAGTAGGTAGTCTCATGTATGCTATGTTATGCACGAAACTTGACATCTGCTTCACAGTGGGAGTAGCCAGTAGATTCCAGTCTAACCCAGGATTAGATCATTGGGTGGTTGTGAAGCTTATTCTCAAGTATCTTTGGAGAACGAGAAACTATATATTAGTATATTCATAACAGGATTTGATCTCGTTAGGATATACAGATTCTAGCATTTAGGCAGACAGGGATTCTAGAAAATCCATGTCTAGGTTAGTATTCACCCTCAGTGGTGGAGCCGTAGTGTGGAGGAATATCAAGCAATCTTGTATTGTTGATTCTACCATGGAAGCCGAATATGTAGCAGTTTGTGAAGCAGCTAAAGATGCGGTATGGCTCCGTAAGTTCTTGAATGATTTGGAAGTTGTTCCAGACTTGGATAATCCCATGACATTTTATTGTGATAATAGTGGTGCAGTGGCTAATTCCAAAGAACCAATAAGCCATAAAAGAGGAAAACATATAGAGAGGGAGTATCATCTCATCAGGGAGATAATGCAGAGAGGAGAGGTGACCGTGACAAAGATCACGTCGCAAGATAAACATGCTGATCTATTTACAAAGACCTTAATGGCCAAATTTTTTAAAGGTCACCTAGAGGGTTGATGACTCGCTTTTTGTGTCGTTACCAAATTGCGAATTACCAAAAGAATGTTTATAAATTGAATCTTTACACAAAATATTTTGAGTTTTGAAAACGAGTATTGTGGTAAGCTTAGAATTCATTCCACAGGGAATTAGAGAAATATGTTGATTTAATTAGCTAATCTATAAACAATAAAATAAATCATAAATGATGAATGAGTGTATGGTTTGTCAAACCATCAAACATACATACAAAATTAACCTAACTAAAAATATGGTGATATGAAAAATAGAAGACTCACAATCTTGATAAGAAAAATGGATAAAATCAATTAATAAGATAGCTAGGAAATAGATTGATTAACAATTGAATGTGGGTAAGCTAACTAGCTACTTTAATGTACCAATCTCATTATGTAACCACTTAGAGGCTTAGATTAGTGGGGTTGATATACCCACCACTAATCTATCATATCCAATGGGTTCTTAATCACATAAGGATTGTCAATCCACATATGAATATATAACAAATTACTCCACTCAAGATGGCAATTAACAAGTGATATACAAGTCAATTATAATGAATGGAATCTAATTAATTTGAATGAATAGAACACATAAGAGATTCATTACAAGCTTAAGCTAAACCCACAACCAATTGATCCTCAAATCTATCCCCTAGATTAGGGGTTTAGTTACACATATTAGCAATAAATGAAAAGAAGTAAATAGTAAGGAAATAACCCTTGGGTGACCTTCTTTAAGCTTGATCCTTCTTCTCCTCTATGCTCCTAAATGCAAGGAATGGAAGATGAGGATATGTCTAGAATTGTGGGTGTTTTGGTGGAAAGTGACTAAGGAAATTGGGTGGAGAAATGGTGGGGATAGGAATGATTGAGGGAAGGAATCAAGATTTGGTGTGAGTTTTTGGGTGGAAGAGATTAGTTCAAGGATAGAAAATGGAGGAATTTGAGAGATGATTAATGGAGGAAATAGAGATTGGTAGGAGAGAATAGGATTGGGAAGACTTGGTCAGGCTTGCTTAGGCTTTTTAATTCAAATTGAAAAGAGGGATGAATTTATAGTATTTTTGAATTAGGTCACGGATGGCTAATTACCAAAACACCCCTCTAATTGTCAAATTGCCATTTTAGCCCCTCTAGGGGGCCTTTCCGTAATTGACCAGCCAAAATTGGCCAACCAGAGCAGAACACAGTGAAGGTCGCAGTTTGCTTCAATGGCGACCTTGGAGGTGACAAAATGGCGACCTCATCAGGTTGTGGAATTGACTCCCTGTCGCCATGGCGACAAACCGAATGCAAACCGCGACAATTGATTTCGCGGTTTCGTCGCGGTTTGGGAAGTGGAGACGCAAAGGCAATGCTTGGAGGGTTGTGGCGTGATGGATCCCGGCGTTTAGAGGACCGAGAAAGTGAACGATCAAGTTGCCGGTGATCTCGCCGTCATTTTGGCACCGGAATCGGCCGGAGGTAGTTCGGTTTTGGCCGCTTTCCGAAGCTACAACAGACCTAGGGTTTGGAGCTTCAACAATGGCAATCTGCTCGTGAGGAAGAAGATGATTGAGGATGAAGACGGGGTGTGTTTAGAAATGGGCTGGAGGGGTACGCTGATGGCTGCTGTCTTGTTTCATTTGGGCTGCACTCAGCAGTGTGTGGGGTGTGCGCAGCAGTCATTTCATTGCCTACTATGGGGTACATTAAGAACTGATCAGGGGCGCGCTTAGGCTTGGCTAATATGGCATATGGGCCACTTGTGGTTAGGCTTGCATTTGGGCAAAACTAAGCCCAAACCTGATTTGCTTGATGAACTAAAACGCATCGTTTTGGCTGCGCAAAGAGATGGCTAGGGTGCATTTAGCATTGGCGTTTGGGCCTACTTAATGAAACACACCATTTCAATAAGATGATGTGGCCTGATTCGCTTGGCAATTTACAGGCAGCCCCCTGCTTTCTTCTAATATTGCGGAATATTCAATCTTCTCCTTATTTTTTACGGTTTTGCCCCCAGTTTCTCCAAATTACTACAATGCCCCTGAATTCTATAAATTCCTGAAAAAACTTAATTTAACACCATTAAATCACAGAATAATGCCCAAGAATCAAACAAAAGGAGAAGGAAATGGGGGCCAAAATCATACCAATTTTGGTTTGATCAAGGGTCTGGGATTACGAGACATGTCTCACATGCTACAGTGCAAGTGGGAGATTGTTGGGATTTATGCCCTAAAGCTTGTAATTTGTAAATATTATAAATTCGATAATAGAAGAAGTAGTTATTTCATTCAAATAAATTCAAATAAATAAATTCATACGTTTATATTATATATATGCTAACATCCAAGATTGCTAGATGTAATCTTAAACTGAGTATATGAATGTCATATAAAGAGGAATTCAGTTCGAGACATGCAATTTAAAGAGTCCGTAGAAAGTAAATGAAGCTAGGTACTTTATTTGTGATTAATCTATAGATGCGGTCCATTCCATATTGTATGGTGGTCTTATCCTAAACTACTCATATGGTGTTATGAGAATGGAGGCAACTTATATGATGTGATCATATAGGACTGGGTCACGATCTATATCATTCTGTCACTAAGATCCGTTAGTTGAAAAAATTCATATATATCGATTAATGATGGCTATATATGAGTGATCTAAATCCTGAGTATCTTACTGACTCCTTCAGGTTAGATCTTGGTTTTTGATTTACCGTGGGTGAGATCGGAATAGCATTCTCGGTCAATATCTCCGTATCTTGGAATCACGGTTTGACTTGTGGCTGGGAAGGTATGGACACAATAGTGGAATCCACTCCTTCTTGCGAGAAGTAGATAAGTAGTTTCATTAAGGGTTGATTCGAGGCTTGATCGATTAAGAGCGCTCTCCTTCTTCCATAAAGGAATGAAGGATATAATCATTCAAGAGAATCAATGGTACTTAAAGGAAAATATATAATTACAGAGGTATAACAGATTTTATGACCTAGCTCTAATTATGAACCACTTGTGGAGGATCATGCCATATGTAATTACTATATCAATGGACACTGATAAATTGTTTTTGTAAAACATCTACAGTTATGAGAGTACAACCTTGGGTTTTTAGTGGAATAATGAAAGTATACAAACAAGGTTAAATTGCTTAAGACGTACCTAGAGTGGGGTGAATAGGTTTTTCGCCTAATTTCAATCTCTTGAACAAACTTACGTTTGTCCCTCAAGGTAGCCTTACATACAACACAAACATCACAGAATCATACTAAGACAAGTTATCATGTGATCATTCATACATTGTCTAAGTATCAATAAGTTGTATGAGGTATAAAGAAAATACAAAAAATAATTAACAAGAATACTTGTATATCAATATATGTTCAATCATTACAAGTATATACAAATCTTGCTATACATAAAATTCTAGACAATATACAAAAGAAATGTAATTACAAATATGATCAAAAGAATATATTTACAAGTCACACTTTACAAAAACTTGTATCCAAAAAACATCACAAGTGAAGATTGTATTACAAGATAAAAACATACACTAAAACAAATATAAAAAAAAGAGATAGAAAGAATTAACACAAGAGATTTTTTAACGTGGTAAAACCTCCAAGGAGGAAACATCCACGGGTTGAATTACAACTGTTAACCACCAAAATTGGCGAGGGACCAAAGAAGAATTTTCCACCTGGACATAAGAAGGAAGAAGGAGTCCGAACACAATCCGGATACCTCGACAGAACGGATCCCGATTGGCCTAAATACGCACCTGCTTCAGCGGGGTCCACCCCGCCAGCATCTTAGCTCAACAAAGTGGCCGGAAGCTGAGATACTCACCAGAACTCACAACAAGACCTAACCCGGTCATGACCGGGCTTCCTAGGGACCCCGCATCATCCCAACACTACTTCCTATGGACCTCGCAGCACCCCGACACGGAGTTCTACCGATCATCCTGTAACAAAGTCAGCTACATATCCCCCTTCTACCGTCAGAAGGACGCTTACTAAACATGGGCAGCCCGCTAAGTAAAAGCACACTAGGAAGCAGCATTTTAAATACTCATAACTCCATGAAGATCCAGTAAAAACGTCGCCGTACAAAGGGGTTATACCACCTCCCGCCAAAGGATCCTATTTTGAACAGGTCAACACAATAAGAGTCCAATTAGGAAAGGAAGAGATTGATTCCTCATAGAAAGGAAAGACTGATTTCTGTACGTAAAAACTCCGAGATTACCTCCAAAAAAGAAGAGGATCCTGCAGCTGCCCAAACCCTAACCCGAGATTGTAGGAGTGCATGGCAAGCAAGCAGGACCTATATATACAACAGTTTATTCATCGAACAGAAAGAAAAAAAGAAAGAGAAAAAAACCCTAGTCACTACTTATCGACAGGCATAGTTCCTCCAACATCTCCATCTCCATCTTCACGATTATGATTTATTCACCATTGTAATCCAAATAAGAAATCGTTCATGTATTGTAACGAAAAGAGACAATCAAATATAACCTATTGTTGATTAATTTCATATACATTATATAGCTCTTGCTTTGATAGGGACTTTGTCGGTATCGAACTACATGATACCCCTCCGACCAGGGTCAATCTTGATCTTGGTCCCCTTTAAAGTTGTTATTTGGAATCCAATCCCAATAACGATTTTCAGGTAACACTTTTGGCGCCGTCCGTGGGAACATTATCCCAACCATCATTCAAAACGGTCTTCTTCCATATAAAGATATCTAGAATGAGACTCCGATCCTCACAGGGTCACCCGGAGCCATCAGGACTCCAGTCCCTTGCTTCCACTGAAAGAGCCCAGAGGCGGGGTAAGGGCACTAGGAACGAGAATCCTTCGCCAGTGCCCCCACCGGCTGTAGGCCCTGTCCCTCAAGACCCCGCTAGGCAGGAAGTCAATCGAGATGTCTTAGAACAGCACGCCGCGGCCTACGTAGAAGCAATCCGGCTCCGGATGATAGCCCAGGGGATTCCCTTTGAAGCAACCGGGATCCTAGGGGATGCTAGCCCAAGTGTCAGGGCACCTGTTTTCGACCGATTGGGCCCACCCCTCTTAGTCCGACAGGCAAAGCTCAGACCCAGGCTAGTGAAGTCCGCAATTGAGGTTCCTCCAAGGAAGGTTCAGTCTCCACCAAAACCAAGGGCAAAGGAGAGGGATCCGCATCCTGATTCAGAAGGAAGCGCCAAATCCCGAAAGAGCACCAGAGAAAAGCGTCAAAGAGCTAAGCGAAAGGAGGTAATCCTAGATTCGGATTCATCAGATGAGGAAGTTTCAGTAGCCCGATATGGAACCAAAAAGTCTCAACGCCTGGCGGATCAGATGACAAGGATGGCAAAGGAGTTGGAGCAGCTGAAGAAGGGAAAACATTAAGGAAGTTAGAAAAACCCCCTGGGTGAGATGAACGCACCATTTTCCAAAAGGGTGAGAGAAGCGGGATTGCCCCCCAAATTCATGATGCCTTCAGAGAAGTACTCTGGAACCGAGGATCCCGTCAGCCACCTATAAAGCTTCGTCCACCAGATGGAAGTTCAGAGTGCAACTAGGATTGCCATGTGCAGGATGTTCCCCTCAACCCTGACAGACTGTGCCAAGACATGGTTCAGAAAATTACCACCAGGTAGTGTTGATTCTTTCTCCAAACTTACCAAAGCTTTCTGTGCACAGTTTCAGGGAATCAAACCCCGCCCCAAGGATCCTATCCTGCTGCAGTATGTAGTTCAAGAGCGGGGTGAAACTCTGAGATCTTATGCGGAGAAATTCCACAAAGAGGTCGTCCAGATGGGCGTGTTCAACGAGAAGGAAACTTTAGCCAATTTCAGGAGGAACTTGTGGGCTGGCAGGCTATTCCGATCTTTTGCCAAGCATCCTCCTGAGACGTACCAGGAAGCCTACAATCGGGCTCTGGAACAGGTGGACATCGAGGAACAACTTCGGATCAAAATTGAACACGATGAAGCCCGATTAGCGCCGCGCCCAAAGAAGGAGGCCCCGAAGCCTGCACCAGCTAGGAAGTTTCAGAATCTACCTCCAAATCGGTCTACTTACAGGCCGCCTTCAATTCCTTCGTACCAGGATAGATACCCAGTTAGGAGATCCCCTCCCAGAGAGCTTCCCTTGAAGGAGGTATCCAGGATAACAAGAGAGGAAGAGGGGTATAACCACTACACCCCTCTAAATGCTTCACGGGAAACTATCTATCTCGCTATTCGGGATAAAGGCCTACTCAGAAAGCCAGTCCCTATGAAGATCCCTGTGGATAGGAGGAATCAATATAAGTATTGCGACTTCCATGAAGATGTGGGACACAACACCTCAGAATGCTACAGTCTCCGCAATCAGATAGAAGCACTGGTAAAGGGAGGACTTCTGACTGAATTCTTACAACAGGTACGAGACAACATCAAAGAAGGAAAGCAGGTTCAGAGTGGGATGCAGGAAGCAGCAGAAAGAAGGAGAGAAGGAGAGAAGGATCTAATGCAGCAGATCCAAGTGATCCACATCATCAGTGGAGGCCCCACCCTAGCAGGAACCTCCAACAATTCGAGAAAGAATCACGCAAGGAAGATTCCCAGACTCAACGCTGAACATGAGCTGCTAAAGATCAATGGAGGACCCCGAGACTTATCCCGTTCCACCAAAATCATCTTTACGGAGGAGGATGTTTACAATACGGTGCAGCTGCATGATGATCCCATGGTCATAATAGTACAGATCGCCAACTGTTTAGTGCACCGCGTCTTGATCGATACGGGAAGCAGCGTGGATATACTGTTCAAAAGGGCTCATGAGCAGCTCAATCTAAAGAACTCTTGCTTTAACAGCTGTACCACTCTACTATACGGATTCACAGGGGACTCCGTAATGCCAGTGGGAACAAAGATACTGCCAGTGATAGTCGGAGAGGCTCCTCTTCAGCAGAACATAATGACGGAGTTTATTGTAGTGGACACCCCGTCGGTGTACAATGCAATCTTGGGAAGGCCTTTCCTATCAGGGATTAGAGGAGTGCTGTCTATCTACCACAACGTGTTGAAGTTTTCGGTAGGATCGGGAGTAGGAGAGGTAAGAGGAGACCAGCAGGCAGCCCGCAACTGCTATGCTGTGTCAAGCGTTGGCTAAGCAATGCGCATTGGTGGCCAGCTACCCAGGTCTGAGAACGACAGAGCGGGGTGATCATGTCTTAGAGGAAGGAGAGGTACCAGACAGCATTCACCAAACATATACATACATATAGAAGAAGAAACCCCAAGCAAATTGAAGGTTATAAAAGAAGAAATCACAAAGATAAAGTCAATACCTCTCAATCACGAGCTGTCACGATTTTCTGGGTAGAACACTTTGAAAAATCAATCAAATGACTACAAGATTACTTGGAAAAGGTAGAGGACTCAATTACAAACAATCTCCAACTTGAATCACTCAAATACAACTTCGTATGAAAAAGTCATGGTGTTTGGTAGTTGAGAAAAATTGGAGAGAAAATTCTGGCGGGATTTCTAATTTTTCTTCTTTTTCTTCTTGAATGAAAATAGAGGGAAGTGGAAATATTTAAAAGGAAGAGAGAGAGAGAAGAATTTCAGCCAATCAAACAAGGCCACATCAGCCTCTTCCCCGTGTGGGGTGCGTGGGCTACACGGGACCAGAGGGCTAGTCAACCCGTGTGGCACACGGCCTCCACACGGGGTGGCCAAGGCATGGCCTTAGGCCATGCTTGCTTCTCCTACACACCTCCCATGTTCTTCGACCGTATTCGGGCTCCGAACTCCAATTTTGAATTTTTTTTTTGGATTATGAATTGTGACTCCCTCATGCACAATGAAGACTATGAAACTTTGACAAAAGGTTGAGAATTCATCTCGAAAAACGACGACGAACACAACTCAACGAATGAGAACTAAAAGTAGCGTAGCTACATTGTTTGGACTCGAAACTAAATGAATGAGTAATTGAAATGAACAAGACTCAATAAGGAATCAAATAAGATCATGTACAAGTCCAAAACACAAGAAACACAAACAATCAAACACAAATTCACATATGAATGTCATTTTCTAGACATAGTCTTAGAACATGCAACTCTACAATGTATGAGCATTTGAGTTCAATGCATATGGATACAAAAAAACATGTGAATATGTTATATAAATAGTGCACAATGATGCAGGGACACTTATGAATGATTTTTGTGTATGTGCCTCAACGACTTGCAAGAGGAAGAAGAAACTTGATACCTTAGCATCCAAGTACGAGCTTTTCCTCTTGAAGACGATATTTGCATGAGAAGTTGCCTTTCTTCCTTTAAGCTTCTTTTCACCAAGAACCGCCTAAGCAACTAATCATTACAAATAAAGAGAGTTTTGCAATGGAATCAAGCCAACAAAGATCTAGGATCTTACACTAGTGGAAAGGGTGTGGAGCAAAGTCTATATCGTGGCATGGTAGGAAGGTTGCTGAAACAAATAACTCGGTGTGTTCTAATATTAATCTATAGGGGGGGGTGAATAGATTTTATCCGATTTTACCCAATTTTCATTAATAGGCAAGATTACGAAAATACCCTTTACTAGTCAATATAAAATAGCAAGTGTAATATGGTGCGGAATATTAAAAGACACTTGATATTTACGTGGAAACCCTCATGGGAAAAACCACAGGCTATTAAGTGAGCCACACTCGAACCTCGAATCCACTAAATGTGAGAAAGATTACAACCTAATCCCGGAAGTAATCACACACCTACCTAATCCCGGTATGAGTGAACCTAGTCCAATTGCTTGTGGTTTACGCAACCTTATCCCGGAAGCTACACAAGTTTTACTTCTCAAAGAAGAGATAACAAGCCTATGTGAATATATGAATACTCAAAATGCAATAAGAGCAAGGCAGCCCTATATGCTTATCTAGGTTGATGATATATCAATGAAATCTGAAATTCCCTTTAAAGCAATAGTGTTTTATACCTAGAGGGGGGGTGAATAGGTATAGTCCCAAATTCTTCCAATATTCAAAAATGCCGAATATAAGAATGAAATGAATACTTGAAATGATATAACAATTGTATAATATGAATCAATTCATGTAAGCATCAATATACAATAGAATCAATACAAGTGAACATATGGAAGATAAGGAAATATAAAGCGAAAAATGAGACACAATGTTTTTACGTGGTAAAACCTCAAAGAGGAAACATCCACGGGTTGAATCCATAACCACCGGTAAAGCAAATCCACTATACGAAAAGGCCTTACACACTCAAAGCTATCAACACTATGATATCCACTTCAAGCTATCAAAACCTAATCAACCCTCGGGCTAGTGATTCACAAAGCCTACTCTCTATCCAAGATGTGTCCTACACCTCTAGAGAGCAACTCCCTATCCAAGGCTCTCAAGCCTCTAGGAAGATTTCCTCGCTTAGCAATCTAGATCACTAGGATCCTAGTCAAGCTACCCAAGCTCAACCATCCGCAGTACGCAACTCCTTGCTAAGACTTTTGCTAAGTTATCCGGATCATCTTGATCCTAACTAAGACTTCTTGCTTGGCTATTCGGAATCCTTTCCTAGCCAAGTCTTCTTGCTCAAGACAAAGCTTCACTCACTTTGCAAGAGACTTCAACCTTTCACAAGGTAATGATCTAAGTGAAGTGCACACAAGCAATATGATGCAATCACAAACAAATAGAGCAAGTTGATCAAACACACTCCATGAACATGCAATTAGAGAATCTAGAATAAAGCTATCACAACTCAATCACAAAATGTATCTAGAAACCTAAGCATGTGAATTAACATCATTCATATTACTTTTCATCAATCAAATAAGAAACTTAAAGAGATGATCAATAATGAAAGTAAGAAGAAGATGAATCACTTACAAACAAATAAAGCTAGATAATCAATCAAGCTCTATGAACATGCTTACATACATTCTAGGATATACTTTCAACAATCAATCACAAAAATACCTAGAAATCAAAGCATGTATATCAATAAGAACAAGGTATGAATATTCAATATATCACACTAAAAACCTAGTTCTTAGATCAAGAAATTAAATCTAGAAAATTTCATAAAGCACATCACATATATCATTTCTAGAATCAATTTCAAGATTAATCAAGTTTAGCAAATATATGTTCAAGTAAAATCACAAAGCTAAAACTCAATTACCAAATGATCAACCACCCCTAGAATATGTTCTAACATCATTCTAAACACAAATCATCTATCAAATTGAAAGATTAAAGTGCAGATCAAAAGATGAAGTGAGAAGAAGAAGTTTAACATACAACAATGAAACTCGGACTGAAGAACAGCATGCTGCGACCAATCACGAATTCAAATGACTCTGAAAATGCTTGAGGTTTGTAGCTCTCTTCAAGACCAACAATTTTGGTTTTTGAATCACTCAATTTCGAGTTCGTATGAGAGAGTTATGATCAAAATAAGAAAATGAAAATCATGAACATTTCTGCAGAAAATCAGATTTGATGATGTTCAAGTTCAATGGAAAATGAAGGGAAGAGAGATCATTTAAGGAGGAGGGAAGAGGGGCAAATTTGTCCAAATTTAAGAGGGACTTCAGCCAGCCCATGTGTGGTCAGCGTGTGCCACACGTGGTCAGAGAGGAGCTCTGGTCGTCTGGCACACGTGGTCCACACGTGGCCACCCCTTGCTTGGCTTTTGGCCGAGCAACCTCCTCGCGTACCTCTCGCGTTCTTCAGCCGTATTCGGGCATCCGAACTCCGAATTTGAATCCGTTTTCGGATTACTAACCGTGACTCCCTTACGCACGATGAAGACTATGAAACTTTGGTAAATGGTTGAGAATTCATCTCGGAAAACGATGACGAACACAACTCAACAAATGAGATCGAAAAGTAGCGTAGCTACATCGTTTGGACTCGAAACTTAACGTATGAGTAACTGAAATGACCGGGACTCAATAAGGAATCAATTAAGAATAATTACAAGTCCAAAACACAAGAAACACAAACATACAAACACAAGTTCACATATGAATGCCATTTCCTAGACATAGTCCTAGAACATGCAACTCTAAAATGTATGAGCATTTGAGTTCAATGCATGAGCATACAAAATCATGTGCATGTGTTATATAAATGGTGCACAATGATGTAGGGACACACATGTATGAATTGTGTGTGTGTGCGCTTACGCCTTGCAAGAGGAAGAAGAATCTTGATACCTTAGTGTTGACGGTGATTTTTGGATTGACTCGGTCAACAATAATATGTTAATAAAAAACGAATAAACAAAGAAAATCAATCAACACATGCAAGATGGATTTTATGTGGAAAACCCTTGAATGGGAAAAAACCACGGTGCCCCTTGAGGGCGAGAGAAATCACTATGAATTGTTTATAGTTTACACACTCAAATCTGAATCTCTCAGACAATAGCTTGACTATTCTCTCTGATCTCGAACCCCTTTTCAAGAGGTTTAGGGTTCTATTTATATTGGTTTTTTCTAGGGTTTCCCGTGCCCATGCCATGTTGGTAGGGGAGTCCCTATTTTGTGTTGTATAAGGAGTCTAGAGTCTACAGATAACTTCTTTGGGATTTGTTTCCTGTTTGGACTCTTCCTTGTTTGAAGAAGATTATATTTTGTTCGGAATAGGATTTAATCCTTAAGTCTTGTATCCGATTAAATCCTTGTTTTGACGTGGAAATATACTTGGAATTGGATCACCCTTCCGGCTATATATCTTTGGCGAACGCCCTAGATTGGCGAGCGCATTTCGCCTCTCTGCTGGACAAACAGTTGTGGCGAACACTCTTTTTCTTTGAATCGGCGAGCGTGCCTACTGGCACTCCTTTCGACTGATTTCCTCCCGTTGACGAGTCGTGTCTATGTTTTTATTGCTTCTTTGCTGACGTGTTCTTTTATCAAATTTACACATACAACACTTAGCATCCAAGTATGCGATGTTCCCCTTGAAGACGAGATTTGCACAAGATGTTGCTTCTTCATATTTAAAGCTCCTTTCTACCAAGAAACACCTAAGCAACTACTAACACAAATAAAAAGAGTTTTGCAATGGAATCAAGCTAACACAAATAAAGGATCTTACAAAATCAATCCTAGATATCAAAAGCTAAATGACATATCATATAGCTTAGCTATTCAAGAATAAACAAACCCTAGATAGCTATCACAATACAACACTCAATCATATTCATCACAAACAATCTCTAACTTGTATTTAGCATGTGAACATAAAACATACAAGTAAGTAAAGAGATTTCTTGATAAGAAAGAAACTAAAATTAGATGAAGTTAGTCAAAATCTTACCAAGCAAGTTGTGAGATGCAAAGCTATGCAAGAATGATCCTAGATGAACTGGATGAATCAAATGAAAAGCTTTGAGTGTTTAAAGGTGAGTTCTTGATGATTTTTCTCTCAAGTGTTTCTCTTTTTTGCTTTAGGGTTCTAAGGAGTCAAAGAACTAACTCAGAGAAAAGAGAAAGCATGATATTTATAGGCATCAAAAACAGGGCATGTGAAAAGACAAGTTTACCCCTGAAAACGCAAGATCGGCGGTTTCATTCAGCAGCCAGACCGCTGATAATGACCGCCAAATTCGTCCCTAGAGAACAAGGGAGAAAACGGTGGTTTCATTCGACGGTTTCGAAACCATCGAGTAAATCGCATAACAAAACCCGAGAATAATAAATGCATTAGGTATGAACGGCGGTTTCAAATCGGTGGCCAGACTGCCGATCTAACCGTAGAATCATACCAGAGACCTCTGGTCCAAAACGGTAGTTGATGAGCATCGTTTGTGTACTCAACAAAATGATATTTAGATGTGTTCGTTTAGAAAACCGATTTTTCACCACTTAGAAAATTAGTAAAGTGGCAAGTGGGATTCGTTCCACAGGGAATTAGAGTGATTAGTTGAATAAATTAACTAATCTAAAAAAAATGCAAATAAAGTAAATCATAAAAATATGGATGAGTGAATGGGTTGTCAAACCATCAAACATACATGAAAAATAAACCTAATAAACTAATAAAAGAATACTTAACAAATCTAGATAAGATAAATGAAATTAACAATTAAGAGAATAGCTAGGGAATTAATGGGATCACAAATGAATTACGGGAAATGCTTATCAAGCTACTTTAGTGAATGAATCTCATAAATGTTAACCAATTGATTTCTAAAATGCATTTAGGCCATTATTATTAACCCTAAACAACTTCCTACCGCAATGCCTAACCGATTAAGGAAAGGGGGTCACGGCGGGATCGGTTCATTACAATTAACGGTTTAGATTATCGCGGTTGATATACCCTCCGATAATCTATCCTAGTCACTATGTTCTCAATCCATCAAGGTTGTCAATCCAATCAAGATTATATAACAAATTATCCTAAGCAAGATTATAATCAACTAGTGGATATACATGTCAATTATATAATGCAAAGAATCTAATTATAAAATGAATAGAACACAAATAGAAATTAATAGATATTAAAGCTTAAGCAAATCCCAATCCAAATATTCTCACATCAAAACCCTAGAAAGGGGATTTAATTACACATATTACAATCAAAGGGAAGGCAAGTAAAAGATTAGGAAATCACCCATGGGCGACCTTTTGTAAGCTTGATCCTTTCCTTGCCTTTGATGCTCCTTGTGTAAAGAGTGGATGATGAGGATGTGTCTAGATAGGTGGAGTCAAATGGGAAGTGACTAAGGAGATTTGTGGAGAATATGGGAAGAAAAGGAATGATTAGGGGAGGTAATCTAAATGTTAAGTTTAGGTAGGAGAGAAAAGGAATGGTGGAGAAAGGAGGTTTCTTGGTGGTCAAGAGTTGTCAAGAGTTAGCATAAAATGGTGTATTTATATGTTAGAAAAGCTAGGGTATGAAATGGGCATGAAAGGAAAAGAATACCCCTCAAAAATGGCATGAAAAACGTCCATTTTGTTGCTTCCAGAAAGTGGAGGTCGCCATGGCGCGCCATAGGGTCGCCATGGCGCGCGCCATGGCGACAGGGAGTGCACAGCAGCTACGAAAATGGGCATAACTTTCTGTAGAAAACTTGGAATCACAATCCGTAAAAACCGTTGGAAAGTAGACTTCCGGGGCTTTCCGAATATATATAATTTGAAATGTGGTTCGATCTAAAGAGAGAGATATGCTTATTTGAAGATGAATGATCTGCACACACTTTTTACAATTTCAGCCTCTTTTGCCACCAATATTACTCCAATGCCTCTGAACTTTATAAATACCTGAAAACACTTAATTCACACCATTAAATCATGGGATATTGCCCGAGAATCAAGCAAAAAGAGAAGGAAGTGAGGGCCAAAATCATACCAATTTTGGTTCGATCAGCGGTTTCATTCGGCGGCCAGGGCCGCCGATCTAACCGCCGATTCACCAAAATTGGTGAATCTAAGGAGAAAGCCAAGGCAATCACCAAGAGCGGTCTTTGCGCAAAACCAAGCACACTTATGTGCAAGCGCGGACGTTTCCGAACATCTACGGACAACGAATTACAAGACACAAACACATAACAAGATACAATACATAAAAGTGCATGTGTGAAAGTGACATGTGAAGAGAATGCACACATATTAAAATATGCAAAGTGAGTGTGTGCTACTAAATCTCTTCAATGAAAAAACTAAGCACAAAAGGTATACCTTTAGCGTGCTTGTCACCTTGAGGTCTTGAGGGCAATAAGCTTGATCCTTAAACTCCTAAAACTACCCTTACAAGTCAAACCCCAACATGTGGTTTGTCTACGAAATAAGCCAATCAATATGAGAATCCTTACACTTGCTTTACCTGACCGCAAGTAGGCCCAATATAGCATTTAGTGTGGGTGTGTGTGCTAGATACCAAGCTAATCCGAATGAATCTCACCTTGTTGCGGTAAAGAGGATCATTCGGTTTCTGAATGGTACCTCAAACCATGGGATTTGGTACTCCTTGAACACTAATCCAAGTCTTGTTGGATATAGTGATGCCGATTTGGTAGGAAATTGTGATGATAAGAAAAGTACATCGGGCGGTTGCTTTTTCCTTGGGAACAATTTGGTTTCTTGGTTTTGTAAGAAACAAAACTCTATTTTCCTATCCACGGTCGAGGCAGAATACATTGCCGCCGGTAGTGCTTGCACTCAATTGATGCGGATGAAACAAATGCTAGCCGACTATGGCTTGAAGCAAGATACTCTTACTTTATTTTGTGATAACATGAGTGCCATTAACATTTCAAAAAATCCTGTCCAACATTCTAGACTAAGCACATTGACATTAGACATCATTTCATAAAAGAGCTAGTTGAGAGCAAAACCGTTGCATTGGAACATATGGGAACAAATGACCAACTAGCAGATTTGTTTACAAAACCCTTAGACACTCTTAGATTTGGGAACCTTAGCAAGTCTATAGGGATTTGTCACTTGTGTTGAAGTGGTTTGTCTTGACCCCATATGGGGAGCTCAAGCAAAGAGAGCAAAGTTGCATGATCATGCATTGTGCTACATTGATATATTGTATGCTTCTTATTTAATTGCTTGAAATGATTGGTTGTACATGCTTATATGTATTTTTCTCAATAAGTGTGATACATTGCCTTGCTTGCAATACATGTCATATTTATGCTCAAACATGCATTTTTGGAATAGGAAATGTACTTTGGAAGTACTTTGTGAATGACCTTTAATTGATTCCTATGACATGATGATTTTTTTTTTTTTTTTTTTTGACATGCTTAAATGTGAAAAGTATGATATGCTTGATTGCTTTATCTTTAATGAACAATTTGTGCGCAAAAGCAAACTTTGAGACTTCAATTAATAAGGATCTTAAAATCCAAAGTCACATTTTCTTTATTTGTAGAACAAGACTACTATCATACGGGTATCTCACCCGGAAAAATCAAATAGGGTATAAAGTCACTCATGTCTTGTTTTGCGTATAAAGTTGGATATAGTTGCTCTTTAAAATTTGAAATGCTTAATCTCTATATCCTTGCTCTTTCCATGACAAAGGGTGAAATTTGTTTGAATTCCTTTAGGAAACCTTTGTTTTTTCTTTGCCAAATACCATTGCTTTTGAACTTGAATGCAACATGTATTGGATGTAAAGCATCCTTATCACACATTTTTCTTAAAATAAACCTCCTTGAATCTCTCTTACTTAATTGAATTGTATAAAATTGCCTATATGATTATGCATATGTGTTTCTGCTACAATCTCTCCTTGCTAATGCATACCTATTAGGGGAGACTCTCTTTGTCTATCTCAAGATAAAAAGGGGGAGTAAGGTTGGGGAGAAATTATTTTTTTGGCATTGCATTTAGGGGGAGTTCAGAGAGAGAGTAACCATGTCGAGAGTTGATGCATTTAGGGGGAGTTGCGTTGCATTGCATTGCATGATTACATTAATTGATTGTATTTTTTGGCAATTGCAATTTCTCTTGTTCTAGCACCTATCACACACTTGCTCTTAAAAGGTATCTTTCTTGTTAATTGTGTGTAGGTTGGAATTTTCTACAAGCCTTGGATTGACTTGAAGATGCTCAAGACTTAGAATAGGGCTTTATTTGTAATGTAGAAAATGTTGTTGACCAACAATTTTTTTGTTTTTGTGAGGATGCTATGTGAGTGTTGATTTTGTCACGAAATAGCCAAAGGGGGAGATTTTAAGTGTCTTATATTTTTAATTGGTTTATTTTGTCAACAAAATCACAATAGGGTTCAATCTTGTAAGGGTAGCTTAGGATTGAAGAATTTCTACTCAAATGCTAAAGAACTTCATTGTGGACTTCAAGAGCTTCAAGGAAGGTAGCTACTTGATCTTGACTCTCATTTGAAGAGATTTAGTTGCACACACACACACACACACACACACACACACACTCTAGCATGCATGTGTGGTCATTGCTTTTTGTATGTTTATTCTACACAAATCACACTTGCACTTTTCTCTTTTGTTTTGTTGAGTTTATGTCTGTGCGCTGGTGTCCTGACCCACGCTGACCTGCGCATTGCGCCGGTCCACATGCGCAGCACCAGCATAACCTTGGCAGAGGTGTGCCGCTGGTGCTGCACTAGTCATCAGGCGTAGCCTCACCAGCGCAACTTCTCCAGAGGTGTGCCGCTGGTCTTGCACCCCTCAGTTGCGCCGATCAACCAGCACACGTTGCGCATAAAGGCTGTGCACTGGTGAGGTGCGCTGGTCGACCAACGCACCACCAGCTCACATGACGGGAGTTTTTCCAAAACAACCTCACTTTGGTTGGATCTCATATATATATGCCTTGATAACCTTTAGATGTTTTTTAGAGCAAAAATTACGTCTTTTTAAGAGTCATTGAGTATCTTCAAAGCCAAGGTATCAAGACTTCATTTTTATTACTCAAAATACAAACACCCATCATTCTTTTATGTTTCATTCATCATCTAGTATGTTCTAGTTTGATTTTCATAGGGTGTTCATCTTTTTCTCACATGACTTGTAGTTAGAACATCATTAGCATCATCTCACATGTTCTTTCTCTACAAGATAGCTCATTTATTACTTGACTAGTTTCAAGAAAGCATTTATTGTGTTTTGTGAGTTGTTTGTGATAGCTATTGCCTATAGGGTTTGTTTTGCTCATATAGCTAGGTTGTATGTATGCCATATAGCCACATGATATCTAGAAATGTCTCTAACATGTTCATCTATGCCTAGATAAGCTTAAATGTCTAACCTTGCATTTTAGCATCTTGAATATTGCACATATTCATCTTAGGTTGTGTTTATCTCTTCTCTTTGAGAGACAAGTCTTGTATTTACCTTTTGGTAGTTTGCAAGCAATGGACTAGATTCACTCTTGAAGGCCTGCAAGTAGTAGTGGTAGATTAGTAACCATGTGAGGTTTGACGTGGTCAACCTAGGTTGTAATTGCCATTACAATTAGTGGATTGAGGTTCTAGTGTGGTGCACAAAACAGCTAATGGTTTTTCCCCGTGTGGGTTTCCACGTAAAAATCTCGTGTTATTTACTTTCCGTATTTTTACACTTGATTTTAGTTTTTGACTAGTTGAGGTTATTTTTGTAATCTTGATTAATCTCGAAAATTGGTAAAAAGGGATTAAAATCTATTCACCCCCCCCCCCCCCTCTAGATTATATTAGGACTCGTTTATTTATATTTTTAATGTTCTAAGAGAAAAATATGCTTTTGGAACTCTTAGGGATGACCTAAAATGAAAGATGTGTATTTATAGGCGTCCAACAAAAACTACAACGTTTTGGCATTTCGCGCACGACGGACTGTCGTGGTTCCGACTGCTACAGCAGAGAAGACACTTCTCTATCGCTTGCTTGCCGTGGTTCGCCAAGATGGCAACATAACCGCGGGAGAGAAGGGCTGGGCCTTCTCATGCAGCTTCTCACACAAAAACAAATGCACTAAGTGCAAGTGTGTGAGTGAATTAAATGCATCCTAATGCCTAACATGTTATGGCATTTCAATAAACTAGATGCAATCAATTTATCATGCTAGAAGAGAGATTTAATGAACATTAATGCATCTATAGGGCATACACAACATACAAGATATACATATATACATGAGTTGTGTGTGTGTGCAACTACATCTCTTCATTTGCAAGTAAGCACTAGAAATTTACCTTTGGAGTGCTTCTTCTCTTGAGGTCTTGAGAGCCTAAGCTACCCTTACATCAAAACCCCACTATGTGGTTTGTCCACGAAATAAGCCAATCAATAAATGAGACCTTACAATCTCCCCGTTTGGCTATTTCGTGACAAAACCACCACTCACAATGATCCTCACAACAAAATTAAATCTAAAGGTCAACAATGATATTCTATATTACAAAGAGATAAGAAAATAAAACTTCAAGTCTTCAATCTCTTGTAGAACTATCAAACCTTCAAAACAAAAAAGATTACACTTCCAAAGCAAGTGTATGTGAGGTGATCATGTGAAGTTAAAATAAGCATTTGCATTTAAGTAATTTAAGCACAACATTATGCAAAGTATCATGCAATGTATGTTAATGCAATGCTCCCCCTCATTGGGTTACTCCTCAATTTGTAGTCTCCCCAATATGCATAATTGCTACTACAATAACAGCTCCCCTTAACATATTCTACTCCCCCTTTTTGTCATGATATAGGCATAGGAGTAGTCCCTAACTGGGTCACTTATAGCAAAGAGAGATAGTAGCATACTAGATAATTGCATAATCATATAAGCCACTTTATGCAACTCAATTAATTGGAGAGAAACAAGGAGATTTATTTTAAGAAAATGTGTGAATAAAAATGCTTTGCATACAAGACATGTTGCATTCAAGTCCAAAATACAATGGTATTTGGCAAAGTAAATGGCAAAGGTTTCCAATAGAATTTAAACCAATTTCACCATTTGTCAAGAGAGAAGCAAGGATATAGAGATTTCATTGTTTTCAATTTTAAGAGCAACTATATCCAACTTTATAAGCGAAACATGGCATGAGCGACTTTGCATCCTATTCGATTTTTTCGGGGATGATACCTGTATGATTGTAGCCATGTTCAACCAATAAAGAAAGAGAGACATTTGGATTGTAACATCCTTTAAACGGATACAAGATCCTTTATTCATTTGAGTCTCATAAGTATTTCACACACTGTTTTGCATTTAAGAAATTGCAATCATCAATTCATGCTTTTTCAATTTAGCATGTTATAAAAGAATCATCATATCATGGACATAACTATAGGTCATTCAAATTGTACTTCCTATGTAGATCTCCTAGTCCAAAAATGCATGTTTGATCATAAATATGACATGGATTGTAATTAAAGCATTATTCACACTTATTGAAATAAAAACATATATACATATAAGCAACCAAGCTTACTTCAAGCAATTAATAAAGAAGCATAAGATCTTTCAAATTTTTTACATGCATCAAGTATGCAAAAGCTCTCTTTGCCTGAGTTCCCCATATGGGGTCAATCACTACCTTGCTTCAATTAAGGGTATGAGGTCCTACAGACCTACCAAGTCCATTGGACTTAGTTGAACTTATGGGAGACAATATAGTCTTGTAGCAAGCGGGTTCATTATTTTTAATCCACTTAGGTGACAAATTTTCAATCCTAGCGGTCAAAGGTTCAAGAGTTCTAGATATCATAGGATCATGTAAATGGATTTTATCCTTCCTATGAACATGCATTCTAGCTCTCGCCTTCTTTTTCTCAATCATGCTTTTGGCTCTACATAATTTAATGTAATTAAAGCAATTTGTTCTAATATGACCATCAATACCACAATAATGACATGTAGGGATGGAGTTAGGAATCATACCATGTCCTTGTGCATGTATAGAAGCTTTCCCATGTCTTTGTGGTTGTCTTGGTTATTGGATAGGATCTCTCCTTCTTTGTTTTACCAAGACTTGGTTGCTTATTCTAATGAGCTTGCATGATTGGAATCTTCCCTTGATGGATTTGAGCTTGAGGGAAGTTAGTATGAGGAACTTTTGTAGGTTGAGCTTGAGGTTGTCTTCTTGAAGCTATTTTCACTTGTGCACCATGAGAGCATTGTCCTAGATCAATCTTCTTCCTAGGAGTGTGCACGGATGAAGTTTCTTTGTTGCTTAAGCTCTTGACAAACATGGTCTTGTTATGAGTGGGAATCTCCTTGTCATCTTCAAAGCTAAGACCGCTCTTGTCACAGGGGCCTTTTCCAATACTCAACATATGGTTGAGTTTTTCCATGCTAGAGGCCATCTTAACCATTAACTTTCTAGCATCATCAAGCTTTCTTTTCAACCCTTCTTCATTCCTCTTAGACAAAGCTAGCCCATTTCTTAGCTCGTCTTCATTCTTCACGGATCTCATCACTTCTCTACTCAAGTGGTCCACTTGTGTTGAAAGCTTAAGGTTTTCTTCCTTCAAATTTTGAATCTTCTTTTCATTTTTCATCCTATAGCTTTCAAACCTTTTCAAGTAGTCTTCACGATCCATATTCTCCACATTTCCATTTGTGGAGTGAGATGACAAATTCTCAATAATTGAGTCATCTCCTATATTCTCCATCTCACCAATGGAGTCATCTTCCTCATCAAGATCATCAAATTTGTCTCTTAATGAAGTATAAACCATATCCCAATGAGTAGCTACACCAACCACCTCTATAGCTACTTCTTCATCTATTCCTTCTATGGGATCACTAGTCAAGGCATCCTTGCCATCAACTTCATCTTCTACATAAGTGGCTCTAAAAGTCGTGTAGTTAATGTCAAACTCTTCATCACTTGAAGGATCTTTTTTATTCTTATCCTCACTTAATGAGGTGGCCATTGCCTTTCCTTTCCTTTTATCCTTCAAGTTTCCACACTTCGGAGAAATATGCCCGAATCCTCCACATTCGTAGCATTGAATCCCCTCTCTTGAAGACACTTTTTAGTTCAGCTCTTCATACTTGACCTTGGTCTTCTTCATGAAGCCATCATTCTCTTCTAAAGCTGTCACTTTGGACTTGAACCTTTCGGGGAGAGATCTCATAATTTTCTACTTGATCCTCCTATCCGAATAAGGGTCACCAAGTTGATGACTTTGGTTCACAATATCCATCAACCTCACTTGGAAGTCATTGAAGTGCTCATGCTCTTCCATTCTTATGGTCTCAAAACTAGTCTGGAGGACTTGTAGTTTTGAATCCTTGACCACTTCGGTTCCTTCATGAGCTGTCTCTAGGATTTCCCATGCCTCTTTGGCGATCCTAGTAATTTGAACCAACTTGTATTAGTTCTCATCCATGTCACATAGGATGGCATGCATCGCCTTCCTATTCCACTTAGATGTTTCAAACTCTTGCGCGTTCCATTGCGCCTTAGGCTTGAGGACATCTTCTCCTCCTCCAATAGGAGTCATCATAGGTGGAGCGTATCTGTCTTCAATCGCCATCCATGCTCTATCATGGATTTTGCATAAGTACGCTTCCATCTTCCCCTTCCATGAGGAGTAATTATCGCAGGTGAGCAATGGTGGCCTCATGCTCGACGATCCCTCTTTGCTCATCCCAAAATCACTCATAGTGTTTGGATGAATGCAAAATGTATGAATAAATCAAAAATCACACATAATGCTAAACACACCAAAATGAGCAAGGATCACTTAAGTATATCTAGGAACATGCTCTGATACCAATTGAAATAAATTATGGGTGTGTACAATATTAATCTAGAGGGAGGGGGGTGAATAGATTTTAGCAATTTTACCCAATTTTCGCGTTTAGTCAATTTACACGAAAATACCCCAAACTAGTCAAATTAACAAATCAAGCATATAAGTGCGGAAATTAAAGAACGCTTGATTTGTACATGGAAACTCTTAACAAGGAAAAACCACGGGCTGGTAAATGCGCCACACTCGAACCTCGAATCCACTAATTGTAATAGAGTTTACAGCCTAGGTTGACCTCAACCTCTCACGGCCTATAACCCCTTACTACTACCCGTGAGCCTATAAAAGCGGACCAAGTCCAATTGCTTGTGTGACCACCTAATCCCGGTTTATCATACAAGACTTACTTCTCAATTAAGAGATAATACAACTTACGTGAATATATGAAATATCCAAAATGCAATTAAAGCTAGGTAACCCTATATGCTTTTCTAGGATGATGATATTGCAATTTAAACAATCTTAGATATCAAAAGCTAAATGATATGTCATAAAGCTTAGCTAAACATAGATTAAACAATCCTATGAAGCTATCACAATACAACACTCAATCATTACACCACAATCAATCTCTATTTGTATCTAGAATATATTATAAGAGCATACAAATGATTAAAGAGATGACTATACAAGAAAATCACTAAGATTAGATAAAATTAGTGAGAACCTTACCAAGCAAGATGTGATGTTGTCAAACCATGCATGGATGCATCCTATATGGTCATAAATGATGCTAGATGAACTTTGATGCATAAAGGAATGACTTTGAGTGTATAAAGGTGAGTTCTTGTGAATTTTGTCTCTTGAAAAATGTTCTAAGAGAAAAATATGCTTTTGGAACTCTTAGGGATGACCTAAAATGAAAGATGTGTATTTATAGGCGTCCAACAAAAACTGCAGCTTTTTGGCATTTCGCGCACGATGGACTGCCGCGGTTGGACAACCGCGGCATTTGCCGCGGCTGAGAAGACACTTCTTTGTCGCTTGCTTGCCACGGTTCACCAAGACGGCAGCATAACCATGGCAGATAAGGGATGGGCCTTCTTGATGTATAAAATCGTGTTATAAAAACCTAACTCGCAAGTGCAGGAATCATGAGATAAGTACAGTGACAAGAATATGTGAATGTGATCAAGAGGTGAGAGAACTAGATCATCAATGCTCCCCAACTACGTTTACTCAATGCTTCGAATAGATTTTTTATAAAAGATGTTAATCAAGTTAATGGTTCGTTCTTAAATTATGTATAATTTGTACCATGTGTAGGGAAAAATGCGTGCACACAGAGGAAGTGAGGCTAAAATAGAGTTTAGTATATTTTTAAAAATTTTCCATATTGAACCTTAACCCTTTAATTAATTAATCATACATACGAAAAGATGAAATACCTTTGTCGCGTGATCTGATTGACTAACGTCGATGGTAATCTGCAAGATCTTCCAAAACCGATCACGAACGGGAATCACCTAGGAGCGTGGTCTCCCTTCTTTGAATTGTGAACTTGAGAATGGACAACAAACACTTTTCTGAATCTGTTAGTCATTATAATCTCCAAAAGATTGCTAAGAATGTTTCGATCACTTTTGAATTCACAATCGTAAGATTGAAATTCGCGTGAACCTAATTCGAAAGTGTGTACAAGATCTCCTGATGTTAAGATCACTAGTACACTATCGAAGCAAGAACAATTCTTTTCTCACAAAACCCTCTTGGTCGAATTCTCACTAGTATTAGAGTATGATTTTTTATTTTTTCTCTTTTGCCAAAGAAAATAATTTCTTCAAAAGAAATTACTAGGGTTGGCCGAAAATTCTCACTATACATATATAGTGACTGAATTTTTTGCCCTAGATAATTTAGGGTGGCCAAATTCTTGCCCTAGTTAATTTAGGGTGGCCGAATTCTTACCTTGTCCAACAAGGTGATCACCAAAGTCCTTTTCCAAATAGGATACAAAGACTTCTTAGAATTCAAACCCTAATCCAACTATTTAGTGTATTTGTGACTATATAAAAGACTTCCTAATTTGACTAAACAAATAAAGTCTTTTATATTTAGTATAATACTAATAGTAGTATACTACTAGGAAACATATTTCCTAATCAGAAAAAGATTTGATTGTTTAATTAAATAATTAATTAATTTTCATTTAATTAAATAATAAAATAAAACAATATAATGGGCTAAAAATTAGCCATTGCCGCCCATGACTAGAACTTGGGCCTTCATATTGTTTTCTTATTTTATTTAATCCATTTGGACTTTAATAAAAAGCCCACATGTGAACTAGACCCATTCTTACTAAAAGAAACAAGCCCACATGCCTTTCATTAATATATTAATATAATTAAACAGCCCATTAAATAAATAATGTGCAAATTATATTCTTAATATATTAAATACAATTCTAAATGGACCCACAAATAGTCCGGTAGAATATATCAAGTGATTCATACAAGTCCATACGGATTGGGGATCTTGGCAGGCCTATCTAAATTTAAGCTCCAATAGACATAACCCAATCACAATCAACAAATGATTCACTTAGGTTCAATCTATTAATTTTAGTTCATTCCACTAAAGAACTAAAATTGCACTCTTAAATAAAGATGGAATAAGTTAACGATACTCATTCATACCCTAGACAATCATATGGGAGATAGTGAATCCTCGTGAAGAATATCAGTAATCGCCAAGAGCTCATAGACCGCCTATAGCTCTCCAAGTTACCATATTTACTCATATGATCACACTTTGAACTTGGATATATATTATGACTTGTCCAGAAGTCATCTTTCAATAGACACTATTGAAAACTCAACGTTAAGATTTCAAATTCAAAACCATAAAACATCCATATGATGATATTCTACTCACATTTAATAAATGGAGCCACGATGTCCATATCTATAAACGAAGTCCTCTATCGATTAACAAATGAATACCACCAAACTATCGAGGATAGACTATGCTATATAACTGTACTCATTGATAGCTCAAATGATAACACTTGTAACCATAAGTCCATCATTTATCTCAAGATTAAGATAGTGTAAGATCTTTTATTTGTATTGGCTTGATTCCATTGCAAAACTCTCTATATTTGTATTAGTAGTTGCTTAAGTGTTTCTTGGAAGAAAGGAGCCTCAAAGGTGAAGAAGCAACATCTTGTGCAAATATCGTCTTCAAGGGGAACATCGCGTACTTGGATGCTAAGGTATCAAGATTCTTCTTCCTCTTGCAAGGCGTTAGCACACACATACACAATTCATACATATGTGTCCTTGCATCATTGTTCAAACATTTGATATAACACTTTCACACACATTTAGCATGCACATGCATTTTTCTTATTATTGACAATCTTGTAGAATTGCATGTTTTCTCACTATCGCTTAGATATGACATGCTTGTGTTGCATAGTGTTTATTTGTTTGTGTTTCTTGTGTTTTGGACTTGTACTTGTTCTTAATTGATTCCTTATTGAGTCTCGGTCATTTTGGTTACTCATTTGTTAAGTTTCGAGTCCAAACGATGTAGCTATGCTATTTTTCGTTCTCATTCGTTGAGTTGTGTTCGTTGTCGTTTTCTAAGATGAATTCTCAACCATTTGTCAAAACTTCATAGTTGTCGTTGTGCGTGAGGGAGTCAAGATTCGTAATCCAAAAATGGATTCGAAATCGGAGTTCGGATGCCCGAATACGGCTGAAGAACGTGAGAGGTGTGCGGGAGGAGAACCATGGCCAAAGGCCATGGCAAGGCATCCACGTGTGGAGGCCGTGTGCCACACGGCCCAACCAGCCCTCTGGTCACGTCTGGCACACGCGCCCCACACGTGGGTAAGGCTGGACTGGCCTAATTTTTATGGACAAAAATGCCCTTCTTCCTTCTCCTTTAAATGACTTCTCTTCCCTCCATTTTCAAATGACTTGAACATCATCAAATTTGATTTCTGCAGAAATGTTCTTGATTTTGATTTACTTACTTTGATCATAACTTCTTCATACGAACTCGAAATCGAGTGATTCAAAAGCCAAAATTATTGGTCTCGACGAGAGATACAAATCCCAAGTATTTTTAGAGGTATTTGATTTCTTCATTTTTCACAGCACTCTGATTTTCAGTACGAGGTCCATTAGTTATATGTGAAACTTCTTCTATTGCAATTTCTTTTGATCATCTCTATGATTCTTTCTATTTGATTGTTGAAATATGTTGAGAAGTATGTCAGATTATATGCTAGGGTTGTATGATTGATTAGTTAATTGAGTTTAGCTTTGTGATTTCTCTTAAACATATTTTTGCTAAACTTGAGATTGATTGAAATTGATTCTAGAAATTGTTTTTAGAATGTGCTTCATGTTATCTTCTAGGCTCAATTTCTTGATATAAGAACTAAGATGTTTGTGACATATATTGAATATCTTAATCTTGTTCTTATTGTTTTTGACATGCTTTGATTTCTAGATAGATTTGTGATTGTGTGTTGATAGTATATTCTAGATTATCATTAAGCATGTTCATAGAGTGTGTTTGATCTACTTACTCTATTTGTGTGTGCTTGCATCATTTACATCACCTAGATCATTGCCTTGTAATAGGTTGAAGTCTATTGTCAAGGTGAGTGAAGCATATTTGACTTGAGCAGGAAGACTTGGCTAGGAAAGGTTTCCGGATTGCCAAGCAAGAAGCCTTAGTTAGAATTAAGGTGATTCGGATAACTAAACAAGAAGTCTTAGCAAGGAGTTTAATACTCCGGATGGTTGAGTTAGGATAGCTTAATTAGGATCTCTTGATCTAGATTGCTAAGTAAAGAAATCTTCCTAGAGGCTTTTTAGTCTTGGATAGAAAGTTGCTCTCTAGAGGTGTGGGATACACCTTGGATAGAGAGTAGGCTAGGTAATTCACTAGGCCTTTGAGAGGTGATTAGGATTTGATAGCTTGAAGTGGATATCATAGTGTTGATAGCTTTGAGTGTGTAAGTTCTTTTCGTATAGTGGATTTGCTTTGCCGGTGGTTGTGGATTCAACCCGTGGATGTTTCCTCTTTGAGGTTTTACCACGTAAAAACATTGTGTCTCATTTTTGCTTTATATTTCCTTATCTTCCATATGTTCTCTTGTAATGATTCTTTTGTATATTGATGCTTACATGAATTGATTCATAATATACAATTGCTATATCATTACAAGTATTCATTTTCATTCTTATATTCCGCATCTTTTTGAATATTGGGAGAATTTGGGACTATACCTATTCACCCCCCCCCCCCCCCTCTAGGCATAAAACACTAAACTTTAAAGGGAATTTCAATTGGTATCAGAGCGGGTGTCTAGACGCACTTAGATAGATCCTTTATTTGTAGTGTTTGTGCTTTATTTGTGATAGTCATGATTAAGGAAGAGTGTTCCTATGTATCTTCTTTTGTTGAGCATATCGACTTGGATGAGAAAAAGATCAATGATCTTACTCTTGAAAATGATCGTTTATCCAAAGTCAATATGTCCCTCAATAAGAAGTTAGAGAATCATGGACAATGCTTAAAAGATTTCAATGATCTTAAGGACAAGATTCTAAGTCTTGAAATGAACTTACAAGATAGCAATGATAGACTTGGTATCTTGAAGCAAGAAATTGAGCAAAGGGATAATTCTCTTGTTAGTGCTAAAAGGCTAAAAAAATTACTTAGAGCCAAACTTAGTGAGCACTTAACTTAAGAGAAAAAGTATGAACAATGGCTTAATAAATCACGTGAAGATGTTAGGTTTAGTGATGACATCTCAAAAAAATATGCCATTAAAATTACGATGCTAAATGATAAACTTTATGAGGCTACTAGGATGATTCACAAGATGCCATCTACTTCTAACCAAGTTGATTCCTTCATTAAAAGTGGTAAGCATCCTAGTGACAAAAGAGGTTTGGGTTATATCAATGAGAAGGAGACTCCTTCATCTAACAAATCTATTTTTGTCAAAGCAAGTATTGAACCAAATGTAGGTACTCTCACTCAAGGTAAAGAAATGAAAGCTACCGGAGGTGCCTCTACATCAACAAGGAAGTTCAATGAAAGAACTCAACAAGATCAAATTCAAAAAACATCATCCTCTAAAGGAAAAGGTGAAGCATCAAAGATTGCTCTTCAAAGAGGTAAAATTATGAGAAGATCAAATGCTTTGGAAGAAAATGCAAATGGTAAATTTCTCAAATTCATACCTATTTGTCATCATTGTAACATGATAGGACATATTTGACCTAGGTGCTTTGAATATATTCGAAAATGCAAATTTGATAATGCTTTTCATGATATGTCTTTGAATGGTCCTAGGCAACCATCCATGTATGGATTTAGAACTAGACCTAGGAAGACCTTGGAAAAGCATGTTGAGAAGAATTGTGTTGATGACTTGCTTGTTAAATCTTGTGTTGTACCTCACTCTACTATGCATAAGAAAGTTGATAATGCTTTGTTTGATATTTTTGAGAATGTGACCAATAAGGTCAAGGTGCATGTTAACAAATCTAACATTGAGTCAAAGCATGAAAAAGTTAAGAGTGAGAAGCATGTTGTGAAAAGTGTATGGGTTAGAAAAGACACATCTAAATCTCTAGTTACACAATATGCTTTACGTGTCAACTCCTCCTACTCTTGGTACCTAGATAGTGGTTGTTCTAGGAACATGACTGGGAACAAAGATTTCTTCAAAAATCTTGTGTTAAAGGATGGAGGGTGGGTCACCTTTGGTGATGGCACCAAGAAGCAAGTTCTTGGCAAGGGAACTATATGTATCCCCGGATTGCCTAAACTTCGCAATACTTTGTTTGTTGATGGATTACAAGCTAATCTTATAAGCATTACTCACTTGTGTGAAATCTTTAAAGAAGTTAGCTTTAATAAAGATATGTGTACTATTATCGATAAAGAGGACAATATTGTCCTAAAAGTCAAGAGGTCTATAGAAAATTGCTATTGTCTCAATGTAAATCCTCTAACTTGCAATATGACACATGAGTGCAACGAGCTTGAGTTGTGGCATCAACGTTTGGGTCACATGAATTTTAAAGACTTGAAAAAGCTTGAAAAACATAGCATTGTTAGGGGTCTTCCTAGTCTTGGTAAAAAGCTAGAGATTGTTTGTGAACCTTGTCAATTGGGTAAACAAACCAAAATGTCTCACAAAAAGAATTCTTATATAGCTACCAAGAGACCATTAGAACTTGTACACATGGACCTAATGGGGCCAATCCCAACCGAGAGCATCAATGGCAAAAAGTATATTTTTGTATGCGTTGATGATTACTCTAGATTCACTTGGGTTTATTTTCTTAGGAGCAAGACCGAGGCTTTCAATTACTTTAGAAAGTTTTGTAATCAAGTGCAAAATGAAAAAGGTCTTGAAATTAAGAAAATATGTCGCATTAGGAGTGATCATGGGACGGAATTTGAAAATGCTAAATTTAGTGAATTTTGTGATGGTTTGGGGATATCTCATGAGTTCTCGGCACCTAGAACTCCTCAACAAAATGGAGTTGTTGAGAGAAAAAATTGTGTCTTGCAAGAGATGGCTAGAGTCATGCTCAATAGCAAGAAAGTCCCTAGAAACCTTTGGGCCGAAGCGGTCAATACCGCTTGCTATGTGTCGAATAGAGTTTTTAGAAGGCCCGGCACAAAACACACGTCCTATGAGCTTTGGAAAGGCAAGAAGCCTAATGTGAGTTACTTCCACACTTTTAGGAGTAAATGTTATATTTTGAATGATAGAGATCACTTAGGAAAGTTTGATGCTAAAAGTGATGTTGGTCTCTTTCTTGGGTATGCTTTGAATAGTCGTGCTTATAGAGTATTCAATTTGAATACTAAGACAATTATAGAGTCTATAAATGTTAAAATTGATGATCTTAGCATGCTTAACTTGTGTGATGATAATGATGTCAATGAACCTAATGAAAATCATGTTAATGACATTATTTCACCTATTGATGTGACTAGTAGTGAATCTAGTCAAGATGATGACAAAGATAGTTGTATTGATGTTCAAAGTCAAGGATTGGAAAATGTTTTAAATGATTATCAACAAAATGTTCAAGTTGTTGAAAATTCTCCTCATCCTAGACTTCGAAATCTACACTATCAAGATGACATCGTAGGTGACTTAAATGAAGGGGTTAGAACTAGAAATCAAATTGCTAACCAAATATCTTATGCTTGCTATACTTCTCAAATTGAACCCAAAAATATTAATGAAGCTATTGTTGATGAATATTGGGTTGGGGCTATGCAAGATGAACTTAATCAATTTTAGAGAAATGAAGTGTGGTCATTGGTTCCTAGGCCTAAAGATATAAATGTAATTGGCACTAAGTGGGTTTTTAGGAACAAGACCAATGAAAGTGGCAAGATTGTGAGAAATAAAGCTAGACTAGTGGCTTAAGGTTACACTCATGTTGAGGGTGTTGACTTTGATGAGACTTTTGCACCGGTTGCTCATCTCGAGTCCATTAGACTTTTGTTGTCCATTGCATGTGTTAAAAAATTCAAATTATTTCAAATGGATGTCAAAAGTGCTTTTTTGAATGGATACCTTCAAGAAGAAGTGTATGTTGAACAACCTAAGGGTTTTGTAGACCCACACTCTCCTAATCATGTGTTTAAATTGAAAAAGGCTCTCTATGACCTTAAACAAGCTCCAAGAGCTTGGTATGATAGGTTGACTCAATATCTCATTGACAACCATTATAGGAGAGGTGGCATTGATAGAACTTTGTTCATCAAATATCATGATCATGACATTTTTGTTGCACAAATATATGTTGATGACATTGTTTTTGGTTCTGCTAATAAAACCAAGGTTGATGAGTTTGTTAGTGTAATGTCAAGTGAATTTGAAATGAGTATGGTGGGTGAGTTAAACTGTTTTCTAGGGATGCAAGTTAAGCAAACTAGCATGGGTATAATGTTGAGTCAATCTAAATATGCTAAAAATCTTGTTAAGAGATTTGGTCTAGAAAATGGAAAAGATTTTGAGACTCCCATGAGCACCACTTTAAAACTTGACAAAGATGAAAAAGGTAAAAGTGTTGATCAAAGTCTCTATAGAAGCATGATTGGAAGTCTACTTTACCTAATGATCAAGCCAAAATTGGTATGATTTTGGCCCTCATTTCCGTTTCTTTTTGCTTGATTCTCGGGCATTTCCCCGTGTTTAATGTTGTTAAATTGAGTGTTTCAGGTTTTATTAGGTTTCAGAAGCAATTGAGATAAAGGTGGAGGACTTGTGCAAAAATGTCTCACAAATGAGAAGAAACAGGGCATTTTCGCCACATAGGCAATGGAGGTCGCCACTTGAGCGCCATGGCGACAGAAGAGTTCCCCAAGGCATCAAAAGGTCGCCACTTGGGCGCCACTTGAGCGCCATGGCGACAGAAGGTCACAAAAACAATCAGGTGTGGTCGCCACTTGGGGTCGCTCTGGCGACCTCCCTTGCAAGTGGCGACCTAGTGCACTCAAGGCATGGTCGCCACTTATGGTCGCCAGAGCGACCTTGATGCACAAAGGGCGACCTCTTCACATTTCCAAGGTCGCCACTTATGGTCGCCAGAGCGACCTTGATGCACAAAGAGCGACCTCTTCACATTTCCAAGGTCGCCACTTATGGTCGCCAGAGCGACCTTGATGCACAAAGAGCGACCTTTACACATTTTGGTCATGTTCGCCACTTGACAAAGAGCGAGAAAGATGGTTTTCAGAGCGACCTTTTCATCTAACCGTTTTACGCTCCATGGTCGCCAGAGCGACCAAATAGCGACCAAGGCTCCACATCAGCGAATCAAGTCGTTACCAGTACATGTCCATGAGTGAGTATATATATGAGCGTCTCTTCACTTTCAAAATCATCGAAAATCAGAGAGAAAATTGTAAGAATTCATTTCAGATCTAGATCAACTTCCATGGCTCATTTTTCATCATCCTCCATTTCTCTCCTTGAACTCATCTAATCCATCCAACCCTCAACACAAAACCTTGATTACTTCACTACATCATTCCTCATCCCACCATTTTCTCCACCAAAATCCTTAGTAACTTTCCACCAAAACACCCACATTCCAAGACATTTCCTCAACCTCCATTCCTTGCATCTAGGAGCATAGAGGAGAAGAAGGATTGAGCTTAAAGAAGGTGACCCAAGGGTTATTTCCTTATCATTTACTTCTTTTCATTTATTGCAATTATGTGTAACTAAACCCCTAATCTAGGGGATAGATTTGAGGAACAATTGGTTGTGGGTTTAGTCTAGCTTGTAATGAATCTCTTATGTGTTCTATTCATTCAATTTAATTAGATTTCATTCATTATAATTGACTTGTATATCACTTGTTGATTGCTATCTTGAGTGGAATAATTTGTTATATATTCACATGTGGATTGACAACCTTTGTGTGATTAAGAACCCATTGGATAGGATAGATTAGTGGTGGGTATATCAACCCCACTAATCTAAGCCTCTAAGTGGTTAACATAATGAGATTGGTACATTAATGATGCTAGTAGCTTACCCACATCCAAGTGTTAATCGATCTATTCCCTAGTTCTCTCATTAATTGATTTTATCACTATTCTTATCAAGGTGTTGAGTATTCTATTTTTCATAACATTTTTGTGTATTTTCATTTGAGTAGCTTAGCATTGGTGGCTTTAGAAACCACACATTTATCCAACTCTATGATTTGTTTTATTGTTTTAAGATTAGTCAATTTATCTAATTAACACTCCATTCCCTGTGGAACGAACTTGCTCACTATTTTGCTATCTAATCACATTTTTAAAGGATTAAGTGGCTTTAAAAGAGTTTTCAAGAATCAACCAAAAACTATCATTTTTACTATTTTGTTGAGTACACAAACGACCTCATCAAAAATGGCGCCGCTGCCGGGGAATGGTAGCGTTGATTACATATATTGACTTTTCTTTTAGTTTACATTTTCTTTGTTGCTCATATTATCAAATCGTTTTTCATTTTAGGTTTCTTTCGAATTCTTTTTACGGGATAGTGTGTATTGTGTAAATTTCAGGAAATGGATTCTCTAGCGGAACAAATGGAAAACTTCACGAGAGAAATGACAACATTTGCTACAAGGTCTTCCAGAAAAAAAGAAAGCGAAGTACAAATACCCGAGGAGGTAGAGTTCCATGTAGGAGGTATAGCAGACGAGATGAGAAGAAGCCTTCATGAAACACAAGCAACCTATGAGAGACTCTTGAGTGGGTTCATGGAGGCTAGTCAAAATCGGTTTCTTAAGCTAGAGGAATCACTCGGTAGACTTGAAGGGCATTTAGGAATGATTGCAGAGAAAGTGTTAGGCGGAAAAGTGATGGACTCATGCGACTCTCTCAATCTTGGTAGTGCAAGGGCCATTTTAAGAAGCGGGAGATTAGTGAACAATGGAAGAAATGAGGGTGTCACTTTTGATAACAACAACTCACCATTTGAGGGTAGTGATAAGGAAGATGTAGCGCCAGAAAGAGAGAATGTTGATAAAGAGAAAGCTTCAGTTCCGGACGAATTAGAACCACCAAGAGGAAATCCTAGTGACAACACACCTCTCAACCGTAGTATCCCAAGAGTACCATACCCTGGGAGGTTAAAGAAGGATAGGTTGGAACAATCTTTCAAGGACATTTATGATGTACTATCTAAGGTAGCAATCAACCTACCTCTTCTAGAGGCAATTCAGAAGATGCCTGCGTATGGGAAGTTTTTCAAAGAATTGAATAAGGAGAAGTACAGGTTTAGGCCGAAGAATCAGGAGAGGCTTGACGAGAATGCAAGTGCGGTTATCCAGAAGAGACTTCCGCCGAAGCTTAAAGATCCTGGGAGTTTCATTATCAATATAACCATTGGTGGTGAGGATCAAGTTAGGGCTATGCTTGACTTAGGGGCAAGCATTAACTTGATGCCTTTCTCTATTTACCGGAAGTTGGGGTTGAATGAGTTAAAACCAACTAAAATGTCCCTCATTTTGGCAGATCAATCAGCTAGGCAACCGAGAGGAATAGTTGAGGATGTACTTATCCAGGTTGATAAGTTAATTATCCCTGCAGACTTTGTGGTGCTAGAAATGGAGACCGATCCGGATGAAAAAGACTCGGTGATTCTATTGGGACGTCCTTTTATGGCCACTGCGAAGGCAGTGATTAATGTCCATGAGGGAAAGTTGACATTGAAGGTTTTGGATGAGGTGGTGGAGTATAAAGTATTTGAATCTTTGGCTTGTCCAATTGGGTCCCATGATTGCTACAGTGTTGATATTTTGGATGAAATTGAGGAAGAAGCTACCATAAGGGAATGTTATCAAGTGGTAGTAGATGAGGTGATTACTGAAGAAAATGGTGTAGAGGATGGTTTAGTTGAGCAGTATGGGAGCGTAAAGGATGAAACCTCACCAAAGAAACTGGAGTTGAAAGAACTTCCTTCAAATTTGAAGTATGCGTTTTTGGAGGATAATCAAGCTTTTCCGGTTATCATTGCGGCTAACCTAGACTCAAGTGAGGAGCAGAGATTGCTTGTGGTTTTGAAGAAATATAGAAAAGCTATAGGATGGACATTAGATGACATCAAGGGAGTTAGCCCAACATTATGCATGCATAAAATTCTATTGGAAGAAGACACGAAGCCTACTAGGGAAGCACAACGTAGATTGAATCCGGTCATGCAAGAAGTGGTAAAGAAAGAAGTGTTGAAGCTGCTAGATGTGGGAATAATCTATCCAATTTCGGATAGTAGGTGGGTAAGCCCGATACACGTGGTACCCAAGAAATCCGGAATCACTGTTGTGAAGAATGAGCAAAACGAATTAATTCCGCAGCGGCTACAGACCGGATGGAGGGTATGTGTAGATTATAGGAAACTAAACACTAGCACTAGAAAAGATCATTTCCCTCTTCCTTTCATTGACCAGATGTTGGAGCGTCTCGCAGGTCATAGCCATTACTGTTTTTTAGATGGCTATTCAGGATATAACCAAATCGCCATTGCTCCTGAAGACCAAGAAAAAACGACATTTACTTGTCCTTTTGGAACATATGCATATAGGAGGATGCCCTTCGGGCTATGCAACGCTCCAGCCACTTTCCAGAGGTGCATGACCTCAATTTTTTCGGACATGGTAGAAAACATTATAGAAATCTTTATGGATGATTTTTCAGTGTTCGGAGCCTCATTTGATGATTGTTTGAGGAATCTATCTGTGGTGCTTCAGAGGTGTGAAGAGACAAGCCTAGTGCTCAATTGGGAGAAATGCCACTTTATGGTTAGAAGTGGTATTGTGCTAGGGCATGTGATTTCCGAAAGGGGCATTGAGGTCGACAAGGCGAAGATTGAAGTAATGAAGAGTCTACCTCCTCCTAGATCGGTCAAGGATATTAGGTCATTTTTGGGGCACGCCGGGTTTTATAGGCGGTTCATTAAAGACTTCTCGAAAATCTCAAGACCGTTATGTACCCTCCTTCAAAAGGATGTAGAATTCAATTTTGATGAAGCTTGTGGCATTGCCTTTGAGACTTTAAAGGAGGCCTTAACTTCGGCTCCTATCATCATGCCACCGCAATGGTGTTTTCCCTTTGAGCTTATGTGTGATGCATCCGATTATGCTATAGGGGCAGTGTTGGGACAGCGCATAGAAAAACTTCCACATGTCATTTACTATGCATCACGGACTCTCAATGACGCTCAGATGAATTATTCAACTACGGAAAAAGAGTTGTTGGCAATAGTATTTGCCTTGGAAAAGTTTAGGCAGTATTTGGTGGGCGTCAAGGTAGTTGTCTATACGGATCATGCTGCTATTCGGTATCTCTTGCACAAAAAAGACGCAAAACCAAGATTGATTAGGTGGATACTTTTATTGCAAGAATTTGACCTTGAGATTAGGGATAAGAAGGGTTGTGAAAATGTAGTGGCGGACCATCTGAGTAGACTAACTCAAGGAACTCTTATGGAGAATGAGGTGATTCCACTAAGAGAGTGCTTTCCCGACGAACAGTTGTGGGTAATACAGGAAAAAGACCCATGGTTTGCAGACATCGTAAACTTTTTGGCATCAAAGGTGATCCCTTCAGATTTGAATTCTCAAGCTAGGAAAAGGTTCATAGCTAGCACTAGATTTTACTTCTGGGATGAACCGTACTTGTTTAAACGAGGGCCAGATCAGATTATCCGAAGATGTGTTCCAGAATACGAGCAAGGAGATATTTTGAGATTTTGCCACGAGCGCGAGTGTGGAGGACATTATAGTGGTAAGAAAACAATGTTGAAAATTCTCCAAAGCGGATTCTATTGGACAACCTTGGCAAAGGATTCTTATGAATTTTGTTTAAGGTGTGATAGATGCCAAAGGTCGGGAAACATCGGAAAAAGGGAGGAGATGCCATTGAATAGTGAGCATGTGATCGAGTTGTTTGATGTATGGGGGTTAGATTTTATGGGGCCTTTTGTTACTTCCCATGGTTACAACTTTATCTTGGTGGCGGTGGATTATGTATCTAAGTGGGTGGAAGCAATCCCCACTAGAACAAATGATAGTCACGTGGTTGTTGGATTCATCAAGGAATGTATCTTCGCAAGGTTTGGAACACCAAGGGCAATAATAAGTGATGGCGGAAGTCATTTTTGTAATAGAGTCTTCAAGGCCTTATTGAAGAAATATGGGGTTCGGCACAAAGTGGCAACTCCATACCACCCTCAAACCTCGGGACAAGTGGAGGTGAGTAACCGGCACATTAAACAAATACTAGAGAAAACTGTCAACGGGACTAGGAAAGATTGGGCATCTAAACTGAGTGATGCATTGTGGGCATACAGGACAGCATACAAATCCCCAATAGGAATGAGTCCTTTTCGGATAGTATTTGGGAAAGCATGTCATTTACCGGTGGAGCTTGAGTACAACGCTTTATGGGCTATTCGGAAGCTAAACCTAGACCTTGACAAAGCGGGAGAGGAAAGGAAGCTACAACTTAGTGAGCTTGAGGAGTTCCGTTTGGAGGTCTATGAGAGCGCTAGGCTTTACAAGGAAAGGACCAAATTCTACCATGATAAGAAGTTAAGAAGAAAGGTTTTCCATCCGGGAATGTTAGTACTCCTATTTGAGTCCCGTTTGAGGTTATTTCCGGGTAAGCTTAAGTCAAGATGGACAGGACCTTATAGAGTTGTGCAAGTGTTTGTTCATGGCGCCGTTGAAATTGAGAGTTTGAAAAGGAGCGATAGGTTTAAGGTGAATGGCCATCGGTTGAAGCCGTATAGGGGAGGAGACCCAACTTGGGAGCCTGTTTCAAATGAAGAATTGACTGATCCGATTGGGTAACGATTGCTCTTCCTTTTTGCTTAAGTAGTTTTGATTTTCATATGCTTTTAATTTTCGCATTTCTTTTCCTTTAGTCTTTATTTCTCATTTTTGCCTTTATTTTGTTTCCGCATAGAATAAGGGTGTGAATTGGATTTTGGTAGTGGATTTAGGACATTTGTGCTTCTTTGCTATATGTGTTGTTGGAATTTTGTGTATGAATATTTGGAGGGCAATATGCCGGATGATGGGATATTTTGTTTTGCTCAAGCTTGTTGGGTTATTGCTTGAAACTTAGTGGGTTGCGCTTGTTGTTTATTTTCCACCTTTGAACATTGAGGACAATGTCAAATTTAGGTTTGGGGGTGCTTTTGCGCAACACCATGATGCTTGGTTTTCGAAAGAATTGTGTGCCAAAATTTTCAAAAATTTTTGCGATATTGCCATATTTAAGCATGCTTTGCTTGTGGAGATTGTTCTTTACATGATGTAGTGAGGAATTGTGCATGTTTGTGAGTGTTTGGTTTAGATTAACACCATGCCACTTAGGGTGTCATTGAACAAAATGCGTTAATCTTTTTCTCTTAATGTTGAGTGAATGATCAAATTTGCTTGAAGGCTAAGAATTAATAGTGGAGATTCCCGTGAGGATCACAAACACAGCCTTTAAAAAGCATACGTTGAGTTGTAAACATTCACTCTTTAAACACTCACTCTAAACACTCATACAAGCATGTTTTGGTCTCATTTGCACTAAATGTTGTTTGCCATAGAATATTATGGTCTGCTTGTGGATGCCTTATTTTGCTTAATGGACGAATCTTTAGAAATGATTTTAGGCGATGCATGTGAAAACCTCTTTGGCCTAAACACTTCCAACCACTTGAATATGTGTGCTCCCAAGCCCATTTGAAGCCAAACACATTTGAAGCATTTCTTTCATGAACCACATCTACATGAACCTTATAGCCTTAAAATACTTGACCTACCTTGACCAAACGATTCGCTAAGGCTTAGGAACTCAATGTAAAATTTTGAATGTATAAATATAAGGTGTGTACCAAGGCATGTGAATGTGTGTAAGAGTCTTGCAAAGCAAGAAATGTTTGAAAATGAAAAAGAAAACAAAAGCTTGTAAAGAATGAGAAAAGAAAAGAAAGAAAAGAAATGAAGAGCATGAAAAGAAAAGAATTGGCAAGAAAAGAAAAGCAAAGAAAAAGGAATAAAGAAATTAGGCACAAAGGGCCTAGAAAAGGAAGAGAAGTAATTGAGCTACTCAAGTTGAAAATAGGAGTAACATACACATGTGTAATTGTGAGCCTGGACACCTTGAAGTGTGAACATATGTGGGAATCTTGTGGAACTTAAAGAATTAGAATGTATGCCTTAATGAAATCATTAGGTCCCTTGATATCCATTTCTTCCATTCTTTGTTTCACCATGACCTTAGGCCCCATTACAACCAAAGAAAAGACCTTCATGATCTTTAGGATTGTCCATTTTGTACAATTTGGTTGATGCATGTTCTTTCTAATTCATGGCTTGCAATTCCATTCATGAGATCACTTTTCAGAAAATTGCGTTTTAATGTTTAGCATGTGCAATCAATTTGTTGCCATAACATGAACTCATATTGCACATGTACATATTTGAGTGAACCTAGGAGTCTTGGAGAAAAGAAGAGAGAATCCGGTGAGATTTAGTATCAAAGCGAATTACATTCTAAACTAATAGCACCTTTGCTTTGAAGCTTTGGCATTTTGAATGTAAGATCGCATTGCGTACAATTATGTCTAAGGTGGCACGTTTTTGATCATAACTATACACGCTCTTGCATGTTTAAATCCTCACAATGGCATAACTGTTTTAATCTCTTCATTTTGGCTTCGCACATTGATCATTTGAAGTAAAAACCTTTGAAATATCTCTATGCATGTTTTTGGGGGTGTGCTTGTTATTATGTTTGCTCGAGGACTAGCAAAAGATTGGTTTGGGGGTATTTGATCAAGCCAAAATTGGTATGATTTTGGCCCTCATTTCCGTTTCTTTTTGCTTGATTCTCGGGCATTTCCCCGTGTTTAATGTTGTTAAATTGAGTGTTTCAGGTTTTATTAGGTTTCAGAAGCAATTGAGATAAAGGTGGAGGACTTGTGCAAAAATGTCTCACAAATGAGAAGAAACAGGGCATTTTCGCCACATAGGCAATGGAGGTCGCCACTTGAGCGCCATGGCGACAGAAGAGTTCCCCAAGGCATCAAAAGGTCGCCACTTGGGCGCCACTTGAGCGCCATGGCGACAGAAGGTCACAAAAACAATCAGGTGTGGTCGCCACTTGGGGTCGCTCTGGCGACCTCCCTTGCAAGTGGCGACCTAGTGCACTCAAGGCATGGTCGCCACTTATGGTCGCCAGAGCGACCTTGATGCACAAAGGGCGACCTCTTCACATTTCCAAGGTCGCCACTTATGGTCGCCAGAGCGACCTTGATGCACAAAGAGCGACCTCTTCACATTTCCAAGGTCGCCACTTATGGTCGCCAGAGCGACCTTGATGCACAAAGAGCGACCTTTACACATTTTGGTCATGTTCGCCACTTGACAAAGAGCGAGAAAGATGGTTTTCAGAGCGACCTTTTCATCTAACCGTTTTACGCTCCATGGTCGCCAGAGCGACCAAATAGCGACCAAGGCTCCACATCAGCGAATCAAGTCGTTACCAGTACATGTCCATGAGTGAGTATATATATGAGCGTCTCTTCACTTTCAAAATCATCGAAAATCAGAGAGAAAATTGTAAGAATTCATTTCAGATCTAGATCAACTTCCATGGCTCATTTTTCATCATCCTCCATTTCTCTCCTTGAACTCATCTAATCCATCCAACCCTCAACACAAAACCTTGATTACTTCACTACATCATTCCTCATCCCACCATTTTCTCCACCAAAATCCTTAGTAACTTTCCACCAAAACACCCACATTCCAAGACATTTCCTCAACCTCCATTCCTTGCATCTAGGAGCATAGAGGAGAAGAAGGATTGAGCTTAAAGAAGGTGACCCAAGGGTTATTTCCTTATCATTTACTTCTTTTCATTTATTGCAATTATGTGTAACTAAACCCCTAATCTAGGGGATAGATTTGAGGAACAATTGGTTGTGGGTTTAGTCTAGCTTGTAATGAATCTCTTATGTGTTCTATTCATTCAATTTAATTAGATTTCATTCATTATAATTGACTTGTATATCACTTGTTGATTGCTATCTTGAGTGGAATAATTTGTTATATATTCACATGTGGATTGACAACCTTTGTGTGATTAAGAACCCATTGGATAGGATAGATTAGTGGTGGGTATATCAACCCCACTAATCTAAGCCTCTAAGTGGTTAACATAATGAGATTGGTACATTAATGATGCTAGTAGCTTACCCACATCCAAGTGTTAATCGATCTATTCCCTAGTTCTCTCATTAATTGATTTTATCACTATTCTTATCAAGGTGTTGAGTATTCTATTTTTCATAACATTTTTGTGTATTTTCATTTGAGTAGCTTAGCATTGGTGGCTTTAGAAACCACACATTTATCCAACTCTATGATTTGTTTTATTGTTTTAAGATTAGTCAATTTATCTAATTAACACTCCATTCCCTGTGGAACGAACTTGCTCACTATTTTGCTATCTAATCACATTTTTAAAGGATTAAGTGGCTTTAAAAGAGTTTTCAAGAATCAACCAAAAACTATCATTTTTACTATTTTGTTGAGTACACAAACGACCTCATCACCTAACGGCTAGTAGACCGGATATTTGCTTTAGTGTAGGCTTGTGTGCTAGATTCCAAGCTAATCCAAAGGAATCTCACTTAAAAGCCGTCAAGAGAATCATTAGGTACATCAAAGGTACTCATAATCTTGGTTTATTTTATTCATTTGATACCAATGATATTCTTGTTAGCTATTGTGATGCCGATTGGGCGGGAAATATAGATGATCGTAAAAGCACATCCGGCGGTTGCTTTTATGTTGGTAATAATTTGGTTTCTTGGTCTAGTAAGAAACAAAACTCGGTTTCCCTTTCTTCTTCCGAAGCCGAATACATTGCGGCCGGAAGTGCATGCACTCAATTACTTTGGATGAAACAAATCTTTAAGGATTATGAGATAGAACAAGGAAAAATGACACTTTATTGTGATAACTTAAGTGCCATTAACATCTCTAAAAATCCGGTTCAACACTCACGCACAAAGCACATTGATATTAGGCATCATTTCATTAGAGATCTTGTTGAACAATCAATTGTAACTCTAGAGCATATGCCTACTAAAAATCAACTTGCAGACTTGTTCACCAAGCCCTTGGACAAAGAGAGGTTTAAAACTCTTAGAATGTCCATTGGCATGATTTGTGTTGATTGATGTGCTTGTGTGAATGTGGGTGGCTTGATAAGCAAAACTTTATTTGTATATCAATATCTTTGAGAGCTACTCACTTGAGAAGTAATGATCTTAAGCTAATAACTCTTATTGTTTCTAGATCATGCACTTGAGCTTGAAAATCTTATTTTTGAAAAGTGCACAAATGCTTCTCTTATATGTTTTAGTTTTGAGTATATGTGGTTGAATATGTGTAGATAATGGATGCATTTAGAAGCCTATTGCTTAGTACATGATAAATGATCTATGATATGTATCCATTTTGCTTCGACACTACATAGTATTCAACGAGCACCCTCTTGGAAAGGGCTACACGCATTGGTTGTGAAGCCGCCCAATGTTGGAAAGGGCTACGCCTTTGTGTTGAGTGAAAGCCGCCAAGAGGTGTATATGTTTTTGTTAGAAAAATCAAAGAAGAGTTGAAAAGAATCATTAAAAAAAAAAAATCTTTGATTCTAAGCCTAAAAGAAATTTAAAAAAAAAAAAGGCTTAATGGTGTATAGTTGAGAATTATGAAAAGCTCGGGTTGACAAACAGAAACGGGAAAACGAGCCACATGCACACACACGTTCACATGTTGATAACTATTCTTTTAAAGTGAAAATACAGATGAATATCGGTTTGACTTATTTTTGGAAATGCTTTAGTTGGATAGGTGTGGAAATTGTTTGCATGTTGATATCACAATTACTCCTTCTATATATGTGAGAAGCATTCACACACACACATATTTTGCTTATGTGCTTGATGACTCGCTTTTTGTGTCGTTACCAAATCGCGAATTACCAAAAGAATGTTTATAACATGAATCTTTACGCAATATATTTTAAGTTATGAAAATGAGTATTGTGGTAAGCTTAGAATTCATTTCACAGGGAATTAGAGAAATATGTTGATTTAATTAGCTAATCTATAAACAATAAAATAAATCATAAATGATGAATGAGTGTATGGTTTGTCAAACCATCAAACATACATGCAAAATTAACCTAACTAAAAATATGGTGATATGAAAAATAGAAGACTCACAATCTTGATAGGAAAAATGGATATAAACAATTAATGTTGATGCTAGGGAATTGATTGATTAGCAAGTAGGTATGGGTATTGCTTTTTAAGCCACTTTAAGAACCAATCTCTACATGTTAACCAATTTAGGTTTAGATTAATGTGGTTGATATACCCTCCACTAATCCATCCTATTTATTGGGTTCTTAATCACTCAAGTGTGTCAATCCAAGAGTGATTATATAACATGTTATTCTAAACAAGATTGTAATTAACAAGTGGGTATACAAGTCAATCACATAATGAATAGAATCTAATGAATTAATAAATAGAACACATATAGAGATTCATTACAAAGCTTAAGCAAAAACCCACAACCAAATGTTTATCAAATCAATCCCCTAGATTAGGGGTTTAATTACACATAGTAGCAATCAAATAGAAACAAGTAAATGGTAAGGAAATCACCCTTAGGCCACCTTCTTTAGTGCTTGATCCTTGTTCTCCTTTGATGCTCCTAGATGCAAAGAATGGAAGAGGAGGATGTGTCTAGATAGGTGGATGGCTTATGGTAAGTGACAAAGGATTTGTGATGGAGAAAATGGTAGGGAAGGAATGGTCTAGGGAAGTAATCAAGATTTGGTGTGAGGTTTTGGATGAAAAAGATAAGTCCAAGTATAGAAATGGAGGAGTTTGGGAGATGATTAATGGAGGAAAAGGAGATTGGTAGAAGAGAATATGCTCTGAAATCTGTAAAAGTTGATGAATTTATAGGCTAGGAAAGCTAGGGTATGAAATGGGTATGAAATGACAAGAATACCCCTCCTGATTGCCAACATAGGAATTCCTACGCTGGAATTCCAACGCGGTCGCCACTTGTCCTTCTAGGTCGCCATGGCGACCTCAAATGGCGACCTCTCATGGATTCTTCTGTCGCCATGGCGACCAAATGGCGACCATTCCCACGTTGGAATTCCTATGTGGTCGCCATTTGCAAGTGTGGGTCACTATGGCGACCTCAAATGGCGACCATGAGATGCTTTGCAATTTCCTCTGTCGCCATGGCGACCATGTGGCGACTTTTCTTACTCAAATAGCGAGAATGCCCTGTTTCACCTATTTGTGAGTCTTTTTGCACCAAATTCTTCATCTTCTTCACAAATGCCCTTGAGTTCTAATAAAACCTGAAACACTTGATTTAACGACATTAAATACAGGGAAATGCCCGAGAATCAAGCATAAAGAGACGGGAATGAGGGCCAAAATCATACCAATTTTGGTTCGATCAGTGCTTGATTCATTAGCAATGTGAGAATATTTTTGAGAGATTAATGAAAATCTATGATTCTCTCTTGGACTTTGAAAAGTGACAAAATATTTTCTCTTATTGCTTGAATGTGTGAATGTGTGAATGTGTGAATGTATGAGTCCCTTGTGAATGAATCTACTTGGTGATAATATGTAGAGCATATGTTAAGGGGGAGCTTTAGTTTATTCAACTACGCTTTCTATACGATTTGTTTGCTTTATATCTCGTTCTTTATCTCTTGTGTCCTTTGTCTATTCCTTGACAAAAAGGGGGAGAAATTGTATTCCTCACCATGTTTAACATAGGGGAGATGTGTATACCTCTTTTGTGCTTATTGGAGACTTTGTCTTAAGGGGGAGAATTCTTGTTCTAAGGGGGAGAAAAGAATTCTTACCTTATTTGTGTTAAGGTGTTTAAGGGAGAGCGTTAAATGTGATAACATTTATTCACTTGAGATAATGCATTGTTTGTTAGAGATAAGGAAAGTTTTATTTTTGCTTATGTGATAATTTCTCACCATTCTTCTTTGGAAGAAGTTCTCTTGTTGGTTGTTTCTTTTCTCATAGGTACTTTGGAGTTCAAAGAAGGGATTCTTGAAGACTCAAGAAGACTTGAAGACCTTTTAGTCTAGGGATCTCTTTGTAATGTGAGGATGAGAGAATGCTATCAACATTAAGTCTATTGGAGTGATCAATGTTTGGTGAGGATGAGGTTTTGCCATGGAATAGCCAAAAGGGGAGATTGTAAGATCTTTTATTTGTATTGGTTTGATTCCATTGCAAAACTCTCTATATTTGTATTAGTAGTTGCTTAAGTGCTAAGGTATCAAGATTCTTCTCCCTTTTGCAAGGCGTTAGCGCACACACATACAATTCATACATGTGTGTCCCTGCATCGTGGTTCAAACATTTGGTATAACACTTTCACACACATTTAGCATGCACATGCATTTTTCTTATTGTTGACAATCTTGTAGAATTGCATGTTTTCTCACTATCGCTTAGATATGGCATGCTTGTGTTGCATAGTGTTTATTTGTTTGTGTTTTTTGTGTTTTGGACTTGTAATTGTTCTTAATTGATTCCTTATTGAGTCCCGGTCATTTTGGTTACTCATTTGTTAAGTTTCGAGTCCAAACGATGTAGCTACGCTATTTTTCGTTCTCATTCGTTGAGTTGTGTTCGTTATCGTTTTCCGAGATGAATTCTCAACCATTTGTCAAAGTTTCATAGTCTTTGTTGTGTGTGAGGTATTCACGATTTGTAATCCAAAAACGGATTCAAAATCGGAGTTCGAATGCCCGAATACGGCTGAAGAACGTGAGAGGTGCGCGGGAGGAGAACCATGGCCAAAGGCCATGGCAAGGCATCCACGTGTGGAGGCCGTGTGCCATACGGCCCAACCAGCCCTCTGGTCACATGTGGCACACGCGCCCCACACGTGGGCAAGGCTAGAATGGCCTAATTTTTATGGACAAAAATACCCTTCTTCCTTCTCCTTTAAATGACTTCTCTTCCCTCAATTTTCAAATGACTTGAACATCATCAAATTTGATTTCTGCAGAAATGTTCTTGATTTTGATTTACTTACTTTGATCATAACTTCTTCATACGAACTCGAAATCGAGTGATTTAAGAGTCAAAATTGTTGGTCTCGACGAGAGCTACAAACCCCAAGCAGTTTCAGAGGTATTTGATTTAGTCATTTTTCACAGCACTCTGATTTTCAGTACGAGGTCCATTAGTTGTATGTGAAACTTCTTCTATTGCAATTTCTTTTGATCATCTCTATGATTCTTTCTATTTGATTGTTGAAATATGTTGAGAAGTATGTTAGATCATATGCTAGGGTTGTATAATTGATTAGTTAATTGAGTTTAGCTTTGTGATTTCTCTTAAACATATTTTTGCTAAACTTGAGATTGATTGAAATTGATTCTAGAAATTGTTTTTATAATGTGCTTCATGTTATCTTCTAGGCTCAATTTCTTGATATAAGAACTAAGATGTTTGTGACATATATTGAATATCTTAATCTTGTTCTTATTGTTTTTGACATGCTTTGATTTCTAGATAGATTTGTGATTGTGTGTTGATAGTATATTCTAGATTATCATTAAGCATGCTCATAGAGTGTGTTTGATCTACTTACTCTATTTGTGTGTGCTTGCATCATTTGTATCACCTAGATCATTGCCTTGTAATAGGTTGAAGTCTTTTGTCAAGGTGAGTGAAGCCTATTTGACTTGAGCAAGAAGACTTGGCTAAGAAAGGTTTCCGGATTGCCAAGCAAGAAGCCTTAGTTAGAATTAAGGTGATTCGGATAACTAAGCAAGAAGTCTTAGCAAGGAGTTTAATACTCCGGATGGTTGAGTTAGGATAGCTTAACTAGGATCTCTTGATCTAGATTGCTAGGTAAAGAAATCTTCCTAGAGGCTTTTTAGTCTTGGATAGGAATTTGCTCTCTAGAGGTGTGGGATACACCTTGGATAGAGAGTAGGTTAGGTAATTCACTAGGCCTTTGAGAGGTGATTAGGATTTGATAGCTTGAAGTGGATATAATAGTGTTGATAGCTTTAAGTGTGTAAGTTCTTTTCGTATAGTGGATTTGCTTTGCCGGTGGTTGTGGATTCAACCCGTGGATGTTTCCTCTTTGAGGTTTTACCACGTAAAAACATTGTGTCTCATTTTTGCTTTATATTTCCTTATCTTCCATATGTTCTCTTGTATTGATTCTTTTGTATATTGATGCTTACATGAATTGATTCATAATATACAATTGCTATATCATTACAAGTATTCATTTTCATTCTTATATTCCGCATCTTTTTGAATATTGGGAGTATTTGGGACTATACCTATTCACACCCCCCCACTCTAGGTATAAAACACTAAACTTTAAAGGGAATTTCAGATAGACTCTCCGATCATCCTGATAATGAAAAGACTTTTATCTATTGACGGTTCTAGAAAAAGTATTTCATTGTGATCCAGTTCAATGCACCTAGTGTACTAGATTCTTTTACTCGAAGACCCTTTGATGATTTTAGACTCATCACAACGCATTTGATCCCACTCAAATGCTAGTACAAGAATTCTACAACTTTAACAAGATAAAGGTGCCCAACCTTTAACTTAAGTTGTGAATGTTATTCAAGACTAACTAAAGAATTGTGTCTACCTCATACATATCCAGATGTACGAACAATTCTTCTTTTCTCATAGTCTTTTGACCTTATGATTATTTACTTTGACAATTATAATAATAAATGCTATATAAGATTTTGTTAACAAACAGAAATCACTTTATTAATATAAAAAGATTGTCAAGTACAATATTACACTCTTGCTATTGAGCATAACCCTAACACCATGTGGTCCTGGAATGAATCAAGTATTTTCTACTAAAGTCTATCTAAAAACCTGCGTATAAACTATAACAAAAAATCCATCAACCACAAACCATGAGTTCTCAATTACAGTCTACCTCAAAACCTGCGTATAAACTGTAACCAAAAACCCACAAAGCACAAACCAAGCATTCTCAACCACAGTCTACCTCAAAACCTGCGTATAAATTGTGACTGAAAACCCATTAAGCACAAGAACAAGAGAACCAAAATTTACGTGCAATATCCTGCTATAATAAATTCTATCCATTCAATTGAATATTGACTGAGAATGGTAAAACCCACTCGCATCTCAACCTTTATACTATCAAAACCCTAAATTCAAGCCTAGCATAAACCATGTATCAACAAGAATAAATAATCATGAATTGAATGAATCAAAACTTAAATTTAAGAAAATATAGTCAATTCTAACAAAGAGTATTCATAGAGGTTCACACTGATTCCCTAGTATGGAGTTAGTTACACATAGTTGAAATAAATAGAAGAGAGAAGTGAATGATAAAACCCATGGAAACAGTTGACACTCTTCCAATCTCTGAAGCTAAAATCTTCTCCTTCGTCTTCGAATCTTCTATGTGCGAGGTGGATGAGAGTTTTTGAGTGATTTTGTCTGTGTAGAATGTCTGTCTAATTGTTAGAGATGAACCAGACCTTTCAGAATAAAGAATCCTCTATTTATATCTTCACGGGCCACTGGGTGAAAAAGCCCTATTTTCTCTTGGAAAGGCCAAACCTCTGCAGGTACCGCCGCCGCTTTGGCAGCGGTTGTGGCAGCAGTCTTCAGAAATTTGGAACGCTGCCATTGTGGCAGCAGTGAGGCAACGCTTTGGACAGCGGCCTCCTCTGCTCCATTAATCGCTACGACGATTGTTACTGAAAATAGCAGCGGTCTTGAGAGTGGTTTGCTTAATTGCATAAAAGACCCTTGACTTCTCCAAAATAGCATTTTTCATCTGAAATTCTTCAAACATATCAACTTGATCCAATAACCTAGAAACACTTAAACACACCCATTAAACCCCCAAAAGACTCGAGAAACAAGCAATTGATAGGAGAAATAGGGATAAAAAACATATACAATAAATGACCGATCAAATACCCCAAAACCTATCTTTTGCTAGCCCTCGAGCAAAACAAGAAAACAAAAACTAAAAACTAAACCTAGAAAAACAAATCCTAACTAAGCCACTTTCGTAGGGAACACGATAGCATTGAGCATATGCTACAAGCTTTTAAACCTCTAGGTGTCCCTAGTAGGAGGAGTTTTATCTCCTGAGGGTTTACAACTATGACACCCACAAACATATCCAGCGGCATACTGTCATCCAAAATACCACGATTTGTGCCCAGGTTGAGATAACATGCAACAGCCAATGAGTAAAGACTACTACCTAACCATAAATCTGAAAACATTGCTCAATTTAAGGTGAAAAGCCTAAACTCAAACAATCTAGCTTCGAGGATACATCATCAAATGCCATAGATATAATTCGCCTCGACTCTAATTCTCACAGGATATCGCTCAAATTTCACACAGAACTTAGGCAAAAACACTCATCAAGCATATGCGAATGGAATTTATGAACAAGAAATATCAAGTATTATCGCATATGAATATATCATTAAAACAACACTTGATTTGTATGCAAAAGATCTCATGAAAAGAATCAAACAATATGAACAAGATAATCACATGCTCTATCTCTACTATCATAACAAGGATAACCAGCAGATCAAATAGACTTTCATTTAGATTGTAATAGGGCCATTGGGTGAGGGTTCAAGAAAGAACGAAAAATTGGAATTCAACAACCTAGGATCATACCATGAGGTCTTCGATTACCTTTTCGGCTTCGCACACACATCTTGGTCTTCTTTTCAATTTGAATAACACCACTTACATCACACCATATACTATTTTTTTTCTTCTTGTCAAACTCCTTTTTGAATAAATACACACTTTGCAATCTTCTTTGACTCAATTGCGCTTACAGATCCCTTTTTTCACTTTTTTCACTTTTTTCACTTTTTTTTGAATGATTGAATTCAGCTTCGAAACTTTTGGATTGAATGCGGCTCTTCCTCTCCTCAGTCTTAGCATTGAAATCTGCACATAGTTACAGTTACATGCAGAAATAGTACCTTTTCTTCACTATCTCAAAATATGATCCCAAGCTATAAGGTTAGGCTTAAGATATTGGCTCATTTGGGTTACAGTTAATGTGGTGAAGAAAGAAAAAGGCTATCAGTGTTTGGCTTCAAACAGGGTTATAGAGCACACACATAAGGTAGGAAATATTTCAGGCCTTTTAAGTAGCTAAAACACACATAGTCTATCATCACTTCCACTTGTTCGTCTTACTCAAGATCAAAATTTAACATAAATTTAACATGTGAAATATTTTAAATATTTTATGATGATTGTTCTATAATGCTCAATGTACTACCTATAAAGATCGAATCTAATGCTAAGAACCTATTGAGTGTTTAAAGAGTAAAAACAACAGGACCCTTATAATATGTCATTTATGTCCGCTTTTTGGTTTAGTGAACTCACAAGGGTAGTCTCCACTATTAATCAAGACAATTCAACTCAGCATTCTATCCACTATCATATCAGAGCATGTCATAAGTTTTGAAAACTAAAATGTAATACCCTAAATGGCAAGATGTTAGTTTAAACTCATTGAGTAAAGCATATTATCTCTAAGGCACACTTCAAAGTATCTTGTCTTGAAAAACGATGGAACGAAAGACTCTAAAATAAAACAAAAATTGACTCACAAACAGATTAGTCACACCCCCAAACCTAAATCCAACATTGTCCTCAAAGTATGAAAATGAAAACACATGACAACGCAGATAAAGACAAGGAAGCGAGAAATGGACACCACAAAAATAATAGAAGCAAAGTCAATCATAATAAATAGAATCCACAAAGTTAATACTGAGTACCACAATTTGAAAGCTAAAAATAAAAAGGAAAAAGAAAAAGGAAAAATAAAAAGAAAATAAAAAGAAAATGTGAAAAGAAACATATCAAGCTGTAGACTCAGGTCCGTCTACAGTGCCTCTAGCAGTCGTCATCACGCTGCTGGCTCGGGCCAGTCCCATAAAAGTCACCTCCAGGAATTGCAGTGAAATCTCCATGCTGGGTAGCAGTCTCTGGAACTGTAGCATCAGAACCTGAAACATATGAGTAAGAGGGGTCAGATGGCTGGGCGGGCCGAACTGTGGCCCAGTGGATCTCATCTATCGAAATCTGCATGCTGCCCAGGTGCGAGTACATATCGGTCCTCAAGATGTCTATCTCCGAATGGACGTAGCCCTTCATCGTGGATAACATGTAATATAACCACCCAGGCCTCTGCTGCTGTGATGACCCAGCCCATGTACCTGTCTGATATCCAGGCACATGATCTCCATAAGCTTACTGTGTTAGATCACGACCCTGCTGGTCCTTAACCTGCTGGTCTTGCTCCTCCATAATATCGTCCCCTCGACGCCTCTTCCGTGCAGCGAACTCTCCTATCGTGGGCAGTCCACGTACACTCGCCTGGGTATTCCATGTCAGCAGGGAGAGTGGAGTGGCGGGCTCTGATGTGTCATCCCTGGCGTCGTCATCAACTACTAAGCTAGCTACTGCACACATAGTTGTAATCAAGCACGGGAAGATAATGCTAGTGCCCACCTATCGCCCACAACCATGAATCTCCTTCTTAATAAAACTTTGACATCATAGTATCTCCCTGTCCTGATCGCATATAGTACCTAGGATACCTCCTTGAAGATCTCCCCTGTATGGCTCGTCGGCTTGAGAGAAGCCGAAATGAAAAGGTTCCAAAAGTCACTATCCAGATACAAGTCACCCCTCAGCAACCTCTGCCCATTCCATCCAGCTGCTCCCACTCTGCGAAGCTCACACCCTATATCATACTTGTTTGGCCACGTTGCTTCAATACTCTCCATCGGTGGCAGGTTGTAATATTCATTGATTTTCTCTACAGTGACCACCACAGGCACTCTCCTAACAATAACCACCCTATGTGTGGCAAACTACGAGTCCACCATATTCGTATAAAACTCATGGGCTAAGGTGATGTTGGCATTACAAGGTCTCCTAACATACCCAGCCCATCCTCTAGCCTTAACAGTGGCAGGGATAGGAGTCTCACCCAATTCTTCCAGTGCTATCCCCCTCTCCAGAATGAAATTCCGCTAGTTCTTTAACCTTTCCCTGTAATCTGGATTGCCAAAAAACGACTGCTCAACCAGCCTTTTATCTCTCCTCCTACTAGGGTCTGAAGGAGCATGGCCTCCTCTGATAACTGTCCTCACCATACCTGGGGAAAAATGCAAGCACACAAAAGCAAATTAGAAACCAGAATGGGAAAAACATTGTAACAAAATTTCAACAGCAATCCGACAATGCTATTAGTAAACCATAACTTCTCATCAGTAAAAAACCTGCACATTCTCCACTTCCTACTCACTAACACAATCAACACACAGTATAATATCACAAAGTTCAATTTTATGCACTAAAACAGCTCAATACATTGTTATACTATCGTGTTGATGGCTATTGGTGGTTTATGACTGTTCCAATTCGCGTCTAACCTATAAGTAACCATAAATTAAACACATGCTCTTAAGAATCATACTTCACAGTCGAAATTCCTACTCGTTGGCCTAAAAACCGAAATATGGCAATGAGAATACTAGTAGAGAAACAACAATGAAACAAGCATGGCAATAAATGAATTAAACATGTAATTATTCAAATAGATTAAGGTTGAAGAGCATACCTTGAGACTTGGGGGCGTGAATGGAGGTAAGTGGAGAGGGAGGAAGAAGAAAAGAGAAGGAAAATTTGAGGCAACATTATTCTAACTGTCGCACGAAGCGACCTTTTATTTTTAGGGCAGAACCACTGCCACTATTGCTGCCAAAGACGCAGCGGTCCGGTAGCGGTAGACGCTGATTGGGCAGCTGCAGCGGCAGCGCCAAATGCACCATTTCACTTAGAACCGCTGCCACAGACGCAGCAGTCTGGCATTGGTCCGGCAGTGATCCGGCAGCGGTTCACGTCAGGTGTAACCGCTGCCACACCGCTTTGGTTCCCTCTTGAAAAATAGCAGCGGTATTTAGGATAGAGGTGACCGCTTCCCAAACCGCTGCCACACCGCTTTGGCATCTGCAGCGGTGTCATCAGATCGGTTGTATTATTATTATTTAAAAAAAAAACAAAAAAAACAATAGGGGGACTCTAAATCATGACTCGACAAAATAGATGGGTAAAAGAAAATACATGGGTCTTGTAGTTTTGGTGGCAATGACTTTTGAAGGACTGCATTAGCACTTCCGGTCATGAATTCTTGATGATTCTCCACAAATCTTGTTTTGTATGTATGAAAGCTCTTGAAAAACTTAGCATATGCTGGCATCTTTTGAATCATCTCTAATAGGGGCAAGTTGACATTGACTTTTAAAAGGATGTCATAGATGTCTTTTTATGACTTTTCCAACTTGCTCTTTTACAGTTTCCCTAGGAATGGAATGAGAGAAACATATGGATTTGCTGACTTGTGTAGGAGTGGTGAAACTTTTGATTTTTCCACCACTATCTCTTCCTCCTGGGATATGAGATTCTCTTTTGAAGGACCTGAAACAGTAACAGATTTATCAGAAAGTTCAGCAGGTATATCATCAGTTAGTACCTTACCATTTTGGAGAATCGTCATTGTCTTAGCTTGCTCAGTGTAACTTGGAAACTTTCTCTGTTCGTTTCTTTGATTGGCCTTAGCTAATTGCCCAATTTGTATCTCTGTCTTCTTCATTGAAGCATGAATATTCTGAAATTGTACATTGTTATGTTGCTGCATCTGCTCCATTTGTTGCTCTATACGTTAGAGCATATCTTCTATTGATGACCTCTTGGGTTGGAATTCAGAATTTTGTTGAGCTCCAGTATTAATCTGTCTCTGATTGCTATTGTTGCTTCCCCATTGATTACCGGTTCCTTGATTATTGTTTTCCCATTGATTACCAGTGTTTTGATTGTTGTTTGACCATGAAAAGTTGGGATGATTTCTCCAGCATGGATTGTAAGTGTTGGAATATGGATCATTCCTAGGTCTGGGATTATAATTGTTCATTGCTTGAACTTCTTCTTCCTCAGGTCCAGGACCTGCTGCCTGGTGTTCTCCCATAAACTCTCTTTGTTTCAATTGCCCAATTTCAGTAGCAAAATGATGAGGTCGTTTGTGTACTCAACAAAATAGTAAAAATGATAGTTTTTGGTTGATTCTTGAAAACTCTTTTAAAGCCACTTAATCCTTTAAAAATGTGATTAGATAGCAAAATAGTGAGCAAGTTCGTTCCACAGGGAATGGAGTGTTAATTAGATAAATTGACTAATCTTAAAACAATAAAACAAATCATAGAGTTGGATAAATGTGTGGTTTCTAAAGCCACCAATGCTAAGCTACTCAAATGAAAATACACAAAAATGTTATGAAAAATAGAATACTCAACACCTTGATAAGAATAGTGATAAAATCAATTAATGAGAGAACTAGGGAATAGATCGATTAACACTTGGATGTGGGTAAGCTACTAGCATCATTAATGTACCAATCTCATTATGTTAACCACTTAGAGGCTTAGATTAGTGGGGTTGATATACCCACCACTAATCTATCCTATCCAATGGGTTCTTAATCACACAAAGGTTGTCAATCCACATGTGAATATATAACAAATTATTCCACTCAAGATAGCAATCAACAAGTGATATACAAGTCAATTATAATGAATGAAATCTAATTAAATTGAATGAATAGAACACATAAGAGATTCATTACAAGCTAGACTAAACCCACAACCAATTGTTCCTCAAATCTATCCCCTAGATTAGGGGTTTAGTTACACATAATTGCAATAAATGAAAAGAAGTAAATGATAAGGAAATAACCCTTGGGTCACCTTCTTTAAGCTCAATCCTTCTTCTCCTCTATGCTCCTAGATGCAAGGAATGGAGGTTGAGGAAATGTCTTGGAATGTGGGTGTTTTGGTGGAAAGTTACTAAGGATTTTGGTGGAGAAAATGGTGGGATGAGGAATGATGTAGTGAAGTAATCAAGGTTTTGTGTTGAGGGTTGGATGGATTAGATGAGTTCAAGGAGAGAAATGGAGGATGATGAAAAATGAGCCATGGAAGTTGATCTAGATCTGAAATGAATTCTTACAATTTTCTCTCTGATTTTCGATGATTTTGAAAGTGAAGAGACGCTCATATATATACTCACTCATGGACATGTACTGGTAACGACTTGATTCGCTGATGTGGAGCCTTGGTCGCTATTTGGTCGCTCTGGCGACCATGGAGCGTAAAACGGTTAGATGAAAAGGTCGCTCTGAAAACCATCTTTCTCGCTCTTTGTCAAGTGGCGAACATGACCAAAATGTGTAAAGGTCGCTCTTTGTGCATCAAGGTCGCTCTGGCGACCATAAGTGGCGACCTTGGAAATGTGAAGAGGTCGCTCTTTGTGCATCAAGGTCGCTCTGGCGACCATAAGTGGCGACCTTGGAAATGTGAAGAGGTCGCCCTTTGTGCATCAAGGTCGCTCTGGCGACCATAAGTGGCGACCATGCCTTGAGTGCACTAGGTCGCCACTTGCAAGGGAGGTCGCCAGAGCGACCCCAAGTGGCGACCACACCTGATTGTTTTTGTGACCTTCTGTCGCCATGGCGCTCAAGTGGCGCCCAAGTGGCGACCTTTTGATGCCTTGGGGAACTCTTCTGTCGCCATGGCGCTCAAGTGGCGACCTCCATTGCCTATGTGGCGAAAATGCCCTGTTTCTTCTCATTTGTGAGACATTTTTGCACAAGTCCTCCACATTTATCTCAATTGCTTCTGAAACCTAATAAAACCTGAAACACTCAATTTAACAACATTAAACACGGGGAAATGCCCGAGAATCAAGCAAAAAGAAACGGAAATGAGGGCCAAAATCATACCAATTTTGGCTTGATCACAAAATAGTCTATCTTTTTCATCATCTGTGTCATTTGAATAGAACTTTCTATGTTAGCATATATGGTATACATTCCTTTCTTCCTCCTGGAATTCTTATGACGAGAGTTCTAGGCCAACTTTTCAAAGATAGCGTACAACTCATCAAGCTGTTTGTCATACATAGATCCTCCACAGGCATTGTTCACTAAAAGACCTGACACTTCAGTCAAACCATCATAAAACCACTAACACAACTGATTAGTAAGAAACCCATGCCGAGGACAATCTCTGGTATATTCCTTGAAACGCTCCCATGCCTCATAAAAAGTCTCATTGTCTTGTTGAATGAAGCTTGAGATTTTGGCTCGGATTTCACTGGTTTTCTGAGATGCATAATACTGATCAGTAAGCTTTTCCCTTACTTCATCCCATGTTCTCAAAGATGCTGGAGGCAATGTCAACAACCATATCTTCGCCTCTCCCTTCAATGCATGCGGAATGCATCTCATGCGCAGCTGATCTTCAGTAATCCTATAGTTAGGTAAGGATTGTATTGCTGCATAGAACTCTCTGAAGAACAAAAGTACATCTTCATCTGGTAAACCATGGAAACTAGGCAGCTGATTATAATGGCGACTTTTCAGTTCATAATTCCTTGCTGCCGGTTCTAGCATAATGCACAAAGGATGATTGCTCACAACTGGCCTACTGTAATCCTTCATAGTTTTGATGGGTTCTGGTTCTGGCTCATATACTGGATTAGGAACAAGGTTAGGACCCTGGTGGACCCTGGTGGACCCTTTCTTGATTATGATTCTGTTCGTCTTCCATTGCTAAATTTCTGACACGATCAATGTTATCGTTCAAAGGTAATAATTCTCCTATTGAGATCTTCTACCTTGCATCTGTTGTCAACACCTGCAATGAGACAAGACAAATCACTAGTAAACTCTGAAAAAGAAAGAAAGAAAGAAAGAAAGAAATAATAAAAGAAAAATCTAAAAAGCTAAAAATTAATGACTCGACTACCTAAACTAAAATAAACCTATTAACTAAAACTAAAACTAGAAGTAATCAATAAATTCAACTAGTTCCCCGGCAACGGTGCCAAAAACTTGATGTATAAAATCGTGTTATAAAAACCTAACTCGCAAGTGCACGAATCGTGAGATAAGTATAGTGACAAGTAGGGATCGTTCCCACGAGGAAAAGTGATTTATCGACTATAACTAATTCTAATTAAAGCTAAGCAAGTAATAGCAACCAAGAGATTTGAGATTGATTGATTGATTGGAGATTAAAACTAGGTTAAACTAAGAAAGCAGTTAACAAGAATATGTGAATGTGATCAAGAGGTGAGAGAACTAGGTTATCAATGCTCCCCAACTACGTTTACTCAATGCTTCGAATTGACTTTTTATAAAAGATGTTAATCAAGTTAAGGGTTCGTTCTTAAATTATTATAATTTGTACCATGTGGTCCTGGAATGAATCAAGTATTTTCTACTACAGTCTATCTCAAAACCTGCGTATAAACTATAACAGAAAATCAATCAACCACAAACCATGCATTCTCAATTACAGTCTACCTCAAAACCTGCATATAAAATGTAACCAAAACCCACAAAGCACAAACCAAGCATTCTCAACCACAGTCTACCTCAAAACCCGCGTATAAACTGTAACTGAAAACCCATTAAGCACAAGAACAAGAGAACCAAAATTTACGTGCAATATCCTGTTACAATAAATTCTATATATTCAATTGAATATTGGCTAAGAATGGTGAAATCCACTCGCATATCAAGTTTTAAACTATCAAAACCCTAAATTCAAGCCTAGCATAAACCATGCATCAACAAGAATAAATAATCATGAATTGAATGAATCGAAACTTAAATTTAAGAAAATATAGTCAATTCTAACAAAGAGTATTCATAGAGGTTCACATTGATTCCCTAGTATGGAGTTAGTTACACATAGTTGAAATAAATAGAAGAGAGAAGTGAATAATAAAACCCATGGAAACAGTTGACACTCTTCCAATCTCTAAAGTTGATATCTTCTCCTTTGTCTTCGAATCTTCTATGTGCAAGGTGGATGAGAGTTTTTGAGTGATTTTGTTTGAGTAGAATGTTTGTCTAATTGTTGGAGACGAACCAGACCTCTCAGAATAAAGAATCCTTTATTTATATCTTCACGGGCCACTGGGTGAAAAAGCCTTATTTTCTCTCAGAAAGGCCAAACTGCTGCCGCTTTGGTAGCAGTTGTGGCAGCAGTCTTCAGAAATTGGGAACGCTGCCATTGTGGCAGCGGTGAGGCAGCGCTTTAGACAGCGGCCTCTTCTGCTCCATTAATCACTGTGACGATTGATACTGAAAATAGCACCGGTCTTGAGAGCGGTTTGCTCAATTGCATAAAAGACCCTTGACTTCTCCAAAATAGCATTTTTCATCTGAAATTCTTCAAAAATATCAACTTGATCCAATAACCTGGAAACACTTAAACACACCCATTAAACCCCAAAAAGACTCGAGAAACAAGCAATTGATAGGAGGAATGTGGATAAAAAAATATACAATAAATGACCGATCACTTCTCATATAGCTTCTCACATAATAACAAATGCACTAAGTGCAAGTATGAAAGTGAATTAAATGCATCATAATGCCTAACATGTTATAGCATTTCAATAAACTAGATGCAATAAATTTATCATGCAAGAAGAGAGATTTAATGAACATTAATGCACCTATAGGACATACAGGACATACAAGATATACATATATGCATGAGTTGTGTGTGTGTGCAATTACATCTCTTCATTTGCAAGTAAGCACTAGAAATTTACCTTTGGAGTGCTTCTTCTCTTGAGGTCTTGAGAGCCTAAGCTACCCTTACATCAAAACCTCACTATGTGGTTTGTCCACGAAATAAGCCAATCAATAAATGATACCTTACATCCCATATTTCCAAGAAAGTTGCTCTGATACCAAGTTGTGATGCTTGAAATTTTCTAGGTATCAAAAGTTGCTTCTATAATGGAAGTGAATAGATCTAGGTCTAGAAATTAAGAGAGAGAGAAGAAAGAAATTTAGATTTAGAGATAGAAGAATGTAGAGAGAATTTTGTGAATAAACTTCTGTAATTTCATTTCATAACAGATTCCACATTAATACAGCAACAATTCTAAGCTGCCTCGTTGTAACAATAATTTGTTATAAGGTTGATGTCAACAGTCTCACTTAAAAGGATAGATGGTCTCCTAACGGCTGACTAACGGTTCTGTCAATCAAGACCCAAGTTAAGCCTCGAAACGGCATGTCACCAACTAACTTAATAGCCAAGGCGAAACGACCACGTTTTGATACCAGACTCGAACACTCTACTCCAAACGGTGGCATATTAGCATTAAGGAAATCATATAAAAACCTATTTTTGACTTCAACAACGGTACTGTTTCCAAATCCCCAATTTGAACCCTAACCCTAAATTCAAATCCTCTCCAACTTTGATTAGCCCAAAATTGCCCCAAATTCCAAACTTGACAAAAATTTCTTTTGTTTAGATAAATATATATATATATTGTTAATGAAGGTTGAAGAAGAAGATACGGAGATATGGGCTAGGATTTTCGAAAAAAATATATTTATTTTATTTCTTTGATTTTTTTTTTCCTTTAATTGATGTTGATGAATAGTGATGATTGAAGAGGAGAGAGAAGTCAGAGATTTGGGAGATCTTTTCTAAAGAATAAAATTTCTTTAATTATTTTTTATAGATTTGCAAACTTAATGGAAAATTTCTTTTGAGATCAAAATATTTTATTTTGTTCCTTTGATTTTTTTTTTCCTATGTTGATGATGATGATTAAAGGGTGTGTAAGAGAAAGATTTTTGGGTTCACTGACAGCGAGATTGGGTTTGGCAGCGGCGAGGTGCCTAGAGATCTTAGATCCTTTTTGTATCTTTATGGAGATGGTGATCCATCTTGGATCTCCACTAAATCCATTTAAAATTTAAAATTTTTGTTATTTTTTTTTAAATAAAATATTAAGTATAAAGGTAAAATAGTAATTTCGTTAAAAATCTTAACAGAAGGACTAAATGAGACAATACTGGAACTAAAGGGATTAGAACGGGCAGTAGTTCAAATTTAAGAGACCAAAACGGGTAATAGGTCAAACTTGAGGAGCGTTTTTTATTTTTACCCTTTCAACACATAAGTGGATCTAAAATTAGTGTGTGTATCTATAATTATAAATCAAGCCTAGCCATAGCAAGTATTGGACTAAGGATTAATATGTGGGCCAAATTAAATTATACACCGGATTAAAAAATACAACCAAAAAAACTTACTAAACACCAAACAATACTAATCTAGTATTAATACCTATCATGTACAATGCATTGCACCAAACAAGCCCCGAATGAACAAAGATGCTCCATTTTATTTGCAACTTATGTTGTCATCTAGGTACACTCCTAGGGCGGCCTAAGGAGTAGGCCCACGAGGCAATCGCCTAGGGCCCCCAACAGTAAAAGGTCCCTAAATTTCAAAATTTTGGTTTGAATTTTTTTTGTTTGTGATTTCATACTGGAGGCCCATTTATGTTTTTTAAACAAAGATAACCAACAATTATAATTAAAGGTTCATCGTTTACATATGTTTTTTTTTTTATTATTATTTATTATTTTTTAAAAGGCCCACCAGTCAATACAAGAAACTTACCCCTAAAAAAACACCCACTAGAAACACAATTATAATTATTAAAATAGACAAACACATCAAATCCCTTAATAAAAAAAAAATGTTGACATGAAATCTCAAAAATTGTGTAATTCACTTATAAAAGAGTTGAATTCGTTGTTGTTTTGAATATAGTTGAATCTAACACTTCTTTCCCCCTCTTTATATATATATGCATATATATAATTTTTTTTTTGAAAAATCTCTTTTTATTTTTCTTTTCTAGTTTGTTAGAGTTCAAATTTTGACACGGTTCGAATTTCGTGTCTGAATTTATAGCATATATGTTTTTTTTTTCCTTTGGAATTTAATGGAAAGATCAAAAGAGTTGAAATAAAAATTTTATTTCAGTGACTTTTTATTTGTTATTTTGTTGTGTTACAATTTTAATTGTGAATTATTATATTGATTTGCATAAATATTTACTAAAGAGAAAAAAAAAAAATCAATAAGTAGAAAAAAAAAAAAAAAAAAAAAGATTGGTTCTAACCTAGAACATATAGTATTATATTATGACACGTTGGAGACGTAAATGAAAAATGTGAAACATGATTTCCCCGCATAAAATAAGTATATTTCCCACTTTTGGCAACTTTTTCATCCACTACCACCTCCACCACCACCACTAATCCACTATATAACATTGTTTAAGAAGACGGCATCACAACAAAATCGAATCAAAATCGCGCACACCCATAAAAAACACTAAAACCCTCCCTCATAAAATCACACACCCATTTTTCTACTACTTCACTACTAGTACACTCGGCATGGCCACAACAACTTCCATTATTGCCTGGTGTCACTTTCTTTCCCTCTGTCTCGTTTGCTTTTTTGTTTGATAAAGTTGCTTACAGATGGTAACTGTTGACGACTTCTTTTCAGGGGCTCTGGAGAAGACGGGCAATTAGGAATAGGAAGCAACGAAGACAGAGAATGGGTTTGCGTCGTTAAAGCTCTCCAGTCTTACAAAGTCCGCTCCGTTGTTGCCGGTAGCCGTAACTCTCTTGCCATTTGCGACGACGGCAAGGTTCCTTATCTCTCTTTTTTATTTATTTATTTATTTATTTTTATATATATATTATCTATATGCATTTGTGTTGATTTTGATTTTTAAAAATAAAAATAAAATTGGTATTGTTTGTTGTATATCAGTTATTTACATGGGGTTGGAACCAGAGAGGGACTTTGGGTCACCCACCGGAGACCAAAACCGAAAACATTCCCAGTCAGGTTAAGGCTCTTGCTAATGTCAAAATTGTTCAGGTAATTTCACTATCTTCATATGTTCTATTTTATTTTAGATACTCAACTGCTTTTTATATTTAACTTCTATTTTATAATTTTGTTTTTTTTTTTTTAATAAAAAACTTGATTTTAGGCTGCAATTGGTGGATGGCATTGTTTGGCTGTTGATGATCAAGGCCGTGCCTATGCCTGGGGTATGTATATTTATCTTATTTATAGTTTTGTTAGTGCTAAAGACTTAAATCATCATCTTTACTTCAAATTTACTACATATCATAATAGCAAAAAATAAGGTTTAAATGTTTTATGTTTTTTTTTTTGGGGAATTATTTTTGGTTATTGGTGATGAGTGTAAGCTTGTGAAGAACGTGTGGTGCAGGTGGGAACGAGTATGGGCAGTGTGGTGAAGAACCTGAGAGAAAAGATGATACTAGTAGACCTTTGAGGAGGGATATTGTCATCCCTCAACGCTGTGCCCCGAAACTTGTAGTTCGTCAGGTAATTTGCTCATAGTCATTTGTGTGTGTTGCTAGGATTTTCAATCATTTGTTGGGCGTGTGTGTTTTGCAGTGTTCATTTCTGAGTTATTGTTAACGTGAATATTAACTTTCTTTTTTTGATTGACCCTACACAAGATAAGTCATAAGTCAGCCCAACCTTGTTTAGATCCAAACATTTGGCATTCATTTTATTCACGAAGTTAGAAATAACTGTGGTTTGTGGGGAAGGTAAGACATTTAAGGCTACATTTGTATAGTATGTTACGTATCAATATATAGCCAATAGAGATTTCAGAACCATAAAATAAGAATTTGTTTTTTCCCAACAAAGCCATATTGTATGAACTATCTACAATAGAAGAAAAACAAAGCAGGGACAAGCCATGGTTTTCAACAATCACTATGGGGGAATCTCTTGTGGCCAATACCTCAAATTCCTAACCAAATTGTTGATGTATTTCTTTTCAGTAGTTCTGGTCCTTGTGCTGGCCTTCAATCCACATAGTCATAATATCTCACTGATTTTTCTCTGCCTATTTTCAATCAGTTGTGCCTCCAAGTTTATATTTTCAAAAACAAACTATATCAACTATCTTGGGGGCTAATTCTGCTTTCAGAGCTTCTATGTTAGTTTCTTGATTGATAATTATTCTCTTTATTCCTCTTAGTTAACTTCATTTCCTTACATGTAGTACATGGAACTGAGCAACTAGTGCACTTAAGGAAACTAGTTCTCATAAATGGATACAGTAACAAGTTGGAACATGGGTATCAAAAATAAAAAGTTGGACTCTTATAATGTATCTGAACCAGGCATCTTTATGCTATCTCATTATGTGCTTAATTCCAAGATCGATTTTAGTGGCTTAGTATACATCAAATGATCAAGCATTGTTTTGAGCAATTGTTACTTGTATGGAACATTATTCATAAGGTCAAATTAGTTTTTTGAAAAGCGGATTACATATTTAAAAAAAGGGGAGAGGAAACAGGGAAAACTTATATTTCTGTTTTTCTTGCAACCAGAACAAATGATCCATTGTGGGCAGCCCGACAACATCCAAATCACATGTTGCATAGTGCTTCTATTCTCTAGGACACCCTTTTGCAATATTGGATCAGCTTATACTAAATTTTTTGAAAGTACATCATTTTCAATGCTTCAATGTTACCCCTTTTTAGTTTCCCTTATCTATTCAGCCTGGAGATAGGAAGTCATTTCCTGGTTGTTATTCATTTTATTGATTTCTTGTGGTTTGTTAACTTCAAATTTACAACACTTTTGACCTCTCTGCTGAGCTTTTCTTCTTTCAGCTTACTAATATCACACTGCTAGGTTTTTTGTTATCTCTTGTTTTAGTTTCATTATCATGTGAAGAAATCAAGTGTTTCTTGTTACTGGCCTGATAACAGGTTTGAAATTCAATATCGATTTGTTAGTGTGCGTTATATATTCTGTGGTATTGCTCTGATATTTTAACTGCAGAATTGATATTTAGTTTGTGAGATCCCTTTACTGAATTTTGTCGATAAATTAATTGTTCAGTGCCTGGTCCCTAAGTTTCTCATCTTGCATGGTTTTAAGAATGTCCTCACCTTTAGCTGACTTCTGATCGTTTTTCTGTATGCTTACACTTGGAAATATGGCTTGCCCCTGATTAGCATTAGCTGTTCAGCCTGTTCTTTAATTGCTTTATGACAGGTGGCAGCTGGGGGTACTCATTCCGTTGTGCTTACACGTGAAGGACATGTGTGGACCTGGGGTCAACCCTGGCCTCCTGGAGACATGTATAGACCTTTTGATCTATCCTCTACATTTATTTTCATGTTAGCTGTTTATCTAGCCATCTAATCCACAGTCACCTTGATTAATTTCTGCATGCTTGTAAAGAAGTTTTTATTTTTTAATTGAATCAGTATGTACATTACTTTTCTTACAGAAAACAGATTTCAGTTCCCGTGCGAGTACAAGGTCTTGAAAATGTGAGGGTCATTGCTGTTGGGGCATTTCACAATTTGGCTCTCCAGGAGGATGGAACACTGTGGGCATGGGGTAATAATGAATATGGGCAACTTGGAACTGGGGACACCCAACCAAGATCACTACCTATTCCAGTCCAAGGGCTCTCTGGTCTCACTCTGGTATGTATTACATTGTCAAAATTCTGTGCTCTTGTATCTGTATGTCTTTTTATTATATTAGCATTTGAAGGCAGCATAAAATGCAGTCATTTGAGACTGAGTGTTTGACTTCTTAAGTGTTAATGACCTTCGAGTAAGTTAGTATGACAAATTGAGTTGTTTTTAAGTAATTGTGGTGGATCACTAGATCTCACGCACTGGAGCAAGAGGTATGCTGAAGTGTTGTGGTTGGAAAAAAAATGTCTCCTTCTCTCCCCAACGGCCTAACCCCTTGCTTAACAATAGATAAATATATAAATAAGCCTTCCATTCTTGAAATATTAAGCGAAAAATTCCACAAGATGTACATTTGAAGTGATGGGTAATTGAAGTGGTATGAATGCCCTCACACGAGGCGAGAGGTGGTGCATCTCTTACTTCATACCTTGGTTTATGTAGATGACAGTGGATCATTCCTTATGTTAGGCCTTCATATTTTAAGACACTCTTGGCATGCTTTGACCCATAAAAAATACAGAAACAAATAGGGTTAGAAAATGAATGAGTTGAGTAGGTTGAGTTTTATTTTTGCCCCCATATTTATGCTGCGCGTTTGTCTCCCTCCCATTAGTGTCCCCTACGGCATGACTGCATGATACACTGGCTCCATAATATAATTTAAAAGAATGCCACTGTGGAGTGTGGATTGCATGATGCACTTTGTGGACTTTACTTTGTCTTCATCTCTATCTCTGAGTGAGAATCCTGCAATGAATATGCGATGTTTAGAGAGCTCAGAATGTCTCAATACAGCCAGAGGTTCATTGAAGGTTGGGCTTCCTAGCCTTGGTATTGTTATGATCAAATTTCACCTGTTCGATATACACCCGATGTCTTTAATCCTCTATTATTTTTATCGCCTGAAGACTAATTTGGATTTTGGAACTTCTATGTAGCTATAAGTCTGTGTACATAATTTATGGATTTTCTTTTGTATGACATGTTTATGCTAGTGTTTGGAAGCTTAACACTGAGCTATACATGCAATTATCATCTCTGCAAGATCATCATTTACATATGTTGTTGAAAGGAAAACTACTGTAAAGATATGATTTACAAATAAATGCAAAATTCAGAATAATATTATCGTTAAATTTGTTTTTTGTTTAATTTTTCCCTCACTTTGATTTCCCACTGTATTAAAAATCCAGAGTTTTCATTGGCATGATCATTTTGTATCTTTGTAGTTTCAACTACACATATTTAACTTTTGCTTATTAATGTGTTGCTAAAATGGGGATAATGTGCTGAATGTTTCCTGTACTGTACTGTGACTATTATATGGTCAGAACTATGACTTGTTATTTTTTCACTTTTTTTATTAAACTGATTGCATATCTATCCGTCTCTAGGTTGATATAGCTGCTGGAGGATGGCATTCTACTGCATTAACTGATGATGGTGAGGTATGCTTTTTCTTATTTCTTAAGGATATTCTGCATTTGTGCTTCAAATGTGGTTTTATTTAAGGATTGATCATAGACATCTTTATTCATTGCTATAAAGAACATTTCAATGACACATACATCTACAGCTACTAATATGACTAATGTACCATCCCGTGCAATACATGGGCTTTGTTAATTTAAAAAAAATATATATGTTATGCAAATTTTTTTTGCCAAAAAATAAAATTAAACATCACACAAACGACTCTTACTAAATCCTCCAAAGTTCAAACCAAATAAAAGCAAATTAAAGTGAACCAAATGACAAATAAAACACTGATCATAAAGGACCAGATAAAATACATGATCAAGACGTGTTATTATAAGCGAAAACAAAATTAAAATTCAATCAAGGATTAATTGAAGTCTTCACTGGAATAGCTTTAGAATTCCCTTCAATGGACGACATCAAAGGTGGGGATTCACAGTAGCCTTCAAGTATATCTCCTTCTTCTGTGGTAAACCCTAGCGTACCAATCAAATGAGGCCAGCATTGTTGACTAATAGTACTTATGGCGTGACAGCATCCATGACCTAGGTATGTCTCATCACTGAGGAAGAAAAGGATGATTTCTCCGGTGCAAGCTTGAAGTTGAACCAAAGCATCCTAGCAATTCGGCGATTAATCATCTAGTTTTAGCCGAGTCACAAGATTTGACTTGGGGTGCGTTGATGGTCTAGCATTGGTCACAGAACCACCCATGATCATCAAAGCTGACAAAAGAGTGAGCAAGAAAAGCTTATAAGTGTTAGCCATTTTGAGATAGAGTAGAGATTGATTGATGGATTGATGTGTGAAAGATTAGGTGAAGCTAGGGTTTATATAGTGATTTGGCATCATGATTGATTTGTATCCTCACATGAACATTACATGCCATGCATGAGGATTGAAGAGACTTTAAATTAATTGGTGTGGATGTGTGATTATGGGAAGTTATGGAGGCAATCAAGTCATCATGTAAATATATAATTGTAAAGTAAGTATTAATCTTTTGTTAATTTTCAAGTGTAACCTATCATAAAAGAAATGAAGGGTTTGAAAATGAAGGGTTGTTTAATTTAAATTTATAGATAGATAAATGGAAGTTTATTTATTGCATGAAAGAAATAAAAAACGTCTAGGTGAGTCGTCTCCTTTTTTATTTTTATTTTTATTTTTATTTTTTACATATTACAATCTAGGTGAGTCATCTCTATCTCTTAAACAAAAAGAAGTTATATAATTATATCTTATTAAAATTAATAGCCAAAGTTTCTCGTGATGTCATGTGGCAAGTTGGGACTCCGTTATTATATATATATTTTATAATATTATACGGAATTAAAATTTTCAGCGGCAACCTTTATGTCTTGATATGTCAAATGTCTCTGATAATATTTCTTGGACCGTCATTAAATTTTATTTTAGGTTTGTTTTTTATATTTTTGTCTGTTATTAGCTGATAACTTTGGTGGAAGGTGCTTTGTGAGATCCCAGGCTTCTATAGATCCGGTGGATTGAATTTGGTTTTGTGCCATTTCATATGCATGAGTTTGTAATGGAAATCTTGAACAGGACCTGGAATTAGAGAAAATTCTTTTAAATGAAGTATTCCATCGGTTTTGGAATAATCAGTTTGATTGAGATGCATTATTCTTTGATCCTCTGTTGGGGTGCTAAATAGCCAGGAAAAGAGGGATTAAGATTTTTCAAAATTAGTGCCCTAATCTTTTAGGACATTTCATTTGATAATTTTTCTTGGTTTTCTTGGCAATTACTTGAGATAAGATTAGAGGAAAAATACTTTGCATTGGACAATGTAGACTTGTCTTTTTAATTTGATTACATACTATCCGGCTAAATTATAGAATCAAATTTATTTATTCATTTATTTATTTTGTAGCTGTATGTATGTCTTTTGAGTTAAATAAAAACCTATTGACCATCAATATCTAAGCTATTTAGGTAAGAAACAACTGTATATTTTATAGTCTATAAAATTCAGTGTGAATGGCCTTTGTTCTGAATTTGTGATACATATAAATTATGAAGTAGTTCTTGAATTCTGGATCTTGTGAAACATGTAACTATCAAATCAGAATAATCTTTTTACATACATTGCTTTTCAGGTGTATGGTTGGGGGAGAGGGGAACATGGGAGGCTTGGATTTGGAGATAATGACAAGAGCAGTAAAATGTTGCCCCAAAAGGTGCTTCTTCTAGCTGGGGAGGATATAGTTCAGGTACCTTCTAATAACTGTTCTATCTCTACCTCTTACTGATTAGGTTGGTAGGATTAAAGGGTGTTTAAAAGACTTGGCATGCATATACAAGTAAGCATTAAAATATGGTTTGTTATGGTGAGGAGTTCTACATCCTCCAATGAAAACTGCGATAGGTGAATTTGCTCCTTTCAAATGCGCTTCAAATATTAAAAGGCACCTTGATCTCTCTTTTATTTATTTTTGTATTTTTGTATTTTTTAAAATTTTTGAAGTTTGATTTTGAATTAATTTTTCTTATGATCCAGGTGTCTTGTGGTGGGACTCACTCTGTGGCACTGTCACGTGAAGGTCACATGTTTTCAGTGAGTTTTTGCTGCCTTTATCTTCTATTTCTGATTCTATTGTACGTATTAAGAGGAACTGTAGTGATGGTGGTGGCCGGTAGTTGTATGAAAATGGTAAAACTGTGAAAGAGGTTCTTGTGTCTAAATGCTTTAGTGCTGAAGATGATGCAAGTTTTGGTGGATGTGGGGAAGCTTAAAAATGTGGTAAGAGGTTTTGGAGTTCGAGTGGACCAAATACGATAGGACACATTATGGGGCTTCTTAAAAGGAAAAAAAAAAAAAAAATCATTGAAATTACCCTTAAATAAGGGCATCTAAGTGCTTTGTCTGGATGGAATTTCATTACGATTGAACATTTTGTTGGAGGGCAATTTATGCATGTGTTAATGAGTATTCTTGATGATCGATTTTGGTATTGGCAGTTTGGACGTGGTGACCATGGACGTCTTGGATATGGGAGGAAGGTAACTACAGGTCAACCCGTGGAAGTGCCTATAAATATCCCTCCGCCAGATGGTGGCAATGAAGCTGAGGAACAGTGGATCTCTAAACTTGTTGCCTGCGGGGGACGCCATACTCTGGCCATAGTAGAATGGCAAATTCAGGAATCTAAGCAATTATAAAAACATCCACGGTCACAAACGTGTAATATTATTTGGGTTTTGTACGACGTAGACAAAAATAGATAAACTCGAAGCTTCATAAATAGACAATTTGACTTATTGTAGTTTGTATGCTGGTAGGAGCATTTTTGTCAACTTAGTGGCAAATGCTGACAAAAAAGAAAATTACGGAATGGATAGTTTTGAAATTATCGATAATTTGAGGACCAAAGCAAAGAAAATTATCAATAAAAAAAAATTAAAAAAAAAAAAACACCTTATTTTTCTCTGAATAGCTGCAATAAAAAAAAAATAAAAAAAATTGAGGTTATATGTCTAAAATGTCCACTATCTTGTGGGTGCGTGTTAAAGATAATATTACAGTTAATGTAGTTTAAGTCAATTATGTAGTCTTTGTACATCTATATTAGATTAGTTTAGTTGAACTTGATTTCCTTGTACAGCTAGAGATTAGATTTCACAATATTCTTCTAAGTAGGATTTCCAGTTTTATTTGTATAAAACTGTTGCTTCACATCTCTGTATATATATTCTTCAATAATAAACGTGAGAGGTAATTCAGCTCAAATCCAAGTGTTTATATGGTATCAGAGCATCAATAAACACAAAGAGTTCAAGATCCAATCATGACCAATATCGTTGCCTCCTCAAACACCGTCATGATCATCTCTTCTTCTTCATCATCCCACGACATCTCCTCATCATCAAACACGATTATCTTGATCAACATTGTTGCTCAAGCACCGTTGAAATTTATGGCAACCAATTATCGCTCTTGGAAACTTTCGATCTCATGGGATTCATTGACGGAACAAACCCTTGCCCACCAGTCACCATAACAGCTGCAGAAGTCAGCTCACCAAATCCAGCCTTTCACCTTTGGACCAGGCAAGATCAGTTTCTTCTCAACGCCATCATTGGCTCCATCTCGCCATCCATCATCCCATTCATCGCTTCTGTTAGAATCGCACACGATGCATGGACGGCACTTGCTAACACGTATGCTAAACCCTCCAGAGGACACATCATGCACCTCAAAGGCGTCCTCACCAACATCTCAAAAGGTTCTCAATCCATAACCGAATTCCTACAACATGCCAAAAGTATTGCCGATGAGCTGGCTATGCTCGATGCTTCGGAAAACTCTGAAGACCTGACAGTCAAAATCCTAAACGGCCTGGGAGATGAATTCAATGATATATTCGCCGCAATTCGTGCTCGTGATTCCGCAATCACGTTTGAAGAACTACATGAGAAACTCCTCAACTTTGAGGCGGTCCTAAAGCAAGAAACCTCAAACAATAATAAGCTACCCATCATGGCAAACTATGTTGCCAAACCTAGCACAGGCGACAACCAAGCCAATCATTATTGAAACAATGGCAACAACAATAGAAATCCGAACTAGAATTTTGCCTATAGCAAGCAGGCGGATAGCCCTTCTCAATGCAACTCGGCTCCTCAAAATCAAACCAACAGGTTCAGGCCATATCGTAGATTCTGTTAACTGTGTGGTGAGCAAGGTCACACGGCAAAGCGTTGCATCACCGTTACCTTCACAACAGTCCAACTATGGTAGCAAGCAAACCAGCCGGCTAGGCAATGGAAGCCACATGCCAATTTCGCTGCACTAAATTCATCCACCCCTGAATGGCTTCTCGACTCTAGTGCTTCACACCATGTCACCTTTTATCTAAAGAACATGTCTCTGCACTCTTCGTATAATGGTTCCGACGACATTATGATTGGTGACAGCTCAAGTTTGGCTATCACACACGCTGGCTCTTTACATTTACCTATCAAAAACTCATATTTTTTATTATCTGATGTCATGTGTGTACCCAACATGAAACAAAACATGATATCGATCTCAAAATTTTGTGTATCTAACCAAGTCACTATTGAATTTTTGCCTTTCTCTTTTGTTGTGAAGGATCTTCATACAAAGGCGCAACTCATGCAAGGACGGACTAGGAATGGAGTCTACGAGTGGTCATCTCATGCTCAGTCGGAAAAACCGCCCATCCTTGCCCTTTCGAGTATCAAGGCCTCTCTCCCTGACTGGCATCATCGTTTAGGTCACCCATCACCAAAAATATTGTCTAAGTTAGTGTCTTCCCAATCAGTGTCTGTTCTTCTATCTAGTAATTCTAGCAATCCATGTAATGCATGTCATATTAATAAAACGCATAAGTTGCCTTTTTCATTATCCATTGTTGTTAGTTCTAAACCACTTGAAATTATTTATTTCGATGTTTGGAGCTCTCCGATTATCTCCAAAGATGGTTACAAGTACTATGTGCTTTTTATCGACCATTTCACTAAATACATGTGGATGTATCCCCTAAAACTCAAATCGGATGTACATACGGTTTTCAATCGTTTTAAGACCTTAGTGGAAATTTTTTTCCAAAATCCCATCATCTCACTTTATAGTGACAATGGTGGTGAATACATAGCCCTACGAAAAACTTTGGCAACTTATGTTATCTCACACTTTACTACACCACCACACACATCGAAACACAATGGCGTCTCTGAGTGTTGGCATCGTCATATTGTAGAGACGGGTTTATCTCTTCTCACACATTCCTCCCTCCCTCTCATATTCTGGTCTTATGCTTTTTAGTTTGCTGTATACCTAATTAATAGGATGCCCATACCTATCTTAAACATGTCATCTCCCTTTGAAAGAATTTTCGGTTTAAGTCCGTCATACGCCAAGTTGCACGTTTTTGGATGCCTTTGCTACCCATGGATTAGACCTTACAATATTCACAAACTTGAGTATAGGTCTAAGGTGTGTATTTTCATAGGGTACTCTCAGTCACAAAGTGATTATCACTGTTTGGATCCAAAAACTGATCGTCTATTTGTTTCTGGACATGTCAGCTTCATTAAGTTTGTATTCCCATACAAAACCATACACGTCAATCTTCCCAGGTCTAGCAACCACTAGATTTCTTCTTGGCTACCTCATGAGGCTCCGTCTGTCACTGTTCTGGTCTCCCACGCTCACTCTCTTTCACCATTGGCTACGCATGAGATCCCTTGACAGATCACACTTCCTGACTCCTGAGCAAGAGCTGCGGCTTCACCTTCACTATAACCCCCCGGCCCCCACGGCTAGCCACTCATCCTTGTCTTCATTGTCCCCTTAATTGTAGAGATGTGTGCAAAAGTTGGGGAGTCTTAATTCAATGGGTAAGACAGCCTCGACCCCAAAAGTAAGGGAGTATAGGGTTTCGCCCGTCGCGGTCCTCCTAGTAGTCCGATATGCCCACAGAATACTGGGGAGCTCTTCTGCCCACACCCTTTTTTCCTCTTGCAGCCTTTTCTTTAGGAGCTTCTTGATGGTCTTGTTTGTTGACTCTAACAAGCCATTAGTTTGGGGGTGGGCAACCAAGGTAAAGCAGCACTCGATTCCTAGGCCCTCGTAGTAATCTTTAAAGCTGTAATTGTTAAATTGCTTGCCTAAATCCGTGATGATGGCCATTGGGACCCTGACTATGCACACCATATTTTTCTTGATAAATGCTGTCGTGTTTGCCTCTGTTATGTTAGTGAGTGGCTCCGCTTCCACCCATCGGGTGAAATAGTCTATGGCGACCACTACGTACTAGGCCTGGTTGGTCCCGACGGGCAAGGGCCCCGATGAGGTCTGTCCCTCATATGGCAAAAGGATAAGGGGAGGAGATCGAAGACAATCTCTCCGGGGGTTGGTGCATTAGGTTGGCCACCTTTTGGCATAGTATGCAGGAGCGGACGTATGAGCAAGCGTCCTCATGGAGGGTTGGCCAGAAGTACCCCATCCTTAAAATTCTGTGCGCTAGGGCATCTCCTTCAAAAGGGTCACCATAATCACTTGAGTGGACTTCCTTCAACGCCTACTGGGCATCATCAGGGTGTAAGCGTCTCAAGAGTGGCAAGGATTTTCCTTTCCGGTATAGGTACCCCTACATCAAGCAGTACCTGGCTACCTTCCTTTTCACCGCCCTTGCTTTTATTGGGTCACTAGGCAGCTGTTGGTTATGGAGGTAGTCCACGATTGGGTATATCCAAAAGGGAAGGCTACATACTGGGTGGACTTCTGCTGCTCTGGTGATGCTAGACCGGGTTAAGAGCTGCCACCGAACCCTTTTTGGGAGTCTTTGCCCTTCCCCCTTGGCTATTTTGGTGAGGACGTCCACCCGATGGTTAGCCCCTCTGCGTATCTACTCGATCTTTATCATCCGAAACGCTTTGGTTGGTTGGTTGGTTGGTTGCTTTGCTTTCTCGAGATATGTTGACATATTGTCGCCTTTGGCCTTGTAGATCCCGGTTACCTGGTTCACTATCAGTTGGGAGTCACTCTTAATGGATAAAAATTGGGCCCCTAGTTCCTTAGCCATCTTTAAGCCTGCTAGAAACGCCTCATACTCTGCTTCATTGTTGGTGGCCCTAAATTCGAACCTCAAGTAATGGCTGGATTCGACTCCTTCGGGATTGATAAAAATGATACCCACCTTGCAACCATGCTGGTTGGAAGCTCCGTCGACGAAAAAGAACCATATCTTTAATTGGGGAGGTCACTCTTCGTCGGGAATAGAGACGTTGACGCCTAGCTGGGCCAATTGTTCTCCTTCAGGATGAAACTCAAAGCCTCCGCTGAATTCTGCCACAAATTCAGCAAGAGCCTGTCCTTTAATGGTGGTACAGGGCTTGAATGTGATGTTGTACTAAGTTAGCTCAAAAGCCCACAAGACCAGCCTACCCGATACATCGAGCCGTTACATGAATTGTCTGAGGGGGAAGTTTGTAAGCACCGTTATTGAGTGAGCTTGAAAGTATGGGTGCAACTTGCGCGCTGCTATCACTAGAGCGAATGTGAACTTTTCTAGTTGGTTATAGTTCTTCTCGGCCTTGCTGAGGGAGCAGCTAACATAGTAGATAGGCTTTTGGATCCCACATTCGCACTCTTTTACCAGGGCTACGCTTGTAGCTGTGCTAGACACAGTAAGGTAGAGCTATAGCACATCTCCTAGTTGAGGCTTAACAAGTAGTAGGGGATTGGCGAGATAGTTTTGGAGATCCCGAAAGGCGCACTCGCTTTCATCATCTCATTTCATCACCCTTCCTTTCTTGATAGCTTGGAAGAAGGGGAGACATTTGTCAGTGGACCGTGATTTAAACCTGTTGAGGGTGGCCAAGCGGTCCGTCAATCCCTGTACCTAGGGGTGACTTGGTTCCGGTTCGAACCGGAGGAACCGACCGGAACCGGAACCGAGAAAACCGGAATTGAAACCGGTTTTCCGATTCCGGTTCCAAAAATTTCGGAACCGGTCGGTTCGAACCGGATTCCGGTTCTTACTTTTTTTTTTTTTTTTAAATTACAAAATATTACATTTTATTTATAAAAAAAATAAAATGTTAGAAAGGACATTGTAAAGTATTGAGCCATGGCCCATAACCCTTGTATAACCCTTGTCCAATTAATTATATTTTCCATTCCCTTCTCCTCCTTTTTATATAGGTTAGACATCTCATTTACTTCTCTGGTTTTCCAATGTGGGATGTGGGATGTGGGATGTGGGATAAGGGATAAAAAGTCATACTATGCATTTTTAACAAATATTTATCAATTTTTTTTCCTTTAATTTAAAACTATTTGTTAAAAAATGCATAATATTTTAAGTTTTAAGGAAAAAAAATTGATAAATATTTGTTAAAAATGCATAATATGACTTCTTATCCTTTATCCCACATCCCACATTGGAAAAATAGAGAAGTGAATGAGATGCCTAACCTATATAAAAATGAGGAAAAAGGAATGTAAAACATATTTACTTGAACAAGGGTTATGGGCCATGGTTCAATACTCTACAATGTCCTTTCTAACATTTTATTTTTTTATAAATAAAATGTAATATTTTGTAATGTTAAAAAAAAAATAAAAAAAATAAAAAAAATCCGGTTCGGAACCGAAATCGGAACCGAAACCGGAAACCGGTTCCGGTTTCGGTTCCACGGGGTTTCGGTTCCACCCAAACCTGGAACTGGAACCGGAACCGGAACCGGAACCGAAACCGAACCGAAACCGCGTCAGGCCTACCTGTACCTGCTTATGGGTTGCGGGGGATTTGAGTTCGAGGATGACTTTGATTTTCTTAGGGTTTGCCTTGATCCCTCTTTCATGGACCATGAAGCCCAAAAATTTCTCGGTTGAAACAACGAAGGCACACTTATCTAGGTTCAGTCGCATTTGGTTCTTGCGGAGTATCTCGAAGGTCTCCTTAAGGTGTCCTAGGTGTTGCTCCACAGGCTGTGACTTGGTGATCATGTCGTCCACGTAGACTTATATGGTCTGACCGATCTGTCCCTTGAATAGCTTGTTGACAAGCCTCTGATAGGTAGCCCCAACGTTCTTCAACCCAAAAGGCATCATCTTGTAGCAATATAAGCCTTGACTCATAATAAAGCTGGTCTTCTCTTGGTCAGATGGGTGCATCACGATTTGATTATAACCGGAGAATATGTCCATGAAGCTCGAGGTTTTGCTTCCCGCAGTTGAATCCACGAGTTGGTCTATCTTTGGGAGGGGGAAGCTGTCCTTTGGGCAGGCGCGGTTGAGGTCTGTATAGTCTATGCACATCCACCACTTCCCATTGGTTTTTAGAACCATGACCACATTCACGATCCATTCGGGGTATCGCGCTTCCCTCACAAACTTCACTCTGAGGAGCTTGTCTACTTCCCCTTGTACCGCTGTGTTGCGACATTGGTTGAAATGTCTTCTATTCTGCTTGATGGGTTTAAAGGTTGGATCCACGTTGAGGCAATGTGACGCTAGGTTGCCCGGGATCCTTAGCATTTCATCGTGGGACCAGGCAAACACGTCGTTGTAATCCCGTAGGATTTCCTACAAGGCAGCCTTATGTTCTGGTGCCAAAGTGGATCCAACCTTCACTATTTTCGGGGGGTCCCCTTCCCTTATTACAACCTCATCCAGTACTTCAAATGGTCCCCCTTTCTCTTACTCTTGCTCTTGCATTTCTTCTTCGGGCGTTTCCTCTTTCGCTTATAGTCGTTCTTCCATGTCTTCTAGGTATTTTGGGCCATACCATCAATCTCCAGAGCCTTTGGAAAGCTCGCCCCATAAAGAGTCTCCGTCATGCCTGACTCTCCCATATCATTCCCTCTAGTTATCTGGGAGCACTATTTGGTGAGCGAGGCGGGGTTTAAGGAGACGGCGTAGCATTTGCGTGCCATTTCCTGATCTCCCCTCAGTGCTCCTACTTCCTCACCGACCGGGACTTTCAAAACATTGTGATAGATTGGCAGGACCCCTTCAATCTTCGAGAGGAAGGGTCTCTCTAGGATCATGTTGTAACTGCTCGGAATATCTACCACAACGAAGTCCACCATGGTGTTTACCTGCTTAGGTGCTTCCCCAATGGCTACCGGGAGTATTATGGATCCTACTGGCAGTAAGGGGTCTCCGGTGAATCCATATAATAGGGTAATGCAGCTATATTAGCATAGTCGCCTTAGCTGGTAGCAATCCAATGCCTCTTTGAAGATTATATCCACGCTGCTCCCAGTGTCAATCATGACCTGGGCCACCCGACAGTTAGCTACCTAGACGGTGACCACCATCGGGTCGTCGTGAGGTTGTACCGTGTTGTAGGCATCATCTTCAGTAAATATGATTTGAGTGGAACAGCAGCGATTTGAAGTTTCCTTGTTGATTTTTAACACTTGGCTCCCTGAATCGTGTCGAGGAACTTTCCTTGCATGTTTCTTCCTCGAACTGTTAGATGTACCATCAAGGGTGGGGCTCCTGCTGATACTGTTGACTATTTATATTTGTTCCATTAGGTCTCTTCCCTTGTCTTTCCTTCTTTCTTCCGGTTCTTGCAGTTCCTTCTGGACCTTCTTTCCCATCTTGATCCCGTTTCTTACTTACTGGAGAAATTCAATCAGTAGGCCGCCCCTTACTAACCCCTCAATCTGGTTACGGAGACTAAAGCACTCCGAGGTGTTATGGCATATATCTTCATGGAAGTCATAGTACTTGTACTTATTCCTTCTGTCCACCGGGAGCTTCATGGGATCCGGCTTCTTCAGGAGTCCTTTGTCCCAGATTGCCATCGTTGAGGGGAGTGTAGTTGGTATATTCCTTCTCCTCCGATTGGCTTATTCTGGCCACCTCTCTGACCAGTGATGGCGTCCACCGGATCTTTTTGGGAGGGGATATCCTTCTCAAGGGTCGGGCCCTGCTAGGGGGGAGCGAGGATAAGCGATAGGTGGACCAATTTGGAGAGTTGTCTCTTTGCTTAGGAATTGGTTCCTTCTCCTTTCTTTGATGGTTGTCCCCCTTGTGCCGCTTGTTGGAGTGCAACTCATCATGCTCAACTTTGATGCGATACTGCTCATCGAGCTGCATCTGCTTTAGGGCCTGACTGTATGCCTCATAATATGTCTCAGGTTTGTCTTTACTGAAGGAGCACAACAGCTTTCCCATCCATAGGTTCTTGCGGAAATTAGTGAAAGTCTATTTCTCTGCAAACACCCCCATCTAGATAACTTCCTTGTGGAAACGCTCAACATAGGACTTGAGCTTCTCTCCCCGCTTCTAGACCACATACTGCAGCAAGATCAGGTCCTTATGAGGTGGCTTGACTCCCTGAAACTAGGCAATAAAGTCTCTTGACAGCTTAGTGAATGAACTAACACTCCTTAGGAGGAGTTTTCTGAACCATGTCTTGGCGAAATCGGTGAGGGTGCAAGGGAACATATGACACATAGCCTTTCTAGTGGCGTTCTGCACCTCCATTTGCTGCACGAAGGACTCCAAGTGGCTTAAGGGATTTTCCACGCCTGAGTATACTTTTTCCGGCATCTTGAACTTAGGAGGCAGGGTGGCATAACGGACCTCCCTTGAAAATGGGGCATTCATCTCGCCAAGGGGGTCATTGTTCAAGCCTCGATATTTGACCTTATCTTTTTCCAACTCCGCTAGGCGCTTTGCCATCTTCCTCATTTGTTCCTCCATGTTTATGGGCTCTCTCTCGCGTGACTGAGCCTCTACCTCTCCTTCCCTAGCCGCTGTCCCGGAAGTAGTAGATGTTTCAAGCCTGACTGCTTGTCCCCACCGGGTAGGATACTGGTTCCTGCCCCAGTTCTGAGCGGCTTCTATCCAACTCCCGTTACCAGATCTCCCATTTGCCCCAGTTATGGCAGGGCGACCTTGTGGGGCTACTAAAGAAGATGGGGCCCTAAGGGCTCCTGCTTCTGACCTGGCTCTCTGGGGTTCCTATGTATTTGCCCCTAGTACGCTTCCCGCAAGACCCAGTCTGTCGAATACCGCTCTAGTGGGGCCCAATTTGTCGAAAACAGGTGCCCTGTTGCTAGGCTCTGCTTCTGAAGGGCGCGAGCTAAGTAATTCTTATCGCAATGCCTCTAAGAAATTGGAGACATGATGGTCAAAAGCACCCCGTTGGGATGGCCCAGGTGATAGGAGGATTCTCACCGGATTCGTGTGATTTGGCATTTAACCTTCCATCTGGGGTTGTTGGCCTTGAGTGGGGGTGCTTTCTGATGATTCCGCCCCGTGGGTGGCCAGGTAGGAGCAAGGTTCAGACGGATCAGCCTAGTTCTGTGACGACCTTAACCTCATTTATGTTGATATAGCTAAGATGTGGGTGTGACCTTTTCAAGTTTCCCACAGACAGCGCCAAACTGTTATCCTCAAAAATTGATCAAGAGTTTTTCCTGACAACGGTTGACCACTGCGTGTTGGTGCACCGCTGTTGGCTCGGACCGGTTAGGACGCTGTTGGCTCGGACCGGTTAGGACGCTGTTAGGTTTTTGGTTGTTGTTGGCATGTATTCCATATCAAAACGTTGTTTATTTTGTAATGTTTATGTGGTCATATTGATGATGATACAAAGCTTCAAAGAAAGATTTGACTGCGGTACATGTAAGATGTTGGCTTAATAAGGGGAATTAGCTTCATTGCTCATCAAAGGTATAATTGACCTTATTCCTCTTACAAGGCATAGGTACACACACACAAATCATTCATAAGTGTCCCTGCATCATTGTGCACCATTTATATAACACATTCACATGTTTTTGTATGCTCATGCATTGATCTCAAATGCTCATACATTTTAGAGTTGCATGTTCTAAGACTATGTCTTGGAAATGGCATTCATGTGTGATCTTGTATTTGTATGTTTGTGTTTCTGTGTTTTGGACTTGTACTTGATCTTAATTGATTCCTTATTGAGTTCCGGTCATTTCGGTTACTCATTCATTTAGTTTCGAGTCCAAACGATGTAGCTACGCTACTCTTCGTTCTCATTCGTTGAGTTGTGTCCGTCGTTGAGAAGTAATGATCTTAAACAAATAACTTTTATTGTTTCTAGATCATGCACTTGAGCTTGAAAAATCTTATTTTTGAAAAGTGCACAAATGCTTCTCTTATATGTTTTAGTTTTGAGTATATGTGTTTAAATATGTGTAGATAATGGATGCATCTAGAAGCCTATTGCTTAGTACATGATAAATGACCTATGATATGTATCCATTTTGCTTCGGCACTACATAGTATTCAACGAGCACCCTCTTGGAAAGGGCTACACACATTGGTTGTGAAGACGCCCAATGTTGGAAAGGGCTACGCCTTTGTGATGAGTGAAAGCCGTCAAGAGGTGTATATGTTTTTGTTAGTAAAATCAAAGAAGCATTGAAAAGAATCATTAAAAAAAAAAAAAAATCTTTGATTCTAAGCCTAAAAGAAAAAAGAAAAAAAACAAGAGGCTTAATGGTGTATAGTTGAGAATTGTGAAAAGCTCAAGTTGACAAATAGAAACGGGAAAACGAGCCATATGCACACACACTCTCACATGCTGATAACTATTCTTTTAAAGCAAAAACCTGGATGAATATCAGTTTGACCTATTTTTGGAAATGCTTTAGTTGGATAGGTGTGGAAATTGTTTACATGTTGATATCACAATTACTCCTACTATATATGTGAGAAGCATTCACACACACACATATTTTGCTTATGTGCTTGATTCATTAGTAATGTGAGAATATTTTTGAGAGATTAATGAAAATCTATGATTCTCTCTTGAACTTTGAAAAGTGATGAAATATCTTCTCTTATTGCTTGAATGTGTGATTGTGTGGATTCTATTGTGAACAAATTTTCTATCTTGATCTTAGATAGAGTTCTTATCAAGGGGGAGCATAGTTTGCTAGGCTTTGTTCTCTTTTATGATATGTTCACATGCTTCGATTTGATAAATGTTGGCATATTGTTTTGGTTGATATGTTGAATCTTGGAGATGTTATTTCATATGTTGTTATATGCATGATGATTCTTCATAATGATATATGCCTTTGTATGTTTGATCACAATTAATGCATAAATCTTTTTGTAATAATTGTATGATTGTTCATGCAATTGTTGAACTTGGTAGATATGACCCATGTGCTTAAAAGTAAAATTTATGTTTTTGTGATTCATAGTCCCTTGTGAACAAATCTACTTGGTGATAATATGTGGAGCATACATTAAGGGGGAGCTTTAGTTTATTCAACTACGCTTTCTATATGATTTGTTTGTTTAATATCTCATTATTTATCTCTTGTGCCCTTTGTCTATTCCTTGACAAAAAGGGATACCTCTTCTTTATGCTTATTGGAGACTTTGTCTTAAGAGGGAGAATTCTTGTCCTAAGAGGGAGAATTCTTGTCCTAAGAGGGAGAAAAGAATTCTTGCCTTATTGTGTTAAGGATCTAAGGGAGAGCTTTTAATGTGATAACTTTTATTCACTTGAGATAATGCATTGTTTGTTAGAGATAAGGGATGTTTTATTTTTTTGTTTATGTGATAATATCACACCATTCTTCTTTGGAAGAAGATCTCTTGTTGGTTTGCTTCTTTTCTCATAGGTACCTTGAAGTTCAAAAAAGGGATTCTTGAAGACTCAAGAAGACTTGAAGACCTTTTAGTCTAGGGATCTATTTGTAATGTGAGGATGAGAGAATGCTATCAACATTGAGTTTATTGAAGTGATCAATGTATGGTGTGGAGGAATCACACCAGGAGATTGAAGAGCTAAATGCTAGAGTTGAGCTTTAAGATGAGAAGATCAAGAAATTGGAAAGGAATGCTACTACTCCAAAGCATTATGCAAGATCATCCAATCGCTCAATTTTCCTCGGGTGGTAAAAGAGACTAGAATGGCCTTGAGGTATATTTTTTTATTTCTTCTTCTTTGGCTTCATATCATGTCAAAAAGGGGGAGAATGATAGGGAGATATATGGTAGTTCTAGCTTTCTTATTTCTCAAGGTTTTTTTTATTTTTTATGTTTTAGTGTATTTTGTTTTCTTGAACTATATGGCTTGTAATATTGGCTAGAATATTTTGTTTGATGGCATGAATTTAGGGGGAGCATACATGTTATCAATGTGGACTTTAAATATGTTATTTTCTTGCCAATATATATATTTTGCCATATGTGTTGTCTCTTGGAGATCTTTGTGCTTTCAAGCTATTTTATAGGTGATTTCAAGAGAAGACCAAGATGAAGTCCAAGACTTGTTATTGGAAATTTTGTCTAGTGTGTAAATCATTGTACTCATTGTGACCAAATTTTCTGTGTAATTGTTTTAGTATTTGTATAGGGGTTTTGACATGGAATTTGCCAAAGGGGGATATTGTTAGGTTTTTGGTTGTTGTTGGCATGTATTCCATATCAAAACGTTGTTTATCTTGTAATGTTTATGTGGTCATACTGATGATGATACAAAACTTCAAAGAAAGATTTAACTACGGTATATGCAAGATGTTGGCTTGATAAGGGGAATTAGCTTCATTGCTCATCAAAGGTATAATTGATCTCATTCCTCTTACAAGGCATAGGCACACACTCAAAAATCATTCATAAGTGTCTCTGCATCGTTGTGCACCATTTATATAACACATTCACATGTTTTTGTATGCTCATGCATTGAACTCAAATGCTCATACATTTTAGAGTTGCATGTTCTAAGACAATGTCTAGGAAATGGCAGTCATATGTGATCTTGTGTTTGTATGTTTGTGTTTCTTGTGTTTTGGACTTGTACTTGATCTTAATTAATTCCGTATTGAGTTCCGGTCATTTCGGTTACTCATTCATTTAGTTTCGAGTCCAAACGATGTAGCTACGCTACTTTTCGTTCTCATTCGTTGAGTTGTGTTCGTCGTCATTTTCCGAGATGAATTCTTAACTATTTGTCAAAGTTTCGTAGTCTTTGTTGTGCATGAGGGAGTCACAATTCGTAATCCGAAAACGGATTTGAAATCGGAGTTCGGATGCCCGAATACGGCTGAAGAACGTGAGAGGTGCGCAGGAGAAGCAAGATAGCCAAAGGCCATGGCCTTGCCACCACATGTGGAGGCCGTGTGCCACACGGCCAACCGGCCCTCTGGTCCCGTGTGGCACACGCGCCCCACACGTGGACTTGGCTGGTGTGGCCTATTTTTGTTGGACAAAAATGCCCTTCTCTCCTTTCTTTTTAAAATGCCTCCATCTCCCTCCATTTGTTTTTAAGAAGAAAAAATTGAAATCCCGTCATATTTTTTCTCTCCAATTTTCTCAAATTTCAAACACCATAACTTTCTCATACGAAGTCGGAATTGAGTGATTTAAGTTGGAGATTGTTCGTGATCGAGTCCTCTACCTTTTCCAAGTGATCTTGCAGCTGTTTGATTGATTGTCGGAGTGATCTACTTAGAAAACCTAACCAGCTCGTGAAATCAAGGTAGTGATCATATCTTGGTGATTTCATCTTTTTAAACCTTCAAGTTGCTGGGGTTTCTTCTTCTATATGTATGTGTATGTTTAGTGAATGCTATTAAGAAAGATAGCTTCACAATCAATCTAATTGAAAAGTCTAATTAGAGACACATGTGGACTAGATTCTTGGATTCTTTGTTTTTCATATGATTGAGAGTTGTGTTGTGATTAGATTGACATCTAGGATTATTCGAGACTTGATTGATTCATTTTATAATTAATGATCCTTGATATGTGTCTTTGATCCTTAATTGATGATTTCTAGGATTAGAGCCTTTGTATGTGTTTTTAGAGATATCTAGGATTGATTTGTTTTTAACAATATCTCCTATCTCTAAATCTTTGGCTAGAATACTTGTTGAATACATTTTGTGATTCTAGCATTTTTATGTATGTTTATAACATCTTGAACTTGTGCCTCATGTATATGAATTGTTCAAGAGTTATTTGTGTGAATGAATCTAGGAGTTTTATGTGTTAGTTGATTTCACATGCTCTAGGTTTTCATTCATGATTTTGCATCTAGATTTCTATTGCTTGTGTTTTCACATCTCTAGATCTAGTTGTTCCATGGAATGTATTGATCACATGTTCTATGTTGTTTTTATTGTTTGCATTATTTGCATTCACATGATCACACTAGGAAGTCCTTATAAAAGGCATGAAGTCTTGGTTAGAGTCGGGATGACTCGGATACCCAAGCAAGAAGTCTTGCCTAGAGTCTTGAGGACTTGGATAGGTAAGCAAGAAGTCTTGTCTAGAGTCGGGATGACTTGGATAGACAAGCAAGAAGTCATGGCTAGAGTCGGGAGGACTTGGATAGTCATGCATGGGAGGTTTTCTAGGGGCAAGTGTGCCTTGTATAGAGAGTTGGCTTATATATTGGTAGGCCCGGGTGTTTGGTTAGACATAGAGTCCGATAGAGCGAGGTACATGGGATATGTATGCACTCTTGAGGAATTTCTAATCTACCAACGATGTTGGTTTGGTATGAGTTCCAATATGTGGTGGTTTACATCATTGAGGGATTTTGTATCTTCCAATAGGGATTGGGTAAACATATACTCCACATGGGTTGGTGATCTAGGATTGGTCACTTTGTGGAATTTCTAATTTACTTTCCAAATATATATAAGTAACTAATGGTTGTAATTCAACCCATGGATGTTTCCTCCTTGGAGGTTTTACCACGTTAAAAAATCTCTTGTGTTAATTCTTTCTATCTCTATCTTTTATATTTGTTTTTGTGTATGTTTTAATCTTGTAGTACAATCTTCACTTGTGATGTTTTTGGAAACAAGATTTTGTAAAGTGTGATTTGTAAGCATATTCATTTTGATCATAATTGTAAATATAATTCTTTTATTCATTGATTTTTGTGTATAGGTATTCTTTGATTGATTCTTGTACATATTGGGCATTATTGTAAATACAAGTATTATTTGTATTAATTTTAAAATAGTTTCTTTTCTAGCAAGTTGTAGTGTTCTTACATTGTAATACTTTAAGTACAACTTGTAGAATGTGCTCTTTATTGAATATACTTGTATATGAGATACATTGGTTCTTGGTATATGTTTTGTAGACTAAGTGTGGTGAATTGAGCATACTTGTGCAAATTGTTTTTCTCATAACAATCTTATTCAAGGTTTATTATATGCTCACCAAGGTTTTGACACTAGTCACGAAAGAGTTTTTAAAACTAGTGTGTCAACCTATTCACCCATTCACCCCCCCCCCCCTCTAGGTTGTTTAGTATAACCTTGTAGGCAGTTTCAGACGCGGTTCCCTTTTTACGGGGCTGGGTACCGGGGAAGGCCCTTGGTCTGGTTACCAGGGACTAACTCAAGGCTATAAGGCTGGTTCTGATGGGAGATATGAGGCTGAAGAACAAGTACAATTCAACAGGGAGGGGGGTAGTACCAAGAAATACCAAGTAGTCACCAAAATCCTCTTTTATTAATTAGTGAAAGGATACATCAATCGTGACCTTTTTACATCATTAACATTTAAGGGGTGAGCCAGGGGCGAAAGGGACCGGGTCATGGTGACTCATACCGGGGTTGATTTGGACGTGGTGATGGTTATCTAGGATGAACTCGTAGGAGCTTTCTCTAGGCGGGATAGTGACCAAGTAGGATAGGCACAATAGGAGCTTTAGTTAGGCGAGATAGTAGCTAAATAAAACCGGCACAATAGGTGCTTTAGCTAGGCGAGGTAGTAGCTAAGTAGACTTCGTTCTTTTTTTGTTTTTCAGAGGTCCACCCCTTACTCCTGGAGAGTCGGGGTATTTATAAGGTGAGTAATAGGGGGTAGGTGAGAGATGTCTCTTTGGGCAGGAACCTTTGGTCCGATTTCCACCATTCCCCCAAGCTATATGTTGTGGTGGCAAAAGTTAGAGGGTTATGATGGTGCCACTAGAGCGTGTCCCATGCTGGGACCTTTGTCTGGGTAGGTAGGAACCCTGGTTCATAAGTTGAAATCGAGAGGATTAATCCCGACCGTTGCTTCGAAGCAAGCCGTGGTTGGTGTACGCCCTCAAGGGCCGTGATCGCTCCACCTGTGCCCTAAGTCCATGTAGGGGCTTCGGCAGGGCTGACATGGCGACCAGGTGGCATTTTGGAGTGATCTGATTGGTCGAAAGGGGTCTCTACAATCGTGGGAGGTCGCTGTCAAGATTTGACCTGGCGGGGGACAACGTTAACATCTGTCACGCTGCACCCTGTCAAGCGCCCTTCTCCTCCATTTCCTTATTTGTGTTTGCTGGGTTTCTGCAAGTATTTTGCTGGGAAAACACAACATCCTTCTTCATGCATGGGGTAGTTGACTTTCATTAGGGCTTAGGTGGACCGGGAGTAGACCGTTGATATAACACGATCCTCCATGATCACAACCGTTGGTTGCTCATCTTCCCTCTTCCATGTTTGCTGCCTCGCATTAATGAGCTATTGATGGGGTCCTGTAGGTTTCCCCGGCTATCTCTTTCCTCTCATATGGTCTGGTGTAAGGGCTAATGTCAACCCCCCTTGGATGGGATCGCCACCTTTAGGACTCTTTAAACTGTTCTAGAATGTTCTCTGGAGCCTCTCCCGGTACCTTTGGTGATTTGAGTTAGCTCTGTAAGCGTGGCTGGCTCGTCCTTGCTTGGGTACCTGGGTGGGGTTCCTGTGCTAGTTCTTAAGTTAGGTCCTGTTCAACACCGAGTGACCGTTAGGAAGGTCGAGCCCAGGGAAAATTGAGCTCCACCCTCTATATGCGATGCTTTATAGAGTCCAGGTTTCCAACAAATCATATCTCTTTAATCCTCAGTCACTCTAAGGAGACCGGGTATGCCCAACTATCGGGTCTTTCTTCATACTAGGTGCTTCGAGGGAGGCGGGTCCTTTATGGACCGTGACTTCCTTTACTTTTCAGGTGCTCTAAGGGGACCGGACATGCCTAGCTACCGTGTCCTTCTTCATCCTAGGCGCTTCGAGGGAGGCGGGCCCTTTGTGAACCGCGCCATTCTTCCATATCTCTGATGCTTTAGAAGGATCTAAAATGTCTTAGTATCAGGTATCGGGAAGTGATAAGGCTCGTTTAGTGGAAAAGTTCTTCCTTGATTTAATTACCCGTTTTTTCGGTTAACAAAATCATTCTGAAAACGTCACATAATACCACTTTAGACACCGTCAAGAAAAATGATAAAACATACCAACAATAAAAATATAAATAAAATAAAATAAAATAAAAAGAATAAAAATGATCACCAATCATGGAGCTTGAATCTCCATCGATGGATGGTGAAGATCCAATCTGGATCTCCATTAATCATGGTTGGAGATGGAGATGGAGATGGAGATTCAAATCGACTAATCTAGGTCTCTATGTGGCGACGGAGATGGATCTCCTTCAGCTGATGGAGAATGGATCTGATCTCCATCTTTGGACATATATTTCAGATGTTTGATAAACTCTGATGAACTTATATGATTGTTTTATTCATTTGAGTCATCAAATATTCTAATGTCTTCTTCAAATTCTTTAATCTCAATGACAATAATAACAGAAAACTCAGAACTTGTATAAAACTATTGAAGAAGTTGAAAGCACATCTAATAAAATATGCATATTGTGCTGCTACATATACAAAGTCAGAGAGGTTCAAAAACGAAAAGCAAAGTTGAGCTTAAAACAAGGATGAAGATAGTGAAAATAAAAAGTGATTTACAAGGATCTGCTGATTGTCTAACAAGTGTGATTCTTTCTTCTTGACTCCTTGAAGATGTCTCATCCACTTGTACAATTGGGCATGTTAGAAAACCATATATCATCCCCGTGAATGCTGCTCCCAAATGTGTCCTACAACGTTTACCAGAAAGAAATCAGAGCATATATGCTAAGGATATCGAGTAATGGACGTAGTAGTACAAGTCTTACCAATTATCAACAGGGCCAAAATTGGTCATTATGAATCCGAGAGCTGTAGCAATTATTGCCTTGTGGAACATACTGCTCTCTGAAGGATCCTTCACAATCACATCTTTGTTTTGGATTTGATAAATGAGCCAAGCGCCTATTACGGCAAACACTGGTCCCTGCGTGCCATCATTGAAGGACATGTCATACATAAAACATAATGAAGAAGAAAAATGTGATAAAATGGAGTTGGAGTGGTACTTACCGTCCCACCGACAGTTGGCTGTGGAGTATGAAGAAAGCTTGTTAAGTTGCCAGAAATTCCTCCAAGTGTGTATATCAACAAAAATGTAAATGAGCCATACCCTTTACAAACTTGAGGCCCGAAAGTAACAAGTCCCCAACAACTAAGAGCTACATGAACAGCCCCAGCGTGCTGCATTTTCCATTTCTAATGTGAGAAATTTCACAACATCAAATCAATTCAGTAGTGCTTTGATATCATCCATGATCCCTACTTTCAAGTTTCAATTTAATGATTCAGTTTGTAATTGACAGAAGACCAACGTTGACTGACTCTACTAATTGAATGCAATGCAGGAAACAGATTGGGAACGCGTTACGAACCCAAATGTGAACCTTGTACCAGAAACATTGGCGTCACGAGCCTCCACCACTCTCCAATCAGGATCAAGTCATTTATCTTGGCACCATACAGCAATGGAAGAGAAAAGAGCTCAAATTCAGAGTTCCTGATTGGGCTAGCTATTTCAAACAAGAAAACTGCAATATTTATAGAAGCCAATGTACTTCTGCAACCCGATCGAATAAAGAATAAACAAGCATCAGAAACTCAATAAGCTACATATAGTAATACCAGTCACTGAATTTGTGTCTTACATTAAGTAGAGATCAGGGGTTTCATTGTTCTGCTGTAATTTCTCATTTCCACTATCCTTTTGTCTCAACATCCTATAATCTTTCAGTGTTTTTCTTACAGAATATGGTCTCACTACCAGATTGCTTTCAGTGTTTTGGTCATCGGAAGCAGACGACGCATAATTTCCTAAGTTTGCATCTGAAAGTACAAAATAATATAGATTTAAAAATTCAGATATAAAATAAGTGCTAATAATCTACTACTGCAAAACGATTTATAAAATGTTAAAATTAGGAAATGGGATTAAAGCATATGCAAAAGGAAAAACACGATACAGATCAAAAATTACAACTTAAATATACACAAAAAATTAGAATTGACAAGTATTAACTATCTCCTGAATTGTTTAACTCTACATGAGAGAATGAAAACCTCATTTGAGTTGAAAGTTATGAATAGAAAAGAGATAGATATTGTCCGCTTTGAGTTTAACGCTTGCGTCTTTCACCCATGATCTTACGTTGTCAACGCATCTACCTAGTTATGAGAGACCAAGACTTATATACAAGCGATGGACTTCACTCGTTATCCATGTGGGATGTGACACCAGCCCTGGCCCTAGCTAACGCGTACGTGTGTAATGATAGAATTCTTTTCACTATGTAATTAAAATATAATAATCTAAATCAAGACAAAGGCGATAATATAAAATCTGGCACCTTTGTTAAGTTTTCCCAGATAAGCATCTAAAGAGTCGAGCCCCTTGTTTGCACTTGTACGAAGTATCTCTGTCGTCTTATTAGAAAATTCTGAAGAAATCTGATTTGCATCATGTTGGTGTTGTTTGGCAAAATATGAGTGTAACAATCTCAGCTGCCCCTTACTAGTACTAGACTGATCAGATGCAGACGCATAGCATACCCTGCACATATTTTGTTTAGAAAAGGATTTTACATAACCTCTGCTACAAGTATCATGCCTTCTCCTATTATCTGTAATGGTAATGCGACCACCGATGAACTCTTGCTCGCTGTTTCTTACTGAATTTTGTATAGGAACAACTACTTGTTCTTTACACGGTATTTTGTAGCATAACGGAACCACAGCCATGCATGCAGCTGATGATAGCAGAATCAAACAAGAAAGTTATATATATATATATATATATTCTTTACGCAAAGAAATGTGTGACAAACTATACTATTTCTTCTACATTTCGATATACAAAAACTACAGAAGTTCCAAATTATAAAAGAAATTGGAAAGGCTAGTTCTTTGGTTTGATGACTGCTAAATATTGAACAGTTATAGATCGAAACAATATTTCATAAGTACACTATAAATTAGCTTCATAAGTTTACGAAATTTTAAAATTATCAATTTCAAAAAATTTCATTGTTTTTGTCGATTTAATTTTCCACTTTTAAACAAAAATGCCCTTAATGAATTTTAAGTTTCTGAAAAAGAAAAGAAAAAAAAAGTTACAACAGACCTCCAACAATGGAGGATGGAGGTCCATGACAAAGAAAAAAAAAAAAAAGGATTCTGGCATGTATATATAATCCAAAAATCATACACACTAAGTTGTTTTTTTTTATTTACAGATTATACGTCTTTATCTAATCTCGAAAGAAAAAATGGAGTCCAGTGAAGTTGATAATCAAAATCCAGGAAGCTAAAAGAGCAAAATTGAAAATAAATAAACTGATTATAAGTTGAAAGTTGCGTGGTCAAGTTCTTGTACAGATGATCAAGTTTACATTAAAAACACAACTGTACTGAAGACTGGAATCCAACTCAACATGTTTAAAATTGTTATAGTTTATTTTCTTATTGTTTTTCATCAACAAAAAACAGGAGAATTAAAGAAACAATAACTAAACTTAAAAAGAGAGTTAAAAAATAATAAATGAGAAGTTGGTAGTTATGTACCGTTTAAAGCAGCCAAATTACAATTTGTATCGTGAAAACTGAAAACTATTCCCCTTCTCAGATTTATTAAAATAAGCAGACTCCATTAATATATTTATATGGGTTGATTTCCAATTATATGTACTAGCAAAACTACAATCACCCTTCCAGATTCCACATAATTACAAACATGTCTTTTTAGAATGAAAATTAATTAACTAAATAAAGATTTTTTTATTTTTTATTTTTTTTGAATTTTTAAAAGTGGAAGAGCCTCTTCAACTTTGAGAAAAATCGAAACATAATTATAAGTTATAAAATTCTACGTTTGAGGATTTTTGGTAATCTAACGAAGCTTGCCTTATCTTATTTGGTCCAATAAGACCGTCGACACGTTGTACTAACGCAATCCTCTACCCAATCATAGATTCGCTGGATCGCACTTGATTTGTCTTCGCAGCGACCATCGCCATCTTACTATTATTATTATTATTATCATTTGAAGTGTTGCAACTATTACGTCTCACGTGCTTTAAAAATACATATGGTAGATGGAAGCGAGATGTACAGCTATCGGTAATAAAAGATGATGTGTCATATTATGATTAAAAAAAGAGAGAATCGCAGATACCCCTTGACTTTTAACCTAATAGCAAATCAAATCTTTTGGTTTTAACAATCAGTAAATAACCCCTTACCATTAAGTGTTTATATATTTTATTTATATATTTTGAGATAAGGGTAACATGGACAATTACTACAATATGGAAAATAGAAGGGCTCCATTGTCATTTCATCATTTTTTGACATTATTTGTGTAACGGTGTTAGTATACATTTAACAGTAGAGGGTTATTTGTTGATTGTTCAAACCAAAGGGTTTGATTTGCCATTAGATTAAAAGTTAGGGGGTATTTGCGATTCTCCCATAAAAAAAATTAAACAAATATTTTCATCAATAATCATACAAAAAGTTTCTTATTCATGAGAGGTTTTTTTTTTTTTCCTTTTCTTTTCTAAAATCTTGAACCGTTCTGAATGTAAATAGATCTAAAATTTGAAGTCTAGATAACATGTATTATTATTATTTTTTTTTTTTATCTAAAATTTGTTTTCAAAATACAAGATCTAAAAACTTGTAATTTAATATTCATGCCCTAACACTATTGATGGTCATATGCATTACATTATTAATAATAGACTTTAAATTATGATTTAATTTATTTTTTTTAGGTATTCAAATAAAATATTCGTTAACCGCCAAAACTGGCGAAGGATCAAGGAAGAATTTTCCACCTCAACACAAGGATAATAAAGGAGTATAGACATCATCCGGCTACCCCGACAAGAGGCGGACTCCAACTGATCCGAGTGCACACCTCCTCCGACGGGGTCCGACCCAGCCTTCCCCCAGCTACTTAAGGACCCCGTCAGCATCTCAATCCATAAGTAACATCCCCGGTCGAAGTACTCGTTAGAGCCTACAGCGGGGTCCAACCCCGTCATACCCTGGTCTCCAATAAACACTGTAGCACCCCGACACGGAATTCGACTGAGCATCCCGCTACAGTATGAAACCCACAGCACCCCGACACAGAGTTCCATTGAGCATCCCGCCACAGTATGAACTCCGCAGCACCCCGACTCGGAGTTCCGCTAAGCATCCCGCTATAATACCAGCTAGACATCCCCCACTTCATCAGCAGGATGCCTACTGGCTTACACTTTCTAATATAGCCACCCCGCTAGGTAGGAAGATACCAAGCAGTAAGATTCTCATACCAGAAATTAGAAGCTCCATAAAGACTTATTAAAACGCCATCATCCAGTCAAAACAGAGGAGGTGTACTCCTTCCCGCCAAAGAGTCCTATTTCAAGCAGGTCAACTCAGTCGGAGTCCTTCCAGGAAGGAAAGATTTAATCACGAGATTGACTCCTCTTAGGAAGGAAAGACCGGATTCTGCACGTAAAGCTCCAAGATTATCTCCTACAAGGGAGGAAGTCCCGCAATTGCAAAACCCGATACCGAAATTATAGGAGTGCATGGCAAGCAAACAGGACCTATATATACAGCAGCTAATTCATCGGAAAAGGGGATAAAAAAAAGACGAGACCAAAAAGATCACCGCCAGAAACCTTACAATCAAGTTCTACTTATCAACATGCACGAGTTCACCATCTACATTATCCACTGAATCTCCATACCCTACTGTTAATCCTAAATACGTAGTTCATATATTTGTAATGCAAAGTGACGATCAATAAAAGACTTATTCTAATCTCTTTTCTGGTGTTCCACGTCTTACTTGCATTGCCTAGGACAGTCGGTATCGAACCACTTGATACCCCTCCGACCAGGGTCAACTTTGATCTTGGTCCTTGTAAAGTCGTTATTCGGATTTTCACCCCCAGTGACGATTTTTCGATAACACTTTTGGCGCTGTCTGTGGGAAGTTACTCCAACCATTGTTTAAAAATAGCCTATCTTTAGCCAGTAGTATTCAGAATGAGACTCCGATCCTCCCAGGGTCATCTCGAGCCATCAAGTCTCCAGTCCCTTGCTTCCACTGAAAGAGCCCAGAGGCGGGGTAAGGGCACTAGGAATGAGAATCCTCCACCAGTGCCCCCACCAGTTGCAGGCCCTGCCCTTCAAGACCCCGTTAGGCAGGAAGTCAATCGAGATGTCTTAGAACAGCATGCAGCAGCATACGTAGAAGCTATCCGACTCGGGATGATAGCCCAGGGGATCCCATTTGAAGCAGCCGGGATCCCAGGAGATGCTGGACTAAGTATCCGGGTACCAGTTTTCGACCGAATGGGTCCTCCTCTCCCAGTTCGACAGGCAGATCTCAGACCCAGATTAGTGATATCCACGATTGAGGTTCCTCCTAGGAAGGTTCAATCCCCACCAAAACCAAGGGCAAAGGAAAGAGATCCACATCCCGATTCAGAAGGAAATGCCAAATCCTAAAGGAGCTCTAGGGAAAGGCATCAGAGAGTAAAGCGAAAGGAGGTAGTCATTGATTCAGAATCTTCAGATGAAGAGGTTTCAGTAGCCCGATCCGGAACCAAGAAATCTCAGCGCCTGGAGGATCAGATGATAAGGATGGTGAAGGAGTTGGAGCAGTTAAAAAAGGGAAAGCATCAAGGGATCCAGAAGAACCCCTTGGGCGAGATGAATGCACCTTTCTCCAAAAGAGTCAGGGAGGCGGGGTTACCCCTTAAATTCAGGATGCTTTCAGAGAAATACTCCTGAACAGAGGACCCCGTCAACCACCTGGAAAGCTTTGTCCACCAGATGGAGGTTCAAAGTGCGATCAGGGCGGCCATGTGCAGAATGTTTCCTTCAACCTAGACTGACTGTGCCAAGACGTGGTTCAGAAAGTTACCACCAGGTAGCATTGATTCTTTTTCTGAACTTACCAAAGCTTTCTGTGCACAATTTCAAAGGATCAAGCCCCATCCCAAGGATCCTATCCTGCTGCAATACGTGGTTTAGGAGCGGGGTGAAATTCTAAAATCTTATGTGGAGAAATTCCATAAAGAGGTCATCCAGATGGGTGTATTCAACAAGAAAGAAACTCTAGCCAACTTTCGGAGGAACTTATGGGCTGGCAGACTGTTCTGCTCTTTCGCCAAGCATCTACCAGAAACGTACTAGGAAGCCTACAACCGGGCTCTGGAACAGGTGGACATTGAGGAATAGCTCCGGATTAAAATCGAGCACGATGAAGCCCGATTAGCACCACGCCATAAGAAGGAAGCTCTAAAGCCCGCACCAGCTAGGAAGTTCCAGAATCAACCTCCAAACCGGTCTACTTACAGGCCGCCTTCTATTCCTTCGTACCAAGAGAGGTATCCGGTTAGGAGATCACCTCCCAAAGAGATTCCCTTGAAGGAAGTATCCAGACTAGCAAGAGAGGAAGAGGGGTATGATTATACCCCTTTTAATGCTTCACGAGAAACTATCTATCTCGCTATTCGGGATAAGGGTCTACTCAGAAAGCCAGGTCCTATGAAAATCTCGGTTAACAGGAGGAATCAATACAAATATTGCGACTTCCACGAGGATGTAGGGCACAACACCTCAGAGTGCTACAGCCTTCGTAATCAGATAAAAGGACTAGTAAGGGGTGGACTTTTAACTGAATTTTTACAGCAGGTACGAGATAGCATCAAAGAAGGGAAGTAGGTTCAAAGCGAGATGCAGGAGGCAGCTGAAAGAAGAAGAAAGGGAGAAAAGGATATAATGCATCAGATCCAGGTGATCCACACTATCAGTGGAGGCCCCACCTTAGTTGGAACCTCCAATAATTCGAGAAAGAACCACGCAAGGAAGATTCCTAGGCTTACTGCTGACCATGAGATACTAAAGGTCAATGGTGGACCTCAGGATCTATCCCGCTCCACCAAGATCATCTTCACAGAGGAGGACGTCTATAATATAGTTCAGCCACATGATGATCCTATTGTGATTACAGTATAGATCGCCAACTGCCTGGTACACCGCGTCCTGATTGATACAAGGAGCAGCGTGGATATTCTATTCAAGGGGTCTCATGAGCAGCTCAATCTGAAAAACTCTTGCTACAACAGTTGCACCTCCCTTTTGTATGGGTTCACAGGGGACTTTGTAATGCCAATGGGGACAAAGATTATGCTAGTAATAGTCGGAGAGGCTCCTCTTCAGCAGAACATAATGACGGAATTCATTGTAGTAGACACCCCGTCAGCATACAATGTGATCTTAGAAAGACCCTTCCTATCAGGGATTAGAGGAGTGATGTCCATCTATCACAATGTGTGGAAGTTTCCAATGGGATCAGGAGTAGGAGAAGTAAGGAGGGACCAGCAGGTAGCCCGCAATTGTTGTGCGGTATCCACAAACCCCGTGGCATTAGCCAAACAGTGCGCACATATGACCAGTGACCCTAACCAGGGAACGTCAGAGCCGGATCAGTATGTCTTGGAAGAAGGGGAGGTACCAGACATAATCGTGGAGGAGCCAGAAGAAGAAGAACGTGGTTGGACCAGTGGGATCCCCGTAGATCAGTTGGAGGAGATCCTGATCAGGGGCAAAGATTTGACAAAGACAGTAAAAGTGGGAGGAGGTCTGGACCCCAAAATCAAGAAGGACCTGATAGAACTCCTCAGAGAGTACAACGACATCTTTGCTTGGAGCCATGAGGAGATGCCTGGCATTCCTCTTAGCCTGGCTAGCCATAGATTGGTAGTGGATGCAACCTTCAAACCAGTTAAGCAGAAAAGAAGACACTTCAATGCCAAATGGAACGCCACGGTCTAAGAAGAGGTTGACAAGCTCCTGAAGGCCAGATTCATCAGGGAATCCCGATACCCCGAGTGGATCGCCAACGTGGTTATGGTAACCAAGTCTAACAGGAATTGGCGAATGTGTGTAGATTACACCGATCTCAACCGGGCTTGTCCTAAGGATAGCTTCCCCTTGCCTAAAATAGACCAGCTCATTGACTCCACAGCAGGGAACAAGCTCCTAAGCTTCATGGATGCTTTCTCAGGGTACAATCAAAGTATGATGCATCCTTCTGATCAGGACAAGACTAGCTTCATCACCAGACAAGGCCTCTACTGCTATAAGGTAATGTCATTTGGACTCAAAAATACAGGTGCCACCTACCAGCGTATGGTGAACAAACTGTTCAAGGAGCAGATAGGAAGATCCATGGAGGTTTACATAGATGACATGATCACGAAATCTCCAGAAGCTGGCCAACATACAGGGGACTTACACCAGACTTTCCAAGTAATAAGGCAGAACCATATGAGGTTGAACCCCGCTAAGTGTGCATTCGGGGAAGCAGCAGGAAAATTCTTGGGATTCATGGTGCACGAAAGGGAGATCGAGGCTAATCCTGAGAAGATCAAAGCTATCATAGACCTCGAGTCCCCTGCGACCCTCAAGCAGGCACAAGGATTAACCGGACGGATAGTAGCCCTGAACCGGTTCATATCTCGCTCCACAGATAAATGTCTCCCTTTTTTCAAGATCATCAAGCAGGGAAAAAAGATGAAGTGGGACGAGCAAAGCAAGTAGGTTTTTCAAGCTTTAAAAGAATACTTGTCAAATCCGCCATTGTTGGTAAAACCAACCCCGGGTGAAGAGCTTCTACTCTATCTAGTAGTTTCTGAAGTTGCTACTAGTGGAGCCTTGGTAAAAGAATGTAGTGACGGGGTGCAAAGACCAATTCACTATGTGAGTCGGGCTTTCACTAAGTCTGAGAAAAACTACACCCTCTTGGAGAAGCTCGCCTATGCCCTGGTAACTACATCCCGAAAGCTCCGGCCTTATTTTCAAGCTCACACCATCGCTGTTGTCACTGATCAACCATTGAGACAATTCCTCCAGAGGCCGGATGTATCAGGCAGATTGGTTCTGTGAGCCCTAAAGCTCACCCAGTTCGATATCAGGTACAAACCAAGGACTACGATCAAAGCCCAAGCCCTGGCTGACTTCATAGTGGAATTCTACACAATTCCGAGTCCGGGTCAATCAGTAGACACGGATCCGAAACAAACCAACCTTGGATTGCCCGAAGACAGCAAGATCTGGGTTCTTTACACGGATGGAGCTTCGAACCAGTCAGGATGTGGAGCCGGGGTCATCTTGATTGACCCCGAAGGAGTCGAGGTAAGTCATTGTTTCGGGTTTGAATTCAGAGCCACCAACAACGAAGCAGAATACGAAGCTCTGTTAGCAGGAATGAGAGTAGCAGGGGCTCTGGGGGCTAAGTACCTTCTGATCAAGAGTGACTCCCAATTAGTGGTCAATCAGGTGACAGGGTTGTACCAAGCAAAAGGTGACAACATGGTGGCCTATCTGGCTAAACTTCAGGAAGCTATGAAGAAGTTTAAGGGTATGAGGATAGAACAAGTACCCAGAGAGAGGAACCATCGCGCAGATGTTCTGGCCAAAACTGCTACAGGAGAAGGACATACTTTACCAAAAGGAGTACCCCTCCAGTTGGTTCCCTACTCCAGCATAGCTAAGAAGGCAGAGGTCCTTCCCGTGAGTAGTCCCCCATGTTGAATGGATCCAATAGCAGATTATCTCCAAAGTGAAACTCTCCTTACAGATCCGGATCAAGCCCGACGGCTTAAGAGGATAGCTACTCGGTACTGCATGGTAGAGGGATACCCATACCGTAAGGGGAAATCTCTCCCTCTACTCAGATGTCTCCATCCCGATGATGTGCGCTGGGAGCTCAACGAGGTACACTCAGGGGATTGTGGTAATCATGTGTCAAGTGAAACTTTGGCTTACCAGGTAATCAGGATAGGTTACTACTGGCAGACTATACATCAGGATGCAAGGTAGTTTGCGCGATCCTGCGAAGCCTGTCAGAAAACAGCAAACTTCCACCATCTCCCACCAGAAAGGCTCTCCTCAATCAGCACCCCCTACCCATTTGCTATCTGGGGACTAGACCTGATCGGGCCATTTCCCACTGCACCCGGTCAAGCCAAACATGTAGTGGTGGCGATAAACTATTTTACTCAGTGGGTAGAAGCCAAGGCCCTCACCCGGATAACTGAAGAAAAAACTATCAACTTTGTCAAGGAAAACATTGTCTGTAGATTTGGCACCCCGATGGCCATCATAACTGATTTGGGAAAGCAATTTGACAATGCCAACTTCAGGGAATTCTGTGAAGACCGGAGGATCAATCTTCATTTTGCTTCGGTGGCTCATCCTCAAACCAATGGGCTGGTTAAGGCCACTAACAAGACCATTAAGAAGCTCCTGAAGAAAAAGCTCCAACAGAGGAAAGGGTTATGGGTTACGGGTTACGGGTTATGGGTTACAGAGTTACCCAATGTACTGTGGGCTTACAGAACAACTAGGCGGACAGCAACAGGAGAGACCCCCTACTCCCTAGTATTTGGGACAGAAGCGATCTTGCCCATTGAGTATAAACTCATATCTTTCCGGGTCCAAAATTATGAACCGAAAGATAATGAGGCTAAGTTAAGAGCTAGCTTGGACCTGCTGGAGGAAAGACAAAGCAAGGTCGCTGAGAAGGTGGTTGTGTACCAGAGCAAGATAGCCCAACACTTCAACAAAAAGGTGAGAATCTGAAACTTCAAAGAATGAGACTTGGTTCTCAGAAAGGTAACCCATAACACACGAAGAAGGTCTGACGGGGTGCTAGCCCCTAACTATGAGGGTCCGTACTTGGTTAAGGCATTACTCCGGGGTGGTGCTTACAAGCTGGAAGATATAGAGGGCTACCCTATGGATCACACATGAAATTCCGATCACCTCAGGAAATTCTACCATTAGAAATTTTGTTCGTATCGACGGGAATACTCACACCGATTTCATATTGTACTAATTGGGAAATTCAATAAAAGCAGTTTCTTCTCCTATATGACTCTCATGTGTCCAGTGGTCGATATCTCCTACTAGACCCTCCAGTATCTCCTACTGAATGTTCATACTTCGCCATCACTGATTTGCCATTTCAAGACCAAGAAATAGCCTCAGGGCGCTCCTGCTGCCTTGGTCGGGGAATACCCTCCTCCGAGAAGTCTGGTGCTAAAGTGGCCTTAGTTGCCTACCAGGACAGACTTACAGTAAGATTGGGCTGCCTCAGGGTACTTGGTTCCTTACTTCGCCATTTCAAGACTAGAAAATAGCCTGCTACCTTGGTCGGGGAATACCCTCCTCCGAGAAGCTTGGTGCTAAAGTGGCCTTAGTTACCTACCAGGATAGACTTATAGTAAGATCGGGCTGCCTCAGGGTACCTGGTTTCTTACTTCGCCATTTTAAGACCAGGAAATAGCCTCAGGGCGCTCCTGCTGCCTTGATCGGGGAATACCCTCCTCCAAGAAGCCTGGTGCTAAAATGGCCTTAGTTGCCTACCAGGACAGACTTACAGTAAGATCGGGCTGCCTCAGGGTACCTGGTTCCTTACTTCGCCATTTCAAGACCAGGAAATAGCCTCAGGGCGCTCCTGCTACCTTGGTCGAGGAATACCCTCCTTCGAGAAGCCTGGTGCTAAAGTGGCCTTAGTTGCCTACCAGGACAGACTTACAGTAAGATCGGGGCTGCCTCAGGGTACCTGGTTCCTTACTTTGCCATTTCAAGACCAGGAAATAGTCTTAGGGCGCTCTTATTGCCTTGATCGGGGAATACCCTCCTCCAAGAAGCCTGGTGCTAAAGTGGCCTTAGTTGCCTACCAGGACAGACTTACAGTAAGATCGGGCTGCCTTAAGGTACCTGGTTCCTTACTTCGCCATTTCAAGACCAGGAAATAGCCTTAGGGCGCTCCTGCTGCCTTGGTCGGGGAATACCCTCCTCCGAGAAGCCTTCCTCCGAGAAGCCTGGTGCTAAAGTGGCCTTAGTTGCCTACCAGGACAAACTTACAGTAAGATCGAGCTGCCTCAGGGTACCTGGTTCCTTACTTCGCCATTTCAAGACCAGGAAATAGCCTCAGGGTGCTCCTGCTGCCTTGGTTGGGGAATACCCTCCTCCGAGAAGCCTGGTGCTAAAGTGGCCCTAGGTTCTTACCAGGACAGACCTACAGTAAGATCGGGATGCCTCATTGGGATACCCGGTCCTTTATTTCTCCACTTTCTACCCCGACAAAGGATCCACAATTAGAGGGGGCTTAGAAGTTCATCAAGTCCAATTGTTATAAGTTCTAGGTTACCCCGACAGAGGATCAACAGTCATAGGGGATTTAGAAGTTTATCTTCATCAAGTCAAATTGTTGCAAGTATCAGGTTCCCTCGACAGGATGCTCATCAAGTCAAATTGTTACATGTTCATGAGAATCCGATCAAAGAAGGATATGACTAGAGTCATATCTCACTGATTCCTACGATTACAAGATACAAGCATCCTATGTTTTGTTTTATCTTAGTACAAATTACTTATTCGGGGTATAGTCACTCACAATTTCATATGCTTTGGGAAGTTCTTGCAAGACACAATATGAAGCGAATAAATATTGTTGTATTAAATAAAGCGGGATGCCCAGCTCACATTTCGGGCTACAAAAAACAGAAGAAAAAGATATATACAAAAGCGAACAGGAAGACCCAAATCATCTTTCCTTCTCCTCCTCTGGCTGCTTCCCTTGGCTGTCTGTTTCCACCCTTGTGCTAGCAGCTTCGGTGTCATCCCGGGTCCCTTCAACAGCCAGAACCTGAGATCTAGCTGGATCTTCCTCTTGGACAGCAGCGCCCTCCTCCATGGTAGCCAACTCAGTCTGGGTCCCTCCTACTACAGGAACCCCGAATCCATCTAGCTCCTCATCTTCCTCCATCAGGACCACTCTTGAGGTAGTCACGGGGTCCACCACTTGATCTTCTTGGATACGAGGATCCTGGATTACTCCCTCAGCCTCCTGGTTGGTTTGATCCGCGTCTTGTGTAGTAGCTTCTGCTTCTTGATCTCCACCTGCTAGCTGGGCAGCCTTTGCCATTATCTGGTCTCGGTTCCAGTTCAAGGCCGCTTGGAGGTCAAAATGAGGGGGTAAAGCAGTGACCACCTCATAGCAGGCCGTGAAGTAGCCATCCTCAAAGGTTGGGCCCTCTTGAGCTTACAGGCTTGCTACAATACCCCGCAGGAGTTGGTTCTCGCTTTGCAGCAGCTCCTTCTCTCTCTTCAAACACTCCCTTTCCTCCAATCGGTGCAGGGACCTAACAGTCTCAGTGTCCAGGCAGCGCTCAAGGCGCCTAATAGCCACCAGGGCCTCCTGCCTCCCCTCTTCAGACTCTTTGGCTTCTTGAATTAGAAGGGCCACATTCTGCTAAGTCTGGAACCGGTTCTAGACGGTGTAAACCCCAGTACGACCCTAGCAGTGGTAGTAGAAGAAGGAACAGGAGAAATATGAGCCGACAGAATCATATTCCCCGCTCCAGAGGAGGATGGAGACCCCGCTGCCATCGGGGCTACAAACACTACAAAAAAGAAAGAAGCTTAATGAGAAAAAGAAGGAGAATATATACATAAAAAAACAGGTGAGTTAGATGTAGTCAACTTACCAGGTAGGGCAACAGAAATCCTCAAGTACCGCTCCAAGCGAGCTCCCTCAAAGGGATCTAGAGTGGGATACTGCATGTTGGTGTACCCCCTCTTCATGATCCTTGTAAGAATGTCTCGGGACTCAGAAGCCAGCATCCCCTTTGCCCACTTTTCCCTCGCTATGAACTGAGTAAGGACGGGGTATTCATATCCCCCGATGAAAGCAGTACGCCCCCACTCGCCCTCCACCACGAACCATTCTTCCTTCTAGGGCGCTGAGTACTTCACATTCGCTCCTAAGACAGTGAACTTCAAGTCATTTGATGCCTTCAGGTAAAACTGACCTCAAGGCACCATATTCATAATGTTGAACAGGAAGCGGAGCTCGTCTTACCTCGGCTCCCAGTCTATGTGATCCTTCTCGCACTGCTCCTTCTAGAGCACCAAGAACCTCGTCAAGTGCTTCCAGAACCCCGGTGAGATCTGGAGGGGGGCTAACTCCAACGCGACATGAGCCCGGCGGAGTGTGGGATGAAGAGGCAAACGAACACCACATTCGAAGGCCGCCTTATGGATCAACAGGCGATCTTGAGGCGGGGTGTATACATCGTAACCATGATGAGGAAGAGAGAGAGTAATGTTATCTGGAATCTTGTACTCCTCCCTCAGCTTGGCCAGGGTATTCAGGGTGCTTACGGAGTCGGGGACTATCCTCCCGTCATGGAAAAGGGCGAAAGAGTCGGCCTGGACCCTGACTAGAGAAACCCTTTCATCACCACCTTCATCGCCACTGCCCACCTTTTCCGCGTTCGTCGGGTCACTGATAATGACAGGATCCTCGGGTTGGTTGTGAAAACTCGACCCGATTCACGGGTTTCGAGTGGAGCGACGGTGTTGAGCCCACGGGGTGCCATCAGTCACCTCATCTCCATCTCGATCTCGTTTCCTCCCTATTTACGTCAGGGAGTCCTCCACCAAATCAACCTTCTCCGTGTTGAAGAGGGCATCGATACTATCTGAAAGAGGTGGAGATGCGGGGTCGGGATGGGAGGAGGCAATCCCGAGAGGGGGATGATCAATAGGAGTTTCGTGTGAAGTGGGAAGTTTAGAAGGAGAAGCCATTAAAGAAGAAGAGGGTAGAAGAGATTTCTTGAAGATTGTTAAGAGAAGGAGAAAGAAAGCAAGGGTTTGTTCTCGGTTGTAATTTTGAAAGTTTGAAAGTGATAGAGAAAGCACCAGTGAAGCCGGTCTATTTATAGAGGAAGGATGGTAGTTACACACCCGAAAATCGGAGTTGGTGACCGGCGGAAGGGGTTAGAGGCGTTTTCAGCATTAATCGCGCCAAAACGGCTCTTTTTGAAAATGAGAAAACCAATCATTGATCGACACGCAGTCAGTATTAACGCATCAAGTAAAGATTTCCTCCTCCTAGGTGGAGAACTAGTCAGACAAGGAAATAAGCAGATAAGGCAGAAAATCCTTCAAGTATAGACAGGATCTTGACTTCGACCCCGACAAGGTATCTGATGAGGTCGTTTGTGTACTCAACAAAATAGTAATAATGTAGATTTTTGGTTGATTCTTGAAAACTCTTTTAAGCCACTTAATCCTTTTAAAATGTGATTTGATAGCAAAATAGTGAGCAAGTTCGTTCCACAGGGAATGGAATGTTAATTAGATAAATTGACTAATCTTTGAACAATAAAGTAAATCATAGTGTTTGATAGATGTGTGGTTTCTAAAACCACCAATGCTAACTACTCAAATGAAAATACACAAAATATGTTATGAAAAATAGAATACTCAACACCTTGATAAGAATTGTGATAAAATCAATTAATGAGATAGATAGGGAATAGATCGATTAACAATTGAATGTGGGTAAGCTAACTAGCTACATTAATGTACCAATCTCATTATGTTAACCACTTAGAGGCTTAGATTAGTGGGGTTGATATACCCACCACTAATCTATCATATCCAATGGGTTCTTAATCACATAAGGATTGTCAATCCACATATGAATATATAACAAATTACTCCACTCAAGATAGCAATCAACAAGTGATATACACGTCAATTATAATGAATGGAATCTAATTAATTTGAATGAATAGAACACATAAGAGATTCATTACAAGCTAAGCTAAACCCACAACCAATTGATCCTCAAATCTGTCCCCTAGATTAGGGGTTTAGTTACACATATTTGCAATAGATGAAAAGAAGTAAATAGTAAGGAAATAACCCTTGGGTCACCTTCTTTAAGCTTGATCCTTCTTCTCCTCTATGCTCCTAGATGCAAGGAATGGAAGTAGAGGATATGTCTTGGAATGTGGGTGTTTTGGTGGGAAGTGACTAAGGGTTTTTTGTGGAGAAATGGTGGGATGAGGAATGATGTAGTGAAGTAATCAAGGTTTTGTGTTGAGGGTTGGATGGATTAGATGACTTCAAGGAGAGAAATGGAGGATGAGGAATGGTGTGCCATGGATGATAGAGCTAGATCTCAGATTTTGTTCTCTGTATTTTTCTCTGATCTTCGGTGTCTTTGAAGATTGAGGGACGTTCTATATATATGCACTCTTGGACATGTACTGATAATTGCTTGATTCACTAAGGTGGCGCCTTGTTCGCTGTTTGGTCGCTATGGCGACCCTGGTGCGTAAAACGGTTAGATGAGAAGGTTGCCACAAAAACCATCTTCCTCGCCATTTGGCAAGTGGCGACCATGAGCAATTTGTGTAGAGGTCGCCACTTGCACCTCCAGGTCCCCATGGCGACCATAAGTGGCGACCCTGTAATTGTAAGGAGATCGCCACTTGCAACATCAAGGTCGCCATGGCGACCCCAAGTGGCGACCATGCTTTGTTTGAACTAGGTCGCCATTTGCAAGGGAGGTCGCCATGGTGACCCCAAGTGGCGACCCCACCTGGTTCATTTGTGGACTTTCTGTCGCCATGACGACCAAGTGGCGCCCAAATGGCGACCTTCTGATGTCTTTGGAGAATCCTCTGTCACCATGGCGCCCATGTAGCGACCTCTCATGTCCAAGTGGCGAAAATGCCCTGTTTCTTCCTATTTGTGAGACATTTTCGCACAAGTCCTCCACTTTCATCTCAATTGCTTCTGAAACCTAATAAAACCTGAAACACTCAATTTAACAACATTAAACACGGGGAAATGCCCGAGAATCAAGCTAAAAGAATCGGAAATGAGGGCCAAAATCATACCAATTTTGGCATGATCAGTATCAGTGTCCAAGTTAGAAGGGACTTCTGTTAACCGCCAAAACAGGCGAAGGATCAAGGAAGAATTTTCCACCTCAACAGAAGGATAATATAGGAGTACAGACATCATCTGGCTACCCCAACAAGAGGCGGACTCCGACTGATCCGAGTGCACACCTCCTCCGACGGGGTCTGACCCATCCTTTCCCCAGCTACTTAAGGACCCCGCCAGCATCTTGATTCATAAGTAACATCCCTAATCGAAGTACTCGTTAGAGCCTACAGTGGGGTCCAACCCCGTCATACCCTGGTCTCCAATAAACCCTGCAGCACCCCGACACGGAGTTCCACTGAACATCCCGCCACACTATGAACCCCGCAGCACCCTGACTCGGAGTTCCGCTAAGCATCCCGCTATTATACCAGCTAGACATCCCTCACTTCATCAGCAGGATGCCTACTGGCTTACACTTTCTAATATAGCCACCTCGCTAAGCAGGAAGATACCAAGCAGTAAGATTCTCATACCAGAAATTAGAAGCTCCATAAAGACTTATTAAAATGCCGTCATCCAGTCAAAACAGAGGAGGTGTACTCCTTCCCGCCAGAGAGTCCTATTTCAAGCAGGTCAACTCAGTCAGAGTCCTTCCAGGAAGAAAAGATTTAATCATGAGATTGACTCCTCCTAGGAAGGAAAGACCGGATTCTGCACGTAAAGCTTCGAGATTATCTCCTACAATGGAGGAAGTCTCGCAATTGCCAAACCCGAGACTGAAATTATAGGAGTGCATGGCAAGCAAATAGGACCTATATATATAGCAGCTAATTCATCGGAAAAGGGGATCAAAAAAAGACGAGACCAAAATGATCACCGCCAGAAACCCTACGATCAAGTTCTACTTATCAACATGCACAAAATCACCATCTCCATTATTCACTGAATCTCCATACCCTACTGTTAATCCTAAATACATAGTTCATATATTTGTAATGCAAAGTGACGATCAATAAAAGACTTATTCTAATTTATTTTCTAGTGTTCCACATCTTACTTGCATTGCCTAGGACAGTCGGTATCGAACCACTTGATACCCCTCCGACCAGGGTCAACTTTGATCTTGGTCCTTGTAAAGTCGTTATTCGGATTTTCACCCCCAATGACGATTTTCCGATAACAATATTTTTTATATTTACTAATTAAAAAACCATATTTTAAAAAATTTAATAAAAAAGAGTGTCTAAAAATTGATTGATGAGATATAATTGTTCTAGATGATTAGATATAATTAGTGTTGTAAATGTGGGCTAGCACGACCCATTTGTACCAGGCCATTGAGGCCGTTCGGCCTGGCACAGTACGGCAAGTTGCCGTGCAGTGCCAAGCCCGGCCTGTTTATAAAAACGGGGGCCAGGCACGTGCCGGAGACACTGGCTTGATGTGACGTGCCAATGGGTTGGGCCGTGCCGGCATGCAAGCCTATAAATTTTTCTAAAATAAATTTTATAATTTAAATATTTTAATTCAATTGTTCTAACTTATAATATTGTTTTAACAATTTAACTTATGTATTTTTAATTATAATTTGTCTATCTTATTTATTATTTTAGTCTAACAAAAAAAATTGTAGAAAATAAATAGATTTATTATTTTATTTAATAAAATAATTCAAAGAATAAATAAAACTAAAAGATTAAAGAATATAAAAAATAGATGAAATTATGAAAATATGAAATGAAGGATTATTTATTTATTTCGGAGTATCAATATTACATATTTACATGATTGCTTCATTAAAAACCTTACCAAGAAAAACCTAGTGGGATAAAAACTTGGTAAGGGAAAAAGAGTGCAATCGTATTAAAACTTACAAGTTAATGTACATGTATAACCTAGAAGTCCTAGATCTGGTTATTGTCGGAACTCTCATCGACAAATAAATTACATAAATTTTGAAAAAGTTGTTCATCTACCATTTCATTTTGCATCCTCTTTCGAGCACGCTCCCAATCCCAAATACATGCCAATACCTACACCATCTTTGGAGACAAAGAACTTCTTCTTTCTTCAGCAATTCTTCCAGTTGTGCTTAATACCTGTTCTAAGGAAACAGTGAAGACAAGGATAACTAGTACGTCACTTACTAGGTGTGACAGGACCGGATATCTATAGTTATAGGTCTTCCACCATAACAACAGATCAAATCCCTCCTTGTTTTCAAATCCATCTAATTAAGCTTCAAGGAAGCTTTTCAGTTCGACATTGGAAGTTGCACCAGCTCGTGAAGAAGAAGAACTTGATGAGTCTACTTTTTTCGACATTTTAGAATGTTCCAACTTTTCTGAATTAGGAGTGTGTCTGGTTCTGCTGATGGTTGCGCGTCAAGGTTGCCATACCTGCACTCATAAATACTAAAAACTTTGAACAACTTGGTTCGAATGTCAGTAACCTGTGCAGAATAATCTACGCTCAAATTATTACCAATATACTCTAGTAATGTTTCTAAACCAGATAATTTAATCTCAGGATCTATTATAACACCTAAAGCATAAATGAAAGGAATTGTAGACTAGTATTTTTTAAACCATAGTGGTGTAAATATGGGCTGGGCCTGGTGGGCCCAGCACAGCCCGCCCGAGGTGCGTGTTAGGCCAAGCCAAACACGACCTTCATGCCTAGCATGTGCCAGGTCTTGAGTTAAGGTCCACCGAGCTGGCTCGACCCAGTACGCAAGGCCGACGTGCTAAGCCCAATGGTCGGCCCACCAAATACATATATATATAAGTTCTCAAGTTTGATTGGTTTATTTCGGTGACAAACCATAATTGGAGTTTGACATGTAAGGGTAGCTTAGGCATTTTATTATTAGTGATCAAGCTCACAAAGGCCCTCTTAAGACCTCAAGATGATAAACACTTCGAAGGTAAAACACTTGTGCTTAATTTACATTGAAGAGACTTAGTTGCACACACACACTTCTCATGCTTGCATATGCATTCAATTGCTCTTGTGTGCATTCTCTTCACATTTCTCACTTGCACTTCTTTGTTGTATCTTGTTGTGTGTTAATGTGTCTAGTAATTCATTTCCCGAAGTTTGTTCGGAAACGTCCGCGCATACACGTTGGTGTGCTTGGTTCAGCACGAAGATCGCCTTCGAAAAATACTCTTGGCTTCTCCTTCGGTTTCACTACAATTGGAGAAATGACGGTTTGATCGGTGGCCATAACCACCGAATGAAACCGCCGTTTGATTCTAGTAGTCTTTGGAATGATTCTACGGTTATGATCAGCAGCCCCGACCGCTGATTGAAACCATTGTTTAGACCTGATTGATTTTAAATATCTTGGTCTCAAATCAATGGTTGGAATCGGCGGCCATGAAACCACCCAATGAAATCGCCGCTGATACCTGATGCTCTCGGGTTTAATTCGACGGTTATGATTGGTGGTTGGTGGCCGCTGAATGAAACCACCGATCGGGGTGTTTCAGGGGCAAACTTGTCTTTTCACCAAGCCTTTTGTTGTTCTCTATAAATACAACATTATGTCACTCTCTTTCATTCAGCTATTTGAACATCAAGAACCCTAAAAGAGAAAGAGAAATTTTTGAGAGAAAATGCACAAAGATTGCTCCTTTGATTCTCTAAACTCATTTCCATGTGCATGAAACTTCATTTAAGCATCATCTAGGATCATCTAGGATGCATCTATGCATGGGTCTTCTTCAACACTCTTGATTTGGTAAGTTGAACACTATACTCGTCCATTTTAGTATTCTTACTTGTCAATTAATCTCATTTATTACTTGTATGCATTTAGATTAAACTCTATGTACAAGATTGAGATTATTGTGTTGTTTGATTGTGAGTTGTATTTTGATAAGTATGACATCTAGGATTATTTATCTTAAATAGCTAAGTTTACATATGACATGTAGACACATGATATCTAGGATTGTTATTATTGACATCTTTAATTCCTAGATAAGCATTTAGTGTAATATAGCATTATTTGCGTTTAGAATATTATCATATTGACATAGGTTGTTAATCTCTTCATTGAGAATTAAGTCTTGTGACTAAAATTGCCTATTGCGCACGTAAGTTGATCTAGAGTTGCTATTAAAGGCATGTTGGGTATTAGTGGTGGGTTAGTGACCAAGAATGGTTAAGGTCAACCTAGGTTGTAAACATCATTACAAGTAGTGATTTTGAGGATCGTGTGTGGCTAACATATTAGCCCGTGAGTTTTTCCCTGTCGAGGGTTTCTCATGTAAATCAATTAACTTGCAATTTATTGTTTTCCACAGTTAGATTAGGTTGATTGTATTTTTGAGTAGATTGGGGTTTTTATTTAATATTAACTAATCAAGAAAAATTGGTAATTAACTTGATTAAAATCTATTCACCACCCCCCCCCCCCCTAACTTCTATATATATTTAGACATATCATTATTTGTTTCAATTAGTATCATAGTAGATTCCTAGACATATTTAGGAGATCCCTTGTGAAAATAAATATAAACGAGTCCTAATTTAATCTAGAGGGGGGGTGAATAGATTTTAATCCCTTTTTACCAATTTTCGAGATTAATCAAGATTACAAAATTAACCCCAACTAGTCAACAAATGAAATCATGTGTAAAGAATGCGGAAAGTAAATAACACATGATTTTACATGGAAACCCACACGGGGAAAAACCACGGGCTGTTTTGTGCGCCACACTAGAACCTCAATCTACTACTTGCAAATACGATTACAATCTAGGTTGATCGCATCACACCTAAGATTACTAATCCGTCTTTGCTACCCACGGGCCTTTAGAAGTGAACCTAGTTCATGCTTGCAAACTACCAAAAGGAAAATACAAGACTTGACTCTAAATGAAGAGGTAAAACAACCTAGTGTGAATATGTGCAATATTCAAGATGCTCAAAATGCAAGGTTAGACATTTTAGCTTATCTAGGCATGGATGAACATGTTAGACATTCCTAGATATCATCTTACTAAGTGGTATGCATAAAACTTAACAAAAATAGACAACCAAAGTCCTATATGCAATATCTACCACAATACAACTCACAAAACACAATAACACAATCTTGAACCTAAGTCAAGTCATAAAGGAGCAATCTTGAACCTATTCAAGTAATAAATGAGCTATCTTGTAGAGAGAGAACATGTGATATGATGCAAGTGATGTTCTAACTACAAGTCATGTAAGCAAAGATGAAAACCCTAAGATAATCAAACTAGAACATGCTAGATGATGAATGAAGCCTACAAGAATGATGGGTTTAGGTGTTTGAAGTAATAAAAAAGTGTTCTTGATACCTTGGCTTTGAAGACACTTAGAAGCTCTCAAAAAGGTGTAATTTTTGCTCTAAAAACGAGCCAAGGCAAACAAGTAATATATATAGAAGAGGCAAAGCAAAACGGCGTCATTTAAAATAAAGAAACGAACCGTCGTAGAGGACCGCTGCCGGTACCACTGCCAAAGCAGCAGCGGTCGGGCAGTGGTTTGCTCTGCCAAGGCCACCGCTGCCTATAAAATGGCAGCGGTCCGGGAGCGGTTCCGGGAGCGGTCTGCTCTGTCCTCGAACCGCTGTCCTAGTGCTGCGAAGAAAATCACAGCGGTCCTGGAGCGGTTTGAGGTAAAAATTTACCTCTAGAAAAGCCTACAAGCAACTCTCAAGGCCAAAAAACATGCAAAGAATAAATACACAATGATAAAATGATCATGCATGAAAACGAATATGCAACAACATTAAACACACAACAAGGTATATAAAACATGTAAGATCATGAAATATGTGTGTGTGCAACTACATCTCTTCAAATAAGAAGTCAAGATCAAGTAGCTACCTCCCATGAAGCTCTTGAAATCCACAATGAGGTCCTTAAGCATTTAAGAAGAAAATCTTCAAACCTAAGCTACCCTTACAAGATTGAACCCCATTGTGATTTTGTTAATGAAATAAGCCAATTAAAAAGTGAGGCATTTACACCTTGCTTTTGGTATGTTTTGCATTTTATGTGATTTTTTATCATTCATACATTTGCATTCATTTCGTTCATTCATAAACACTATGAGTGGAAACGGTGGCGGAAACGAAAGTGGCTCAAGCACCAGGCCTCAATTGCTCACCAGGATAAATTATGCCTCATGGAAAGGTAAGATGGAGTCTTACATTTGCCAAATCCATGATAGAGCTTGGATGGTGGTTGAAGACGGCTACGCTCCACCAATGATGACTCCAATGGGTGGAAGAGAGGATGTGCTCAAGCTGAAGGCACAATGGAATGCTTAAGAGTTTGAGGTATCCAAATGGAATATAAAGGCGATGTACGCCGTCCTATGTGCCATGGACGAGAATTAATACAAATTGATTCAAAACACTATGATCGCTAAAGAGGCATGGGACATCCTAGAGATGGCACATGAGGGAACTGAAGTGGTTAAGGACTCTAAGCTTCAAGTTCTCCAAACTCACTTTGAGATGCTTAGAATGGAGGAGAACGAGTGCTTCAATGACTTTAAGATCAAGTTGATGGACATAGTCAACCAAAGTCATCAACTTGGTGACCCTTATTCGGATATGAGAATCAAGCAAAAAATTATGAGATCTCTCCCCGAAAGATTTGAGTCCAAGGTAACAACTTTAGAGGAGAATAATGATTACAAGGATATGAAACTGAGTAAGGTGATTGGGAGGCTTCTAGCCTATGAGTCTAGGAAGGGTCCTACCTCTACACCTCCCAAGAAGCAAAAGAGAATTTGTTAGGTTTTTGGTTGTTGTTGGCATATATTCCATATCAAAACATGTTTATCTTGTAATGTTTATGTGGTCATATTGATGATGATACAAAGCTTCAAAGAAAGATTTGACTACGGTACATGCAAGATGATGGCTTGATAAGGGGAAGTAGTTTCATTGCTCATCAAAGGTATAATTAACCTCATTCCTCTTACAAGGCCTAGGCACACACACACAAATCATTCATATGTGTCCCTACATTGTTGTGCACCATTTATATAACACATTCACATGATTTTGTATGCTCATGTATTGAACTCAAATGCTCATACATTTTAGAGTTGCATGTTCTAGGACTATGTCTAGGAAATGGCATTCATATATGAACTTGTGTTTGTATGTTTGTGTTTCTTGTGTTTTGGACTTGAACATGGTCTTATTTGATTCCTTATTGAGTCCCGGTCATTTCGGTTACTCATAAGTTAAGTTTCGAGTCCAAACGATGTAGCTACGCTACTTTTCGTTCTCATTCGTTGAGTTGTGTTCGTCGTCATTTTCCGAGATGAATTCTCAACCATTTGTCAAAGTTTCATAGTCTTCGTCGTGCGTGAGGGATTCACGGTTTGTAATCCGAAAACAGATTCTAATTCGGAGTTTGGATGCCCGAATACGGTTGAAGAACGCGAGAGGTGCGCGAGGAGGTTGCTCGGCCAAAAGGCCAAGCTAGGTGGCCACGTGTGGACCACGTGTGCCACACGGCCAGAGCTCCTCTCTGGCCACGTGTGGCACACGCTGACCACACGTGGAGGTGGCTGAAAGGTTATTTTGTTTTGGACAATTTTGCCCTTCTTCCCATTCTTTTTAAACCTCTCAAATTCCCTCCATTTGTTTTCAAGAAGAAAGATTGTGAAATCCCGTCTATGATTTTCTCCCAAATTTTCTCAACTTCCAAACACCATAACTTTCTCATACGGAGTTGGAATTGAGTGATTCAAGTTGGAGATTGTTCGTATTCGAGTCCTCTGCCTTTTCCAATTAGTTTTGCAGCTGTTTGATTGATTTTCTGAGAGATCCTCACAGAAAACCGAACCAGCTCGTGTAATTAAGGTAGAGTTCATAACTTTGTGATTTCATCTTTTTAAACCTTCAATTTGCTTGGGGTTTCTTCTTCTATATGTATATGTATGTTTGGTGAATGCTATTGAGAAAGATAGCTTCATAATCAATCTAATGGAATAGTCTAATTAGAGACACATGTTGACTAGAATCTTTGATTCTTTGTTTTTAACATGATTGGGAGTTGTATTGTGATTAGATTGATATCTAGGATTGTTTGAGACTTGATTGATCAAGTTTATGATTAATAATCCTTTATATGTGACTTTGATCCATGATTGATGAAATCTAGGATTAGAGCCTTTATATGTGTTTTTAGAGATATTTAGGATTGATTTGTTTTTAACATATCTCCTATCTCTAAATCTTTGGCTAGAATACTTGTTGAATACATTTTGTGATTCTAGCATTTTTATGTATGTTTATAACATCTTAAACTTGTGCCTCATGTATATGTTTTGTTCAAGTGTTATTTGTATGAATGAATCTAGTAGTTTTTATGTGTTAATTGTATTCACATGCTCTAGGTTTTCATTCATGTTTTTGCATCTAGTTTTCTATTGCTTGTGTTTTCACATCTCTAGATCTAGTTGTTCCATGGAATGTATTGATCACATGTTCTATGTTATTTTGATTGATTGCATCACTTGCATTCACATGATCACACTAGGAAGTCCTTGTAAAAGGCATGAAGTCTTGGCTAGAGTTGGGATGACTCGGATAGCCAAGCAAGAAGTCTTGCCTAGAGTCTTGAGAACTTGGATAGGTAAGCAAGAAGTCTTGTCTAGAGTCGGGAGGACTTGGATAAACAAGCAAGAAGTCATGGCTAGAGTCGGGAGGACTTGGATAGTCATGCATGGGAGGCTTTCTAGAGGCACGTGTGCCTTATATAGAGAGTTGGCTTATATATTGGTAGGCCCGGGTGTTTGGTTAGACATAGAGTCCGATAGAGCGGGGTACATGGGATGTGTATGCACTCTTGAGGAATTTCTAATCTTCCAACGATGTTGGTTTTGGTATGAGTTCCAATATGTGGTGGTTTACATCATTGAGGGATTTTGTATCTTCCAATAGGGATTGGGTAAACATAGACTCCACATGGGTTGGTGATCTAGGATTGGTCACTTTGTGGAATTTCTAATTTACTTTCCAAATATATATAAACCCAATGGTTGTAATTCAACCCGTGGATGTTTCCTCTGTGGAGGTTTTACCACGTTAAAAAATCCCTTGTGTTAATTCTTTCTATCTCTATCTTTTATATTTGTTTTTGTGTATGTTTTAATCTTGTAGTACAATCTTCACTTGTGATATATTTGGAAACAAGATTTTGTAAAGTGTGATTTGCAAGCATATCCATTTTGATCATAATTGTAAATATAATTCTTTTATTCATTGATTTTTGTGTATAGGTATTCTTTGATTAATTCTTGTACATATTGGGCACTATTGTAAATACAAGAATTATTTGTATTAAGTTTAATATAGTTTCTTCTCTAGCAAGTTGTAGTGTTCTTATATTGTAATACTTTAAGTACAACTTGTGGAATGTGCACTTCATTGAATATACTTGTATATGAGATACATGGTTTATTAATATATGTTGTGTAGACTAAGGGTGGTGAATTGAGCTTACATGTGTTAATTGTTTTCTCATAACAATCTTGTTAAAGGTCAATTTGTATGCTCACCAAGGTTTTGTCACTAGTCACGAAAGAGTTTTTAAAACTAGTGTGTCAACCTATTCACCCCCCCCCCCCCCCCCCCCTCTAGGTTGTTTAGTATAACCTTGTAGGCATTTTCAGAATTGCTTTGAAGGCCTCCAAAGTTGAGAAGGAGGAGAATGATAACTCGGATGAAGACATTGCCTTATTGTTGGAAAGGTTCAAGAAGTTTGTCAAATTCGAGAATACGGGTTTTGGATCCAAAGGCCAAGACTTGAAAAAAAAAAAAAGCTCTCTTCAAGAAGTTTGAGCCAAGGCAAGAGAAGAGTGAAAGAAATGGGATCCAATGCTTTGATTATGGTGGCATAGTACACATCGCTCCCAATTGTGGAAATTTGAAGAACAAGAAGAAGGGAAAGGTGATGGCCGCCACTTGGAGTGGAAGTGATGACTCTGATGAGAGATTAATCTTCGGATGATGAAGACCAAGTAGTTAACTTCATAGCCTTTGCTTCCTCCCTCAAGAGCAAATATGTTAGTAAAGAAGAGGAAAATGACTCAAGTGATGATGGCTCCTCATATAACTCCACAAATGAAAATGTAGAGAGAATGGATGTTCATGACTACATAGTCAAGTTTGAAAGCTCAAGGATGAAAAACAAAAGAGAAATTAAGATATTAAATGAGCAAAATCTAGAGCTTTCAACACAAGTTGACCACTTAAGTGAAGAAGTGGTGATATCTAAGAAGATTGAAGATAAGCTAAGAGATGAGTTAGCTTTATCTATGAAAAATGAAGAAGGTTTGAAGAGGGAGCTTGAAGAAGATAAAGGGTCAATGACTAAGATGGCTTCAAGCATAGAGAAGCTTGACCACATGTTAAGTGTTGAAAAAAGTCCTTTTGACAAGAGAGGTCTTGGGTTTGAAGATGGCAAGGAGACTTCCACTCCTAACAATACCATATTTGTCAAGAGCTTGAGCAACAAAGAACTTTCACTGGTGCTATATCCTATGAAGAAGATTAATCTAGGACAATGCTCACATAGTGCACAAGTGAATATGGCACCAAGAAGACAACCTCAAACTTAACCCATAACAACTCCTCAAGCCAACTTTCCTCAACAAATGGCTCACCAAGGAAAGAGACCAATCATGCATGCTAAACCAAGGAAACAAGCTAGACCAGTTTAACAGCGAAGAAGCAATGAACCGATTCAACCATAATGACATGGGAAAGCCCCAATACACATATAAGCACATGGTATGATTCCTCACTTTACTCCCACTTGTCATTTTTTTGGTATTGATGGTCATATTAGACCAAATTGCTTTCATTATATTAAAATGTGTAGAGTTGAGAGCATGATTGAAAAGAAAAATGCTAGAACCAAGATGCATGTTCCTAGGAAGAATAGAACTCATGTGCATGATCCTAAGACATCTAAAGCCCATGTACCATTGATTACTAGGAAGGAAAGTGTTTCACCTAAGTGGATTAGAAAAGATGAATATTTTTGCTATGTTGCTCAAAGGCAAATTCTTCTAATTCTTGGTACTTAGATAGTGGGTACACTAGGCACATGACAAGAAACAAGAGTTTTTTTGTGCATGGAGGAAGAGGGATTTGTCACATTTGGTGATGGATCTAAAAAGAGAGTTGTAGGTAAATGAACCATCTCCATTCCAAGTTTACCCTTCTTGTCCAATGCTTTATATGTGGATGGCTTGAAAGCCAATCTAATAAGCGTTTTAGATCTTAGTAATGAAAGACACTCAGTCTCATTTAGTAAAAATGATTGCTCAATTCTGAAGCCCAATGGACAAACTTTATTGAAAGGTATGAGATTTTAAAACAATTGCTATTGTCTTGAAGCTAGAGTTGTCTCTTGTAATATATCCAAGAATGAACAAATTGAGTTGTGACATGAAAGACTTGGTCACATGAACTATAGGGATTTACGGATCTTAGATAAATTCAATGTTGTGCGTGGCCTTCCCAAGCTTGGAAAGAAAGTCAATGGTGTTTGTGGACATTGCCAACAATGGAAACAAACAAAGAGCATACACAAGAAGGGCAAGTATCTCTCCATCAAGGAGCCCTTAGAGCTTCTCCATATAGATCTTATGGGTCTCATGCAAACTGAGAGTTTAGGTGAAAAGAGATATATTTTTGTTTGTATAGATGATTTTTCGAGGTACACATGGACATATTTCCATAGAGAAAAATCTAAAACTTTTGACATGTTTAAAATGCTTTGTAGTAAAATTCAAAATGAAAAAGACTCTAACATTGAAAGCATTAAACAGATTAGAAGTGACCATGGAAAGGAGTTTGAGAATACCTATTTTGAAAGATATTGCAATAGCATAGGCATATCACATGAGTTTTCAGCTCCTAGGACATCTCAATAAAATGGAGTTGTTGAGAGGAAAAATATGGTCCTTTAAGAGATGACCCGTGTAATGTTGCTTAGCAACAATGTCCCTGGGAACCTATGGGTCGAAGCCGTCAACACGGCTTGCTATATAGGAAATAGAGTCTTCCTAAGTTGTGGAAAGGTAGAAAGCCAAATGTTAGCTACTTCCACTCTTTTGAAAGCAAATGCTACATTCTAAATGACCGTGATCAACTTGGAAAGTTTAATGCTAGGAGTGATAAGGGTATCTTTATTAGCTATGCCTTGAATAGTAGAGCCTATAGAATTTTCAACTTGAAGACTTGAAGCATCATGGAATCATCTAATGTTGTCATAGATGATTGTAGGCTTAAGACTAGTAACCATAAGGAGAAGGTTGTTGTAGTTGATGATTCTCTCTTGGAAAAGGTTGTGGAGACTCCTATTGATGGGAGGTCTAACCTTAATAAAGAGGACACACAACCTCTTAATAGAGTTCCTCTCTTGAACTCTAATGAACTTGTTCCATGGGTTAGGAAACTCTATGATAAAGATGACATTATTGGAGAAGTCAATGAGGGTTTTAGGACTAGACGTCAAATAGCTAATCTAATTAGCTACACATGCTACACCTCCCAAATTGAACCCAAAAAGGTTGATGAGGCCTCAAATGATGAGTTTTGGGTTCTTGCCATGCAAGAAGAGCTAAACCAATTTGAAAGGAATGAGGTTTGGACTCTAGTTCCTAGGCCTAAAAGCACAAATATCATAGGCACCAAATGGGTGTATAAGAACAAATCCGATAAGGATGGCAACATAGTGCGTAACAAGGCAAGGCTTATTGCACAAGGGTACTCTCAAATTGAGGGTATTGACTTTGAGGAGACATTTGCTCCCATTGCCCCTCTAGAGTCCATTAGGCTTCTCTTATCCATATCTTGTGTGCACAAGTTCAAATTGCACCAAATGGAAGTGAAGAGTGTCTTTCTCAATGGCTTTTTGCAAGAGGAAGTGTTTGTTGAGCAACCCAAGGGGTTTATGGATGCACACCACCCCAACCATGTCTATCGCCTCAAGAAGGCTTTATATGGGTTGAAACAAGCACCGAGGGCTTGGTATGAGCACCCCACTCAATTTCTTGTTGACAATGACTACACAAGAGGTAGTGTTGACAAGACTTTATTCATCAAGAAAAACAATGATGAGCTTTTCATAGCTCAAATATATGTTGATGATATTGTGTTTTGCTCCATCAACAACGCCAAAGTCCAACAATTTGTTGATATTATGTCTCAAGAATTTGAGATGAGTCTTGTTGGTGAGCTAAGTTACTTCCAAGGTTTGCAAATTAAGCAATTAAATTATGAGATTTTTATAACCCAAGCTAAATATGCTAAAAACCTAGTGAAGAAGTTTGGTCTTGAAAATGCCAAACATTGTGATACACCTATAAGTACCACTTTGAAGCTAAGCAAAGATGCTAATGGAAATAGTGTGGAACAAACTCTATATCGGGGCATGATTGGTAGCTTGCTTTATTTGACTGCAAGTAACCTGATATATCCTTTAATATGGGTGTGTGTGCTAGGTACCAATCGGATACTAAGGAGTCCCATCTCTCTTCCATTAAGAGAATAATTCACTACGTGAATGGGACATCCAACTATGGGATTTCATACTCTTTTGACACTAATGCTAGTTTAGTTGGCTTTAGTGATACGAATTGGGCAGAAAATTGTGATGATAGGAAGAGCACATTGGGTGGTTGCTTCTTCCTAGGGAACAACTTGGTGTCTTAGTATTGCAAGAAGCAAAATTCTATTTCCTTATCCATGACCGAAGCCGAATACATTGCTGCAGGGAGTGGATGCACACGAATACATTCCTTATGGATGAAACAAATGCTTGTCGACTACGGATTCAATCAAGGTACTCTAACTCTTTTTTTGTGATAACATGAGTTCTATTAACATTTCTAAGAATTCAGTTCAACATTCTAGGACAAAACATATTGACATCCGACATCATTTCATTAGAGAACTAGTTGAAAAAAAATGCACTGTACTTGAACATGTAGGTACAAATGATCAACTAGTAGATTTATATACTAAACCCTTAAATGCAACTAGGTTTCATGCACTTAGTAGATCTGTTGATGTGGTATGGAAATTGACCCCATATGGGAAACTTTAGCAAAGAGAGCAATCTTGCATACTTGTCACATGCAAAAATTTGATAAACATTATGCTTCTTTATTAATTACTTGAGTATCTTGGTTGCACATATGCTTATATGATATTTTCTTCAGTAAGTGTGAACCATTGTTTTGATTGCAATCTATGTCATATTTATGTTCAAACATACATTTTTGGACTAGGAGATTTACTTAGGAAGTACTCTTTGAATAACCTATAATTAATCTTCATGACATGCTTAAATATGAAAAGCATGAATGTTGATTGCATATTTCAAAATGCAAAACTGTGTGAAAAGCAATAATGAGACTCAAATGAATAAAAGATCTTGTATATGTTCTAAGGATTTTAAAATCCAATGTCTCTATTTCTTTATTTGTTGAACATAGCTACTATCATACGGGTATCTTACCCAAAAAAATCGAATAGGGTGCAAAAGTCACTCATACCATGTTTTACTTATAAAGTTGGATATAGTTGCCCTTTAAAAGTAAATGAATAACATTTCTATATACTTGCTTTGATTCATGACAAACAGTAAAATTGGTTTGAATTCTATTGGAAACCTTCGTCATTTGCTTTACCAAATGCCATTGATTTTTTGACTTGAATACAACATGCAAAGTGTTATTATCACACATTTTTATAAAATAAATCTCATTGTTTCTCTCCGATTAATTGACTTGCATAATGTTCTTGTATATGACTATGCAAATGTCTTATATGCTACTATCTCTCTTTGCTAAAATGACCCAGTTGGGGGATACCCCTTTGCTTATCTCATGACAAAATGGGGGAGTAATATGTGGTAAGGGAGAGTGCTAGTTGATAGTAGCTAATTCGCACATTATGGATATTGCTTAATTGAGGGGGAATAACCCGTTTAGGGGGAGCATTACGTTGCACATTCATTGCATGATATTGCTTGATTTCTTTAAATGCAAATGTTTGTTTTGATTTCACTTGATCACCTCACATACACTTGTTTTGGAAAGTGTAATATTTTTGTTTTAAAGGATTGATTGTTCTACAAGATATTGAAGACATGAAGTTTTAGCCTTTAAATATCTCCTTGTAATGTAGAAAATCATTGTTGACCTTTAGTTTCAATTTTGTTGTGATGATCAATGTAAGTGGTGGTTTTGTCACAAAATAGCCAAAGAGGAAGATTGTAAGTTCCTCAAGTTTGATTGGCTTATTTCGATGATAAATCACAATTAGGGTTTGACATATAACGATAGCTTAGTGTTAGGCTTTTAGTTTGTCTTGGCATATATTCCATATCAAAAAGATGTTTTTCTTACATTTGATTAGTGGTCCTAGGTTGATGATTCGAAGCTTCAAAGAAAGACGTGGCCACAAGATCAAGCAAGAAGGTGTTTTCGAAGAGGAATGAACTACATTACACAATTAAGGTAATATATACCTCATTCTTCTTCAAGGAAAAATGCACACACACGCAAAAATCATTTATATGTGTCCCTGCATCGTTGTGCAACATTTATATAGCACATTCACATGTTTTTAAATGCTCATGCATTGAACTCAAATTCTCATACATTGTAAAATTGCACGTTCTAAGACTATGTCTAGGAAACAGCATACATGTGTGACATTATACTTATATGTTTACATTTTATTTATTTTGGAATTGAACATGATCTCTTATGATTTCTTATTGAGTCCCGGTCATTTTGGTTACTTATGCATTTGATTTCGAGTCCAAACGATGTAGTTACGCTACTTTTCGTTCTCATTCGTTGAGTTGTGTTCGTCATCATTTTTCTAGATGAATTCTCAACCTTTTGTCAAAGTTTCATAGTCTTCGTTGTGCGTGAGGGAGTAACAATTTGAAATCTGAAGACGGATTCAAAATCGAAATTCGAAGGCCCAGATACAACAGAAGAACGCCTAGCGGAGCATAGGAGGAGCAAGCGAGGCCAACGGCCAAGCTTGGTGGCCATGTGTGCCACACGGCCAGCATGGCCCTCTGCCCACGTGTGCCATACGCGGTCCACACGTGGGGCTAACATGGCTCATGCTAGTTGGCCGATCCTTTTCCCTCTCTCTCTTCTTTTTAAATGTTTTTCATTCCCTCTCATTCATTAAAAAGAAGAAAAATTGAAATCACTCTCACTAGAACTTTCTCTCAACTTTTTCTCACCTTTCAAATACCATAACTTTCTCATACGAAATCGGAATTGGTTGATTCAAGTTGGAGATTGTTTGTAATCAAGTTCTCTACCTTTTTCAAACTGGTCTTGTAGCTGTTTGATCGACGTTTCTGGTGGTTCTACATAGAAAAATGAACCAGCTCGTGATCTTGAGGTATTGGTCATATCTTTGTGATTTCTTCTTTTATAACCTTCAATTTGCTTGGGATACTTCTTCTATATGTATGTATATGCATAGTGAATTCTATTGAGAAAGATAACTTCATAATCAATCCTAATCGAAAGTCTAATTAGAGATGCATGTGAACTAGATTCTTTGATTCTATGATTTTCACATGTTTGAGAGTTGTATTGTGATTAGACTGACATCTAGGATTATTTGATACTTAATTGAATCATTTTATGATTGATAATCCTTGATATGTGATTTGACCCTTTGATTGATAAAATCTAGGATTAATGCTCTTGTACATGTTTTTAGAGACATCTATGATTTAATTGATTTCTCATTATATCCATGCTCTAAATCCTTGGCTAGAATACTCATTGAATACATTTTATGTTTCTAGCATTTATTTGTATGTTTATAGCATCTTGAATTTCTACTTTATGATTATGATATATTCAAGTGTTATTTGTGTGAATGGAACTATGAGATTATGTGTTAGGTGTTTTCACATGCTTTAGGTTTTATTCATGTTTTTGCATCTAGACTTTTATTATTGTGTTCTCACATGTTTAGGTCTAGTTGTTCCATAGAATGTCTTGATCACATGTTCTATGTTGTGTTGATTGTGATTTGCATCATTTGCATCACCTAGATCATTTGCCTTTAGGAAAGTTTGAAGTCTTTTGTTAAAGTGAGTGAAGCTTTAACTTAAGCTAGAAGACTTGGCTAGGAATGAGTTCCAGATAGCCAAGCAAAAGTCTTAGCAAAAAGTTTCGTACTCCAGATAGTTGACCTAGGGGAGCTTGACTAGGATCCTTGTGATATAGATTGCTAAGCAAGGGAATCTTCTTAGAGGCTTGAGAGCCTTGGATAGGAAGTTGCTTCCTAAAGGTGTAGGACACACCTTGGATAGGAAGTAGGCTTAATGATTCACTAGCCCGAGGGTAGATTAGGATTTGATAGCTTGAGATGGATATCATAGTGTTGATAACCTTGAGTGTGTATGTCCTTGTCATATAGTGGATTTGCTTTGCCGGTGGTTATGGAATCGGTGGCCATGAAACTGCCAAATGAAACCGCCGTTGATACCCGACGCTCTCGGGTTCAATTCGACAGTTGGTGGCTGCCGAATGAAACCGCCGATCGGCGCGTTTCAGGGGCAAACTTCTCTTTTCACCAAGCCTTTTGTTGCTCTCTATAAATACACCATTATGTCACTCTCTTTCATTTAGCTCTTTGAACATCAAGAACCTAAAAGAGAAAAAGAGGTTTTTGAGAGAAAAAGCACAAAGATTGCTCCTTTGATTCTTTAAACTCATTTCCATGTGCATAAAACTTTATCTAAGCATCATCTAGGATCATCTAAAATGCATCTATGCATGTGTCTTCTTCAACACACTTGATTTGGTAAGTTGAACACCATACTCGTCCATTTTAGTGTTCTTACTTGTCAATTAATCTCATTTATTATTTGTATGCATTTAGATTAAATTCTATCTACAAGATTGAGATTATTGTGTTGTTTAATTGTGAGTTGTATTTTGATAGCTATGACATCTAGGATTATTTATCTTAAATAGCTAAGTTAACATATGGCATGTAGACACATGATAACTAGGATTGTTATTATTGACATATTTAATTCCTAGATAAGCATTTAGTGTAGCATAGCATTATTTGCATATAGAATATTATCATATTCACATAAATTGTTAATCTCTTCATTGAGAATTAAGTCTAGTGACTAAGATTGCTTAGTGCACAAGTAAGTTGATTTAGAGTTGCTATTAAAGGCCCGTTGAGTGGTGGTGGTGGGTTAGTGACCAAGAATGGTTGAGGTTAACCTAGGTTGTAAACATCATTACAAGTAGTGATTTTGAGGATCTTATGTGGCTAGTATATTAGCCCGTGAGTTTTTCCCTATTGAGGGTTTTTTTATGTAAATCAATCAACTTCAATTTATTATTTTCCGCACTTATATTAGGTTGATTGTATTTTTGACTAGATTGGGGTTTTTATTGAATATTGACTAATCAAGAAAAATTGGTAATTAACTTGATTAAAATTTATTCACCCCCATATATATATTTAGACACACCGTTATTTGTTTCAATAGATATATATACATATATTCTACCGTTAGAGACCCTATATTTTTTTTTTTTTTTGAATTTTTTGACCGTTTCAATTTGCAATTTATTATTTTCCGCACTTAGATTAGGTTGATTGTATTTTTGACTAAATTGGGGTTTTTACCCTATATATATTTAGACACACCGTTATTTGTTTCAAAATATATATATACATATATTCTACCGTTAGAGACCCTATATATGTATATATATATATATATTTTTTTTTTTTTGAATTTTTTGACCGTTGCTGTCGTCAGCAAACGGTCAAAATTTTAAAAAGGGTTGAAAATTACAATTTGCCTCCTTATCTCTTCTATTTTATATTTTTACCCACATTTCAAATTTTTCTATAAATATCCACCCATTTCAATTTCCATACATGTTCTCTCAATCTCTCATTCTCTCCATTCTCCTACTCTCCATTACTCTCTCTAATCTCTATTCTCTGCACCATTTCATATTTTCATAATTTTTCTTTCTCTCTCTCTCTCTCTCTCTCTCTCTCTCTCTCTCTAGTATACTATTCTAATACTATATTACTAATTTACTATTATTCTCTAATCTCTCCACCAAAGTTCAAAGATATATTTTTTCTTTAAATGTTATTATTTAGTTTAATGTTTTATTTTAAAATTTTGTATTTATACTTAATATATTTATGCTTAGTTATTAATTTTGATAATTATTCTTATGTTTTATGTATATTTAATATTTATGGCTTTATGCTTAGTATATTTATGAGTTTATATTTTTATGCTTTGCTATAAATTTTAATATTTATTCTTAGAATCTTAGATTTTAGTAAATTTATCATTTTATGAATTTATGTCTAGTAATTAATTTTAATATTTGTATATTTTAATTTATGCTTAGTATATTTTGTTTAGTTAGTAAATTGATGATTATATGTTTAGTAATTAATTTTAATATTTTTATGCTTAGTAAGATGATTAAATGCTTAGTATTTAATTTTAATATTTTTATGCTTAGTATATTTATGATTTTATGTTTAGTAATTAATTTTAATATTTTTATGCTTAGTTTTTAATGACTAATGAGTTAATATTTGTATCGTAGGAAATGGATCATAATCATCCTCAATTTCTGGATGGTTTTAACATGGAGGACGATTATTTTGACCTTTCCGGGCCGATGGAAATGGCAGCGGGACTTTCTGGTTCCGGCGCAACACCGACATCACGTCCTCCCATTGGACCCAATTCTAAAAAAACACACATCAAACGTACAACAGTGTTTTGACGTAGTACAGAAGACTATGCCAGACGGTCAAGTCATGGACAGAGCTCAATGTAAGTTTTGGCCTAAGCATTATGTCATTTCTAAGGGGGACCGGTCATTTGCGAAGGCATATGGAGAAATGCATGCCTACACACGGACAAGTAGACACTACAACCCAAACACAACTACAACGGCATCCAGACGGTCCATTATGACATGGTGTCACGACACCTCGCATGCTAGAGAGTGCATTGTACGTTACATTGCATGTACTGATTAACCGATTAATTTCGGTGATAATGTTTTTTATGAAGAATTTATTCAAAATGCATACAACCCCCAAATTAAATCTGTTTCTAGAAACACTACTAGGAACAATTTGTTAAAAAAAATTCAAACTCAACGAGATGAGTTGAAGGCTGAATTACAACATCTAATTGTCTATATTGCATTAACTTTCGATATTTGGAACGCATGTTCCAAAAATGACTATTTAATTGTCACATGACACTATTTAGACTCTAATTGGAGCATACAAAAAAAAAAAAAAATCTTGGTTTTCGTCCTATGGATTTTGCACATACTGTATGAAATATTTTTAATGTCATTCTTTCTGTTTTACAAACTCTTAAAATAACTCATCGCATCATTTCTATCATATTAGATAATGCATATTCAAATACTAGCTCTTGCATTGTTTTTTGAAAAAAATATCCCGTAAGATGAGGGTTATTTCTTCCATCAATAGTGAGCATGTCATATCATCAATTTAGTTATATAGTCTGATATGAAGGTAGTAAGTGATCGTATAGATCGTATCAGAGATGCCCTTTCTTGGCTCAATAATTATAATCCAAGATTGAAAGAATTCAGTAAATGCAGTAAAACTTACGATCTACGACCCCGAAGATTCAAAACAGATATGTCGATAAAGTGGAACTCTACTTACTTAATGCTGTAAAATTGTTTGGATTATGATACAACTATTTCAGGTTTTTATAACGTGAAAATGTCCAAAATTGACCGTCTAGTACTGACCCCAGACGATTGGTATGTGGCAAAGATTTTTGTTGAATTTTTAAAGGTTTTTTATGATTCCACTATAACTCTTTTTTGGGTCTATTACCCCACATCTTCCTAGGCAATCCATAAAATTATGGAAATGTCTAAACTGTTAAACAATTATAGGGGAAATAATATCTTAGGCACTGCAGTTGTTGTCATGGAGACCAAATTTAAAAAATATTGGTCTACAATTCCTTTCCTTTATGAATTAGGTGTTATAGTAGATACTAGGATTAAATAATCTGGTTTAGAAACATTGCTGGAGTATATTGGTAATAATTTGAGCGTAGATTATTCTGCATAGATTACTGACATTCAAATCAAGTTGTTTGAAGTTTTTAGTATTTATGAATGCAAGTATCGTGGCGTTGACGTTCAATCATCAGCAAAACTAGACACACTCCCGAATCAGACAAGTTGGAACATTCTAAAACACCGAAAAAAATAGGCTTATCAAGTTCTTCTTCACGAGCTGGTGCAACTTCCATTGCCGAACTGGAAAGCTTCATTGAAGCTCAATTCGATGGATTTAAAAACAAGGAGGGATTTGATATGTTGTTATGGTGGAAGATCTACAACTATAGATATCCGGTCCTATCATACCTAGCACATGATGTACTAGTTATCTCTGTCTCCACTGTTTCCTTAAAACAGGTATTCATCCCGACTAAAAGAATTGTTGAAGAAAGAAGAAGTTATTTGTCTCCAAAGATGGTGGGGGTATTAGCATGCATTCGGGATTGAGAGCATGTTGGAAAGAGGATGCAAAATGAAATGGTAGACAAACAACTTATTCATTTGTAACAAGATTGGTCCCTATGTTTTTAAAAACCACTCAATTTGATCCCTCTGATCAGAATTTTGACAGTCAACCGTCACAACAAATGCAAAATGACATTTTCGCCCTTGACTTTAAAATCAAAAGAAAATAATAAGATGAATTAATTATAATATGAACATGTCTTGAAGCTCCCCGATTGCTTCAAGATTTATTTTGAAAGTAGATTGCTTTCAGATTTAATTGAAAGCCATGAATCGAAGCAACTCCCAACTCCAATTGCCTTTCAAAGTGCTTTTGAGTTTTGACAACAATTTCAATGTCCACACACAATCCATGTATGAGGAACAGGAAATCTCCTCACCTGATTCACATCAATCATCTTGCATCACACCGGACACAAAAAATTGAAAGCAATCTCCTTTCAATTGAAACCCAAAATTAATTCTCCAACAATCCAAAATCCACACACACGAAAGCTCACCTCACTTCGATGGAACCTCTCTAACCTGACGACAACGATGCTTTCTCTCTCCTCGACGGAAGTTCCATTTTTTCTTTCATTGCTTTCTCTTTCTTCCTGCATTTCTCTTCCATTTTTCCGGGTTTTATTCTTGGATCAAGAACAGCTAAGTGACATGAATTTTAAATCGCGGATTCATTTATATATATATAATGCTAAGAGGTTCCATATTTTAATAATGCTAAGGTAAAGTTGAGAACTTTCTGGAAATGTTCAAGTAGTGAGAAAATTGAAAAGAAAATGAAAGTATCGATGTTTCATGGATAAGGAAAAAAAAAAAATTCTTTTATTTTATAATTATATATTTATTTTATTTTGTGATAAATAAAATATTGATTTGTTTTTATTTCTATTTGTGTGACATAGAAATTCTTTAAATTTAATTGTTTTTTTTTTTTTTTTATAAATTTAATTTTTTTATTTAATTTTAATTTTTTCTATTTATTTGTGTGTTGACAAGTGGCATACCATTGTTTAAAGACAAAAATACCCTTGGAATTGTTTAATTTGACTAACGGTTGACTCACAGAAGGACGAAATTGAGTGATTTTTTAAAATATAGGGACCAATGTAATGAAAAATGAATAAGTGAGTAAAAAATAGACATTTTTTAAAAATAAAAAAACATAGGGACTAAATGAATAATACCCCAAATATGTAATACCGAGACTCCGAAATAAATAAATAATTCTTCATTCATATTTTCATAATTTCATCTATTTTTTATTTTCTTTAATTTTTTAGCTTTATTTATTCTTTGAATTATTTTACTAAATAAAATAATAAATCTATCTATTTTGTACATTTTTTCATTAGACTAATATAATAAATAAGATAGACAAATTACAATTAAAATACATAAGTTAAATTGTTAAAACAATATTATAAGTTAATACAATTGAATTAAAATATTTAAATTACAATTTTTTTTAATTTGTAGGCCTACATGCCGGCATGCCTGGCCCGTTGGAACGGCACATCAGGCACGTGTAGGGCCCCCTTTCTTGAAAACGGGTCAAGCCGGGCCCAACACAGCAACTTGCCGTGTCATGCCAGGCCAAGCCCGTTTACAAAAATGGGTCTCATCGGCCTGGCACAAATGGGTTGTGCTGACCCACATTTACACAACTAACCGGCAAGTGCAGAGTGAATGGAAATTGTGGTTTTTATTGTTTTGTGAAGAGAATGAGAAGACAAAAGATATATATATATATATATACTGTGAGATATTTTGGAAAAAAAAAAATTGCAATTCAATTTGGGGAGTGATGCTAAAATGAATTGCAGTGCAATTTGCGACTGATACTAGGGGTAGACCCGACGCCGATTCGGTTCAAACCGTCGAACCGAATCGAAACCGAACCTTAAAAACTAGAACTGGAATCAAAACCGAAGGATGGCGGTTCTAGTTCCGGTTCCAATTTTCAAGGAACCACCCGATTCGAACAGGACTGGAACCGACGGATCCGATTCGAACCGAGCCGACGGTTCCAATATTTTTTTCAACCTAAACCCAGCAAGCAGCCACCAACATATCTTCTTCGTCAGGTCAGTTTTTTGATTTCTGATCTCTTTCTCTCTTTTTCTTCATCTTCTTCATCTTCTTCGATCTCTTCTTTAGTTCTTCTTCTTCTTCGATCTCTTCTTCTTTTTCTTCTTCTTCTTCTAATCTTCTTCTTCGATTCACAAAAGTTGATTTGGGGGTAGTTTAAGGGTGGTTTGGGGTTGATTTAGGGGTGATTTGGGGTTGATTTTAGATTTGTAAGAGGGCTGATTTCAGATTTGTGACTTTTGAAGCTGATCTGGGTTGCGTGCCTAGAAATCAGAATGTGATTTAAAAAAATATTCTGGTTCAAAATCGCTGGAACTGGAACCACCATAGGTCGGTTCCAGTTCCCTTAGAGCCGGAGCCGGAGCCGGAGCCGGAGCCGGAGCCAGAGCCGGAGTTGGAGCCAAAACTGGAACCACTGGTTTCAAATCGGAAACGAAACCTGCATCGGGTCTAACTAGGGTTGGTTTAGTCGTAATACATAATCACGTAAATGTAACTGGTATGAAATTTTACTATGAATTTTTTTTTTTTTCGTGACAATATCTATTAATTCGGTCGCCATTGGTAGGGTTCAAGCCATTGACCTGGAAGTCATTTGCTCAAGCCTCAAGCTCGTCCATCTATCATCTGAGCTACGTCTCTGTTAGCAAATTTTGGTGTGATTTGAGATACTATAAAATATGAGATATCATTTTATTAGAATAATGTGATTTGTGGGAGGGTATTTTGGGTATGAAATTTTGAAAATAATTTTAGACCCATAACACTTCAAATTTTAGCCACAATTTGTGACTTTTTAACTTCAGATGTTTTTTGTTTTTGTTTTTTTGGACTTATGTTTGAAAAAAACAAATAAAATGTCTTAAATGGCATTTCAGACCCTTTAAGACTTAGGATCCAAAAAACAAACACCCCCTTAATCAATGACTTATATGTCTTGCACTAAATTTATTGTATCACTATTCATTGAGGAGAAAAATCACAAGTTTTTTCCATATTGCACACTGAATTTAATAAATTTAGTGTGAGTGTTTGTGATATATAAATTAAGCATTAGAATATATCGGTTACACAAAAGTAAATAAATCCATCTTTATACAAGTCAGCAATGTTTAGTCTTTAGACAAAAAATCAAATGCAACATAATATACTAGAGGAATATATAATTTGATATATTTATATTTATTTCCTACATAGTAGAAAAGTAATAAAATTCCTTTAAAAATAATGTTAACAATAAAAAATCGCTAACTAGATTCTGTGAGGTGGTTCTTGCGGAGGTCCACCTCGGATTGACCTAGAATACACACGGAAGGTAATTTTGAAGGTCCTATCTAGGTGATCTACAAGACAAAAACACGACCAAGGCAAGAATAGTGATACTCTGCCATTCTAATTCAACCCCTCAATTAGTAGAGGAAGGGCTAAACATTTTTGGTCTTAAAGGGAAACAACCTAGAAAAAAAAGTAAGGTTAATTGTACGAACAAGATAAATGTGAGTTTTGTGTTTATTCATTATTGTACATCATTGTACATCAAAAATCTGATGAATAGAGTTCAGAGGATATCTTTTCATCGTCTTTTCATCCTCTCATTACAATATCTTTATTTTTTGTATTTATAACACATTTTTAGGTGAGTTAGATCCTCTATTCTCCCACAACTGGTTATGGGTACATCATTTAAGGATATGGGGGGAAAATGGGATGAAAAACACACATGTTCATGTCGAAAAAGTTTCATTAAAAATCATGTCTTTATGATGTTGCTCAACTACCTAGATGGTGACCAGGTGTTGACTAGGCAATAAATGTTGACCAGTTGACGTGGCTGGTTGACCATCTGATATGGCTGCATGACAAGGTGTTGACCAACTGATGTGGCTGTAGGTACCTAGGTTTACAGATCGCGCAGCGGAAAGGTTTTTAAAATTTTTTATGCAATCATAAACTAAACCTATTTGTACAGTAATAATCGAAAACAATTAAAGAAGGTGAAACGATTTCATACCTACGTAGGAGGCTCCTTCACTTTAATACGATCTGCTCCTGATTTGAACCACTTGATCTTCCTCTCTATCTCCCGGAACTGGCAACGGCGTGTGGGCGCGTCACGGTACTCAGGAACTTGAATGGAGGTAGTAGAGACACACAAAACAACTCTTTTGCTTTTTGTGTATAGTATGCAACAAGCCTAAAAAAAATATAAAACCCCTTTTTTTTTTTTCTTGTTTGCCGCACCCTATGCCACTCTTTTCATTTTGCTTTGTTTATTGTATCAGATACAAAATGTCTTCCTCTTTTTTTTTTCTTCAAAATCACATATATCATATATATATAATTTTTAAACTTAAACTAATAAAATCTTTTAAGATATCAAATATCTTTTAAAGATATTAATTAATTAATTTGATTTAATTTGAATTCAAAACTCTTTTAAATTCAAATTTCAATATTTAATTAAATGAAAATAAAATAATCAAATTATCTTTTCTTCATTCAAAATTAAATATCAATCAACACCCTCCATCTAATGATTAATTACTTAATTAAATAATCTAATTATTTAATTAACATAATCATTAATATTCATTAATTGAATAATCACATTATTCAATTAATTCCTAAATAGACATGTATCACTTTTGTAACACAATTAATTGGACAATCCAATTAATTAACCATGACCCTTGTTACCTAAATCGATCGAGCTAGCAAGGGGACCTAATGGACCCACAGTATTTTGAGCTCCAATAATCCTTAGAAATAATTAATTAAACTCTTTAATCAATATTTCATGATTATTAACTTCGGTGTTATTTCACTAAAAACCCGAAGCTGCACTCTCTCAACTGTAGACGTTTTTACACAAACCAATAACTCTTGGTGTCCATCGATATAGCTATTACATATGGTATGATCCTCCACAGGTAGTTCATAATTAGAGATGGGTCATAATGTCTGTTATACCCCTCTAATTATATCGTTCCATTAAGTACCATTGATTCTCTAATGAACAATAAATCATATATTCCTTACGGAATTAGGAGAGTGCTCATATTGTTCAAGCCCCGAATCAACCATTAAGGGAACTACTATCTACTTCTCACAAGAAGGAGTGGATTCCACTATTGTGTGCAGACCTTTCCAGCCACAAGCCAAACCGAGATTCCAACATACGAAGTTATTGACCGGGAATGCAACTCCGATCTCACCCATGGTATATCAAAAACCACGATCTAACCTGAAGGAGTCGATAAGACACTCAGGATTAAGATCACCCATATATAGCCATCATTTGTTGATATATATAAATCTCATCTTTTAACGGATCTTGGTGAGAGATTTATATAGATCATGGCCCAGTCCTATATGATCAAATCATATAAGGTGCCTCCATTCTCATATCTCCATATGAATGATCTAGGATAAGATCACCGTACATTACGGAATGAACCACAGCTGTAGATTGACCCCAAATAAAGTACCCAGCTTTATTTGCTATCTACGGACTCTTTAGATTGCTCGTTTCAAACTGAATCCATCTGTATATGACATTCATATACTCAGTTTGAAATTACATCCGGCAATCTTGGATGTTAAGTACACATGTTATTATAAATGTATGAAACAATTTGAATGAATAAACTACTTCTCTTATTTATGTTCAATTCACATTTACAAATTACAAGCTTTAGGGCAAAAACCCCAACAATCTCCCACTTGCACTAAAGCATGGGAGACATATCTTGTAGCCCTAGACCCTCTAGGTGACCTTTAAACACTTTAGCTGTTAAGGTCTTCGTAAATGGATCAGTAGTACGTACATCCTAACGGGATCAAATCCTGTCATGAATACACTAGCATATGGTTTCTCGTTCTCCGAAGATAACTGAGAATAGTTTTGACAACAACCCAATGATCCAATCCTAGGTTGGACTGGTATCTGCTGGCTACTCCCACTGCGAAGCAGATGTCCGGTCTCGTGCATAACATTAGTATACATGAGACTACCTATTGCTGACGCATAGGGAACACGTCTCATATCCTCAACTTCTTGAGGTGTCTTAGGACACTATTCCTTAGACAAGTGAACTCTATGCCTGGAAGGTAAATTACCTTTCTTAGAGTTCTGCATCGAAAATCGCACAAGAATTTTGTCGATATACGATGCCTGAGACAGTGCTATAAATTTGTTCTTGCGATCCCTTATAAGTTGGATCCCTAGAACATAACTCGCCTCTCCCAAATCTTTCATTTGGAATTGGCTGGCCAGCCAGCCCTTTACATCAGACAATACTCCCACATCATTCCCAATGAGTAGGATGTCATCTACGTATAGGACCAAGAAAACTACTTTCTTGTCAATAATGCGCTTGTAGACACAAGGCTCATCAACGTTTTGCTCAAACCCATAGGTTTTGATCACATCATCAAACCTTATGTTCCAAGATCTAGATGCTTGCTTAAGTCCATAAATGGATATTTGCAACTTGCAAACTTTTTGCTCTTGATCTGGAGACACGAATCCCTCTGGTTGCATCATGTAAATGCTCTCATCAAGATTGCCATTCAAGAATGCAGTCTTGACGTCCATTTGCCAAATTTCGTAATCAAAATAGGCAGCAATGGATAAGAGAATCCGAATAGACTTAAACATAGCTACTGGCGAGAAGGTCTCCTCATAATCGACTCCCTCCTTTTGGGTATAACCCTTGGCCACTAGCCTTGCCTTGAAGGTCTCTACCTTCCCGTCTACTCCTCTCTTTCTCTTGTAGATCCACTTACACCCTATGGGTTTCACCCCATCCCGTAAGTCTACAAGTTCCCAGACTGAGTTAGAGTACATGGACTCTATCTCGAGATTCATGGCTTTAAGCCATTCCTCTTTATCAGGATCTTCTATTGCATTCTTAAATGTCAATGGATCATCCACACTATCAGCAGAGACAACATCTTGTCCCTCACTTACACCCAAATAACGTTCAGGCTATCTCACAACCCTTTCACTACGTCTAAGTGGTAGTATATCCTGACTAGGAATCATCTGACTCTCAGATGTTAATGGATCAACAACTCTTGTTGACTGAGAACTGGTCTCACCAGGCTCCAACTCATTCAATACAATTTTAGAACGAGGCTTATGGTCACTAATATAGTTATCCTTAAGAAATGTTGCATTTGTTGATACAAACACTTTGTTATCTTCAGGACTATAAAAGTATCCACATCTGGTCTCCTTGGAGTATCCTACAAACAAGCAGACCACAGACTTGGGCTCTAGCTTTCCACTTCTGTTCTTCAGCACATGTGCTGGACACCCCCATATGCGAAAATGTCGCAAACTAACTTTACGACCATTCCACAACTTTAGAAGAGTCTTAGGAACAGATTTGGATGGCACTACATTCAAAATGTATGCCGCTGTTTGTAATGCATATCCCCAAAAGGAATTTGGTAACGATGAGAAACTAATCATAGATCTCACCATTTCCATTAGGGTTCTATTTCTCCTCTCCACGACACCATTCTGCTGAGGTGTACCAGGAGCTGTGAGTTGGGACACTATCCCATACTCGACCATGAAGTCTTCAAACTCTTGGTCAAGGTACTCACCTCCACGATCTAATCGTAGAGTCTTGCTAGTCTTTCCTAACTGATTTTCAACTTCAGCTCGGAATTCTTTGAACTTTTCAAAAGTTTCTGACTTTCGTTGCATTAGGTAGACATATCTGTATCTTGAGTAGTCATCTATAAAGGTGACATAATACTCATAACCACCCCTTGCTTTAACATTCATCGGTCCACAGACGTCTAAATGTATAAGCTCTAGTGGTTCTTTAGCTCTCAGCCCTTTTCCAGTAAAAGGTCTCTTGGTCATTTTACCTTCTAAACAGGATTCGCAGACACGTAAGGTGCCAACCTTTAACTCACTTAAAGGTCCGCTTTTCACTAGTCTATCTATCCGGTCAAGGTTGATATGGCCAAGTCTTAGATGCCATAGATACGTTTCGTTTTCTGGAGAAATCTTTTGTCATTTAGTTTTTGGTGTTTCAACCTTAAACATTTTGGTGTTGAGCAGTGTTGTATATATTAACGGTCTTAACACATGTAAATTGTTTTCTTTAATTCCTGAACAGATATTCAGGCCATTCTTTGCAATAATAACTGATTTATTATCAAAAGAAACAGAATATAATTGTTCTAACAATTTAGAAACGGAAATTAAATTCCGTTTAAATCCAGGAATGAAAAATACATTGTCCAACAATATGAAATTATTATTACAAAAACGCAATCTAATTACGCCCACTGCTCGTGCCGACACGATATCCCCTGACCCCACACGCATAGAGAAGGCTCCCTCCTCAAGCTGTGTCCAAGAATCAGTCCACTGCAAAAAAGAACAAACATGGTTAGTGGCCCCCGAATCAACTATCCAAGGTGAAGAATCATCTTCCACTAAACACGACTCAAGAACAAGTAAATCATATTTACCTTTCGTTTTCTTCTTCTTGGCTACCTCCTCCAAATATTGAGGACAGTTACTCTTCCAGTGCCCGACTTTGTCACAATAGAAACATTTTCCCTTGCTCTTGTCGATGGAGGCGCCTTTCTTTTTGCTCTGGGCTTTCTTGGGTTTGGGCTTACCCTTCGCCTTCCCAGCAGACCTCTTCCTCTTTTTGTTATTGGAGGAAGATGGTTCGACAACATTTGCCTCACCGGTCCTGCCCTTGCTATCCTTAGTCAAGGACTCAAAGGTAGTGAGCTCATTGAGCAACTGTGTGAGACTAAACCTAAGCTTGTTCATCCCATAGTTGCTCTTGAACTGATCGAAACTCTTCGGAAGAGTCGTCAGTATGATGCTCACCTGACTGGGTTCATCAATGGCCCCGCCATTGATTTCTGCCGTGTTGAAGTAGGACATTATGTTCAAGACATGTTCCCGAACTGATGCACCATCCTTCATACGAGCGAGCATAGCGGAACGAACAGCTTCATGCCGCTTTTCTCAGAGGGTTGCCCGAACATAGCCTGCAATGACTCCATTATTTCAAATGCAGTACCCATTGCTTCGTGCTTAGTGACAAGCACGTCTGTCATACTTGCTAACAGAAATGTTCGGGCTTTCTCATCTGATGAGACCCATTTCTCATATGCCTCACGAACAGTTCGTGCGGCATTAACAGTAGGCGTTGGAGGACATTCCTCCGTAAGCACAAACTTAAGGTCCTTAGTGACAAAAATTACATTGATATTGTGTTTCCATTTAATGTAGTTATCACCAGTTAATTTGTCATTGGCTATGATTTGTAATAGGGCAGTTGACATGGCTGAAAAACATAAATAAAGAATTCATTCATTCATACATTCAAAACTGTGCGAATGTTCGACATAAAATTAAACATGATGCATGAAAATGTTTAATGAACAAGAACAACCCTAAAAAGTGTTTCTATGCCACGACAATCCAACATACCACAAGCAAGTGCCGCCTTAGGGTCAGTCAAATTCTTGCATGTTGGATCGAGACATTCTCAATCAAATGTTATACCGAAATAACTCTTATTCCTCTAACATTCAACCATCGTATATTTCAGTCAAGTTTCTAATTAACCAATTTAATTAAAACCTTATGAGCGTAACCCATCATTTCAGATCTCATGAGCTTAACTCGAGAATTGCCGCCTTAGGGTCGGTCAATCCTGAAATCCCCTCAGAAATCCTATCCATTAGGAAGTCAACCTTGATATTGATTCGTATGGAAACCCTCCTTAGGGAGGACGAAAACAATGCCGTCACGAGGCCCCACTCGAATCTTACGGTGTTGAACTAATGATGGAGACCGCGGGATATAATGTCATATATCCCTCTCCCACTCACTATTTTATAATTAGGGTTTTTTATTAATATTAATGCACCTAAAAAAAAACTAGATTAAACGGCTAATTTCAATCTAAGCGTCAAGTGCATTATTCACATATTATTAGAATCCTATTCCAATAACTAATAAACTAATTTGATTTTTAACTCTTAAAAATCTGGTTCATTAGTGATAATTCTAATCTATGTATACTATATACTAAGACTAGAATTATTAAATGTGTATTTACCAAGTTTTAACTATTAAAACTAAACACATTATTAGGTCCAATTATTATTAGGGGCTTAATCAAATTAATCCTAATAAATATTAAAGGACCCTACTAATCTAAGTAATTAAACTCTTTAAAAAATAGAATAGTGATTAATGAGAATTACCAAGTTTTTATTTCTAAAAACTAATCTCATTAATATATAGCCAATTATGTGAATAACCCATTTTAATCAAATTAAAAAAAAAAATAAACACATAATATAAATGGCTATAGTGCATGTATGACATATCAACATATATATATGTGTAGGCACACCTAATCTAAATGATATGTATATGCATGGCAATGCTTTAATTATAACATAATAAAAGCATACATGAGTTGACCGAGTACAATGGGTTATCTAACTTAAAAATTTCTAATTACAAAAAATTTAATCCAAGGCATTCCTTGGTCTTCTTGTAATTCCAAAAATCTTCAAGTCCATTTGTAATATCTTCTGCGTCTTTCGGGCCCAAAAATCAAGTCCAACTTGATTTATTTTATTGGATCCATCTCATGGATTAAATCCCTTAAAGCCCAAATGTTACTCTAACATTTTTCGGAGGCCCAGGATTTCCCAAATTCGGCCGAAACCGTTGACTGATGCACCATGCGCAACAATTAATATAGCAATTATATTATAGCAGTGCAATGAGCAACACTTGTGCTAGAGACACCACTGCACAAACGTAACAGCATGCGCAACATCAATATGTTGCATGTGGTGTGCACAAATTAGAAAACATTGGCTGCACTAATTTATGCGTTGCTGAACATATGCTGCACACTTGCACAAATATATATATATATAGCACAACAATTATGCATGTGCTTTGCACATCTCATGTGCGCGACATGTGTTGCTGCTTTTAATTTTTTTTTTTATTATTATTAAACGTGCAACTGATTGCACTAGCAACAGTTTGCATAAAAAAAAAAAAAAAAAAAAGTGACATGCACATGCGCCGTCTATTTGTGTGTCCAACACACGTCCGATTTCATCGTTTTCTTCAACTGATATCTTCGTACATATTTTACAATAAAATACATAACATAAAATTTACAACAAAGAAAATATAGCATAAAATAAAAATATTAAAATTACATCCCGGGATTAATATTACATGAGAAAAATATTACAACCTTTAAAAAACAAAACCTAAACCCATTGTACCATACAATTAACGATCAACCATGTTTATAATAAATAAATAAATAAAAATTATAAACATCATACAATCATTAGAAAAGTGCCTACACATTCATACATGCAATCAGGAGCAATCGAATTCGATTATACTGTAAAAAAAATTGGCTCTGATACCAATTGTAGGTACCTAGGTTTACAGATCGCGCAACGGAAAGGTTTTTAAATTTTTTTATTCAATCATAAACTAAACCTATTTGTACAGTAATAATCGAAAACAATTAAAGAAGGTGAAACGATTTCATACCTACGTAGGAGGCTCCTTCACTTTAATACGATCTACTCCTGATTTGAACCACTTGATCTTCCTCGCTATCTCCCGGAACTGGCAACGGCGTGTGGGCGCGTCACGGTACTCTGGAACTTGAATGGAGGTAGTAGAGACACACAAAACAACTCTTTTTCTTTTTGTGTATAGTATGCAGCAAGCCTAAAAAAAATATATAAAACCCCCTTCTTTTTTTTCTTGTTTGCCGCACCCTATGCTACTCTTTTCATTTTGCTTTATTTATTGTATCAGATACAAAATGTCTTCCTTTTTTTTTTTTCTTCAAAATCACATATATCATATATATATATATATAATTTTTAAACTTAAACTAATAAAATCTTTTAAGATATCAAATATCTTTTAAAGATATTAATTAATTAATTTGATTTAATTTGAATTCAAAACTCTTTTAAATTCAAATTTAAATATTTAATTAAATGAAAATAAAATAATTAAATTATCTTTTCTTCATTCAAAATTAAATATCAATCAACACCCTCCATCTAATGATTAATTACTTAATTAAATAATCTAATTATTTAATTAACATAATCATTAATATTCATTAATTGAATAATCACATTATTCAATTAATTCCTAAATAGACATGTGTCACTTTTGTAACACAATTAATTGGACAATCCAATTAATTAACCGTGACCCTTGTTACCTAAATCGATCAGGCTAGCAAGGGGACCTAATGGACCCACAGTATTTTGAGCTCCAATAATCCTTAGAAATAATTAATTAAACTCTTTAATCAATATTTCATGATTATTAACTTCGGTGTTATTTCACTAAAAACCCGAAGCTGCACTCTCTCAACTGTAGACGTTTTTACACAAACCAATAACTCTTGGTGTCCATCGATATAGCTATTACATATGGTATGATCCTCCATAGGTAGTTCATAATTAGAGATGGGTCATAATGTCCGTTATACCCCTCTAATTATATCTTTCCATTAAGTACCATTGATTCTCTAATGAACAGTAAATCCTATATTCCTTACGGAATTAGGAGAGCGCTCATATTGTTCAAGCCCTGAATCAACCCTTAAGGGAACTACTATCTACTTCTCACAAGAAGAAGTGGATTCCACTATTGTGTGCAGACCTTCCTAGCCACAAGCCAAACCGAGATTCCAACATACGAAGTTATTGACCGGGAATGCAACTCCGATCTCACCCATGATATATCAAAAACCACGATCTAACCTGAAGGAGTTGATAAGACACTCAGGATTAAGATCACCCATATATAGCCATCATTTGTTGATATATATGAATCTCATCTTTTAACAGATCTTAGTGAGAGATTCGTATAGATCATGGCCCAGTCCTATATGATCAAATCATATAAGGTGCCTCCATTCTCATATCTCCATATGAATGATCTAGGATAAGATCACCGTACATTACGGAATGAACCGCAGCTGTAGATTGACCCCAAATAAAGTACCCAGCTTTATTTGCTATCTACGGACTCTTTAGATTGCTCGTTTCAAACTGAATCCATCTGTATATGACATTCATATACTCAGTTTGAAATTACATCCGGCAATCTTGGATGTTAAGTACACATGTTATTATAAATGTATGAAACAATTTGAATGAATAAACTACTTCTCTTATTTATGTTCAATTCACATTTACAAATTACAAGCTTTAGGGCAAAAACCCCAACAGTGGCCACCATCTGGTTGACATAGGCGTTGACTAGGCCTGTTTTGGACTAGGTCAACTTCAGATGTATAAAGTTCTTATTAATTGATGAAAAGTGGATTGAGTCAACTTTATGAGAGCCAAGAGTCATGCTCCTATATTGTCTCAACTGAAATTAATCACTTCCCAATTTTAAGGAAGTTGGACTCTTAACCACAGTTTGGATGAGAATGGTTTTTTACAGACTTCTATTTACCTACCAACTCCTCCATTATATCAGCATCATGTCCTTGTACATTTCCTTAAATGTATTTGAAGCAAAAACTTTGCGTTTCACACCTTTTTGCTAGCGTAGGGAAACTCTTAGGTGATATAGGTTTCGACCTAGGTCACCTTTAGTCCTCTAATTTCATGTACAACAGTTTGTGATCTTCCTAGACCCATTAGACTCATATGCACACCTTTCTGCTGCTTTCAAATTGCGTAAATCAGACCTAGGGTGCTTGACTTCGTCATGTCTTATTCTAGGTCAAAGTTGTTACTAAGTGTGCCTTTTGAAGCCTGGGTGCCGTTTTTGGAGTATTGACAATTTTGGCATGTTATTCATAGCAATATGTCAATAAATAGGAGGTGTGAGGGCCAAATCATCAATCCATAGCTTTGACTAGCCACGAAATTGGTGGCAAACGGACCTTAAAATATTTCAGGAAAAGTCCCTTCTAGGTGAGGTCATATCGAGGTCTTCCTCCAAGGTACGGTATTGACAAATTTGTCATCAATAGAAGTCCACATAGTCTTCAATGTTGAGCCTGTGAAACATTGGGGACTTGCAAGAAAACATATCAGATGAGGTAGCCAGGGTGATCTTGTTATGTTAACACAATAAAATTCTTGCAAATAATTGAGCATCATGAAATGAAGCTGTTTAAGGATTTAGAAGAGTCCAGGTTCAGGCGTAGTCTATATGTGGTGGAGCTTTAACCAATTTTTAACATCTTACATCTAAGCGTGGTCAACATATGGTGGAACTTTAATCATTCAACATATATCATCTAGGTGTAGTTCACACGTGGTGGATCTTTAACATTTTTCATCTTACATTTAGGTGTAGTCCACATGTGATGGAAAAATTCGATGATTGTAATTTTCTTCCTTGCAAGTGCACAAATCGTGAGATTCGTATAGAGACAATCAAGGTTCGTTCCACAGGATCAAGTGAAATATTGGTTAAAACTAATTTAAATTCAAATTAATCTAAGTGCGTGAAATGTAAACTCAAGATTGTTTTTGAGAAAATGATTTTGGATTGCAATTTGAATAAACTAAAGCAAGTAAAATGCAAACTAAACAACCTCAAATGTGGTGTGAATGTATGATGGAAGGACTAGAGAATCGATGAACCTATATACAATTAATGGGTGTTGATAATGAACCTCATTAACGTACAATTAAGGTAGGTTGTATGGATAAAGTTTTGTTTGAGAGTCATTGAATACTGTTTTAGACAATCTTATTGATTTATTTAAAGAAGCTGTTGACTCTTTGTAATTAAAAATTCAAGAGGGAATATGATAAGTTAGTACCAGCGTTGACTATTGACGCAGAACGGAAGTTCTAGGGTTTACCAGCGTAAGCCCTAAGATCACTCAAATTGAAATCCACCAGAAAATTAATTTGAAAACCAAAATAATAATATTATTCAATAATGATGAAACTGAAAACAAAGAGCCTTAAATAGTCTCCGGAAACCCTAATTGTGGCAAAAAGACCAAAATAGTCTTCCTCTAAACAAAAACAACTAAAAACGAAAAAAAAAAAAAAAAAAAAAAAAAACAATAAAAAACTTCAATTGCTCGACAGCCTGCACTAAACAGCGAATTTGAGGATGCAAATGACATCAATTGGGCTAGCCTAGGTTGTCTTACTATGGAGCGCTGAAAACCCTTTCCGAAAACATATTATAATAGGAAATCTGACGATCAAGCTAAAAGTTATGCCCGTTTCTTCGGAGCAACTCTTTTAGCCAATTTTCTGTTCTTCTTTTCTTCAAACTCCAAAGCCAATTGTCCTACATCAGTCTCTCCCACCTGTGAAGAACTCGATCTCGAGTTATAATCCGGATAAAGTGGAACATCATCACAAAACTCATAAAGGTCAGCTATATTGAAAGTACAAGAAATATTCATATTAGCAGGCAAGTCGATCACGTAAGCTTTGTCATTGATTTTCTTGATCACCTTGTACGGCCCATACTTCCTTGGCTTCAACTTGTTATAGGAATCAACTGGGAACCTTTTCTTACGTAGAAACACCATAACCTAATCACCCTCAGTAAATAATTTCTTATGCCTCTTGACATCTGCTGCTGCTTTATACTTCGCATTCTTCTCTTCCAACCGGGCTTTCACTTCAGCTTGAACATCACGAACTTGCTCAACCATGGTCTTTGCAGCAACACTTGTTCCAGTAATCTAGGGAAGACGTGCCAGGTCTAACGCATGCTTAGGAGGTTGCCAATACACCAAAGCAAAAGGAGACTTACCAGTAGCAGTGTGAACTGCATTATTATACGCGAACTCAGCTTGTGCCAGTGCCACGTCCCACTGTTTAGGCTTGTCACCACAAATGCTTCGAATTAAATTTCCTAGTGTCCAGTTTAGGTTCTCAGTTTGTCCATCAGTTTGCGGGTGCACCGCGCTACTGAACTTTAGGGTAGTATCCATCTACCGCCATAATGTAACCCAGAAATGGCTGAGAAATTTAGAATTCCTATCAGATGTGATTGACTGAGGTACTCCATGTAAACGAACCACCTCCCGAAAGAATAGTTGGGCAACATGTGAAGCATCAGATGTCTTCCGACAAGGGATAAAATGCCCCATCTTGGAGAACCTATCAACCACAACAAACACAGAGTATACTCCACGCTGAGTTCGTGGGAGTCATAAAACAAAATCCATCGATAAATCTTCCCATATGGCATTCGGTACAAGTAAAGGCATGTAGAGACCTGTATTCTGAGCCTTCCATTTAGAAGTCTGGCAAACATAACACTTGCAAACAAAATTGCCCACGTCGCGTTTCAACTAAAGCCAGTAATACCGTTCGGCTACCCCACTGATAGTCTTGTCACGCCCCAAGTGACCACCCAAACCTCCACCATGCAACTCTCGAATCAGTTTCTCTCTCAAAGAGCTCCATGGGATACATAACTAATTGCCATGGAACAGGTAGTCATCGACCATATGAAATTCTCCATCTGTTTGTTTCAGAACACACTTTCCCCATACCTCGGCAAAATCTTCATCATCTGATTACAATTCTTTCAAAAACTCAAACCCAATAATCTCCTGATGCATAGTAACCAGCAAACTTGCACGCCGACTCAATGCATCTGCCACCTTATTCAGAACACCCGATTTATGTTACAAAACAAAAGGAAACTTCTGCAAATAAGTTGCCCACCAAGCATGCATATTACTTAAACTCCTCTGGCTGTTCAAATACTTCAAAGCTTGATGATCAGTGTAAAGAATAAACTCCCACTGAATCAAATAATGCTCCCAATTCTTTAGAGCATGAACAATAGCATAAAATTCTTGGTCATAGGTACTCCACTTTCGGCGTGCATCACTTAGCTTTTCACTGAAAAACGCCACTGGTCTCTTCTCTTGTGATAAAACTACTCCAATCCCAATTCCACTAGCATCACACTCCACCTCGAATAACTTCTCAAAACTAGGTAAAGCCAGAACTGGAGTGGTGCACAGTTTTTCTTTAATGACTGCAAAAGCTGTGTCAGCTGCTTCACCCCATTGAAACTTTCCTTTCTTTAAACACTCTGTAATGGGAGCCACAATGCTGCTGAAATCCCTAATAAATCGACGATAAAATCTTGCCAACCCATGGAAACTCCTCACCTCTCCTACCGTCTTAGGTGTGGGCTAATCACGAATGGCTTTCACCTTTTCTTCATCAATCAATATACCCTCCAAACTGACCACATACCCAAGGAATAACAAATGCCCTGTCATCCAACTACACTTCTTAAAATTTATAAACTGTTTATTTTCGGATAACACCTCTAACATAGCCCGAAGATACTCCAAATGGTCTTTTTCACTCCTGCTATAAATCAGTATATCATCAAAATAGACGACTACATATTTCCCAATGAAAGGCTGCAATACCTAGTTCATAAGCCGCATAAAAGTGCTAGGCGCGTTGGACAATCCGAAAGGCATAACCAACCACTCGCAGAGTCCATCCTTTGTTTTGAAAGCTGTCTTCCATTCGTCACCAGGTTTGACCCGAATCTGATGGTATCCACTTCACAGATCGATTTTGGAGAACAACTTCGAACCCTCCAACATATCTAACATGTCATCTAATCTCGGAATTGGAAAGCTGTATCTGACAGTTATCTTGTTAATCGTGCGACTATCCACGCATATCCTCCAACTGTCATCTTTCTTTGGGACCAATAATGTGGGAACTGCGCATGGACTCATGCTCTCTCGAATAAACCCCTTCTGCATTAATTCCTCCACCTTATCCTGTAAAATTTGATTCTCCTTGGGACTCATCCGATAGTGTGGTAAGTTTGGTAAGCTTGCTCCTGGAACTAAATCGATATGGTGCTAAATATCTCTCAACGGTGGAAGGTGATTTGGTAAATCTTCTGACACCAACTTACTGAATTCTACCAATAGGGACTGTACCTTCTCGGGTAGCACAACTCTCTACTCTTTCTTGCCTTCTATCACCAAAGCTCGCATAACCAAAACATGTACCTCCTTTGCCTCCTTAATGTCAAGTTCCAACTCATTTACCGATGTGACTAAAGAGACTAAGGATTGTTCTTTTACCATGGTCTTAGTTGAGCCACTGCCTGAACTCTATTTCGGAACCATTGCAATCTTCCTACTATCTGAATTGAAAACACAAACATTGTCACGCCCCCTGTAGATGATATCCACATCAAACTGCCATGGACATCCCAATAACACGTGACCAGCATCCATGTCGACTATATCGCATGTCACCTTATCCCGGTAATGCTGCCCGATTGAAATAGGAACTTTACACACCTCTGTTACATTCGCCTTAGGTCCTTTCTGAATCCACCCAATAGCATAAGGCTTTAGATGTTGCTCTACGTGTAGCTTCAAATGTGCCATTAGTTTCCTGGACACAAAGTTCTCATAACTCCCACTGTTAACAATTAAATCACAAACCTTTCCCTGGACACTGCAGCAAGTCTTGAAAATATTATTTCTTTGTGAAAAATTCTCCAACTTCGTTGAACACATAACTCGCTGAATCACACAGTTTACATGCTCACCCTATTCCTCCGCAATTTCTACACCATCTAAGAGTTCTTCCAGGCCTGCCCCTTTTTCATCATCTTATTCGTACTCGTCATTTTCCCCAACATCCACGAAATTCACTGGTTTCCTAGCTGGACACTCATTTGAACGATGGCCTGGTTGGCCGCACCTGTAGCACTTCAAACTGCTTGTTCTACTGTATGTGTTTGGCGCCAACCGTGGGACTTCCTTTGTAACTGTTGCTGCTGTCGGACGCGTCCCAGCAAGGTTGCTACTAGGAGCCGTACTCTTTTGAACCTGATCTGCAGTTCTAGTCTATCCCTGTCCATCACTCGGTGAAAATCTGCTTCGGCTCACAGCTGCATTGGACGACTCACCCACGTCCTTCTTGTAGTGGGAAAATCGATTGGGTGTTTTCTCCATTAACTCCGCCTTTAAGGCCATGTTATGCGCCTCATCTACTATCCAAAAAACTTGCAGCCCAATCTTGTCTCGAATGGTTGACTTTAATCCCCCCAAATTTCTGGAAACCTGCTGTCCCTCAGTCTCATTTAGGTTGTTAAGAACTGACAGCCTAGACCACTCCTCAGTGTAATCTGCAACAGTTTTGCTTCCCTGCACACAATTCTGATAACTTTGGAAAATAAATTGTTCATAATCTGGAGGTAAAAACCTGTTCATCATAAGTTGTTTCATTCGCCTCCAAGATCGTACAGGATCCTTGCCTTGTCGTCGTCTATCCATCTGTAACTTCTCCCACCAAACAGCACCCCCACTTCTCAATTTAAACGCTACCAGTTTGACTTGTCGTTCCTCAGTAACTTCAGTAAATTTGAAGAACTGAAAACAAAGAGTCTTAAATAGTCTTCGGAAACCCTAATTGAGGCAAAAAGACCAAAATAGCCTTCCTCTAAACAAAAACAACTAAAAACGAAAAAAAACCCAAAAACAATAAAAAACTTCAACTGCCCGACAGCTTGTACTAAACAACGAATTTGAGGATGAAAATGACGTCAACCGGGCTAGCATGGATTGCTGCGTTATAGAGCGCTGAAAACCCTTTCCGAAAACATATTATAATTGGAAATCTGACGACCGAGCTAAAAGTTATGCCCATTTCTTCGGAGTAGCTCTTTTAGCCAATTTTCTGTCCATCTCTTCTTCAAACTCTAAAGCCAATTGTCCTACATCAACTATTGACATTCCTTTCTCTTTATATTTTAAACATATAGTATGTGTGCACCAGCCAAATAAACTAAGGATTCGTATTACTATTCGGTACAGGTACTCTTTAAGTCTTTCTTCTTCTTATTCTTGGATATCTCTAAGATAATCATCTATTTCAGGACTAAGAAAGACCCATGGAATGAGATACTTACTCATGACATCGTGGCTTATTATAAATATAGACATGTGGGGGTGTTTGTCCCACAAGCTTAGGTCTACAAGAATTTACACAACAGAAATATCTCTGAGCTCTATATCGCTGTAGATATTCAGGACATATGTCTTGGCATTCTATTGGGGGACTATTTTCTCATACAAATTCTACAGAAACATTATAGGGAACCTGAAGCTAAGGATATTTTAATTTTGAGTTTACAAGGACATAAACCTAGTGAATGGAAGCATAAATTCAGTAAATGGGAAGGAAATCTAATTAGACATGCTATGGAAGCCCTCAGTAATATAGTAGACTACAAATATAAGCTAGTTTATTTAGAAAGCACTTTAGGATATAACGAAAAAAAGATTTATCTAGGATGGAGAGAGTATATGAAGAGTGACGATACTAAGAAAACAGAATTAGATGAATTCGAGATAAATATAACAGTTTTGAGTTTTATAGATGCAATTAGAAAGTGTATTCTAGGATCTTCCATGGAAGAAATAGATGATGTTCAAAAACAAATAAAAGCTATAAGAAGTTTAGAACAGTTAAAGATATGTGATTTACATTATTTTGATCATTATGCAGATCTTTTCTATAAGTATTGTAGTCAAATAGGAAGGCCTTATGATGAAAATCTACTGATGAAGTTTGTAACAAAGTTACCTGGTAAAATATGGGGAAAACTTTATAAAGATCTAACTAAATGGTTTATGAGTAGGAAAGAAGAAGGAATATTTTGGCAGATTTCCTTAATACCAGCAATAGAATTTGTTAGACAAAGAATCAAAGATCTATGTGATGAAGAAAAGCTTAGGAGACAAGCACAGCAACAATTTAGTAGAATGTGTATAGATTTGTATAAAGTACCTACATTAGGATGTGGAAAAACTAAAAAAATACAAGTATAAATACAATAAATATAGTGAAGAAAGAAGGAAGAAATATAAAAAATACAAGAAAGATAAGTATGATAAGTACAAAAATTCCTATAAAAGAAAATTCTATAATTATGCTAATAACAAGAAAAAAATACAAAAAGCTTTTAAAAAAGGAAAAAGAATCTTTAAAAAGAAAAACCATAAAGATTGTAAGTGTTACTTATGTGGGAAAACAAGACATATCAAACCTAACTGCCCTGAAGCCAAGAATAATAAAGTTAATATCCTTGAAATAGATGATTATTTAGAAGATTTAGAAGAAGTTTTTAGTATAGAAGAATTATCAAATGAAGATATTATATTCATATTAGATGAAGAAGATTATGAAGTATTGATACTAGATGGAGAAGATGAATCTAGTTTAGAATCAGGACCCGAAGAACAATTTGAAGAAGAAACATCAGGAACAGAAGATAGTATTAATATGTTAGAAGAGATAGTTTTGTTTTTAGGAAAGAAGTGCAAAGGTTGTGATAAAGAATTTCACAAAGGTTACAAAAGGGAAGATTTATATTACTGTAACAAATGCATAGAAAGAGAAGAAGTTAATCGTGCAAGTAGTGAACTTATATTAATAGATGTAGAAATTCTTTATAAATCTAGAAGAATATGTACTAAGGCAATGATGGATACAGGTGCTAATAAGTGTATAATACATGAAAGCTTAGCTCCAGAAGAATTTAGAACAAAGTTAGGAACATATGTAGGATTAAGACAGTTTAATGGATCTCTAGTTCAAATAACAGAATGCATTATCAAAATACCTATTAGGATTAATGGCGAGGTACATAATTTACCACAAACATTAGTAACAAAGCAAAATTGTAGCTATAAATTTATCCTAGGATTAAACTTTATATTAGGAAATAATGGAAGTATGTTAATAACACCAAGTGGTGTTAACATTTTTAAGAAGTCTACTTTCATACAACCTAAGCTAGAAACTAGTAACATCCCCTATGTTAAGAAAATAAGTAACATAGAAAAGCTAGTAGAATTAGAATATTTTGACTCTCTACTAGAAGAATCTATAGTAACTTTAGAACCAGACAGTGTTTTAAGTTATGAAGAAATAGAGGAGCATTTGTCAATCAATTATACTGAAGTCCTCTGTATAATTTCAAGAATAGAATCTAACAAAGAAAGTCTAGAAGATAAAAGCTGGCCTACAGACATAAAAAATAAAATAGAAACATTAGAAAAGACAAAAATTATTGGTGATAACCCAATAAATGAAAATTCCACAGAAGTTTATAAAATATAAATTATAAACCCTGATATCACTATAATAACTCAAGACTTAGCCTATAGTTTAGAAGATATAAAGGAATGCAAAATGCATATTGAGGAACTTTTAGAACTAGGAGTAATTAGAGAAAGCACCAGTAGACATAGAAGCCCAGCATTTATAGTAAGCAATCATAGTGAACAAAAGAGAGGAAAAAGTAGGATGGTTATAAATTATAAAAGATTAAATGATAACACCCTGAGAAATAGCTATAAGCTTCCTAATAAAGATGAATTAGTAAATAGTATACAAAAGGCTGCTTGGTTTTCTAAATTTGACTGTAAAAGTGGGTTTTGGCAAATAAAGTTATATGAAGAATCTATCTCTTGGACAGCTTTTAGTTGTTCTGAAGGACATTTCGAGTGGCTTGTTATGCCATTTGGATTAAAAAATACACCCCAAGTATTTCAAGCTATAATGGACAAAGTTTTTAAAAAATATTCTAATTTTTGCATACTATATATGGATGATATCCTAGTATTTAGCAATAATAGATACATTCATACAACCCATGTACATAAAATACTTGACCTTTTTAAAAATAATAATATAATTCTTTCTAAAAGAAAAATAGAACTTTTTAAAAATAAAATAGATTTCTTAAGACTTAAGATTGATAAGGGAAAAATAGAACTTCAACCACACATAACTACAAAAATTTTAAGCTTTCCCGATAAAATAGAAGAAACTAAAGAATTACAAAAGTTTTTAGGATTATTAAACTATGGAAGAAAGTTCATTCCTAACATAAGCACCTTAGTAAGACCTCTCTATAATAAACTTAGCAAAAGTGGACAGAAATATTTCAATACCGAAGATGTTAAGTTAATAAAAAGAATAAAAGAAATAGTAAAAAACTTAGGATCATTTGCTCTCCCTATAGATAGTTACTATAAAATAATACAAACCGATGCAAGCAGTTCAGGATGGGCCGGGATCTTAATTCAAAAACCTAGTAAAGGAAGCCCAATGGATACAGAAGAAATAGTAATGTATACTAGTGGTAAGTTCACTGAACCAGAAAGTAGGAAGTCTAGTACAGAGCTATAAATATTAGGAGTTATAAATACTTTAAACACATTTCATATATATATATATACAAAATGAATCTTTTACAATCAGAACAGATTGAAATAATATAGTAGAATTTTATAAAAAGGTGCAGAAGAAGAATTCTTTCATAAGCAAAAGATGGTTAAGTTTCTTAGAAACACTAACTGGTAGATGATACAAAGCAGAATTTGAACATGTAAAAGGTAAAGATAATGATATAGCTGACATATTATCTAGACTAATAAATGTCTAATTTTTGTGCAAGGAAATGGCAAGCAGTTCGAAGAATGTTCAAAGAAGCTTTAATTTCCCTGGTTAAAGTAATAGCATAAAAAAACATAGTACAGGATCACTCACTTTAAACCATAGCCCAGGAGTTCCTTTCCAACCTTTAAACCAATTAAAAGATAAACTTTCTGAACCTCAACAAGCTTTATTTAACAACATTTGGTTTTATAGAAATGATAATAAAGGTTTTCTAATCTCACTGAATATTTTGAGTCAATATTTTGTAGAAAATAACAAGTTTTCTTACTATGTAGTCTATAGAGGAAGAAAAGTTGGAATCTATTCTACATGGCAAAAAACTGCTAGTTATGTCGAAGATTTTCCAAGTCCCATTTTTAAAGGTTTTTATTCCTTAGAAGAAGCCCATAAGTCTCTTAACCTTTTCCTATAAAATCAAAATGGTTTTGAACCAATAGTCGAATTTAATGGTGTCACATATGACCGTAACCAAGTCTGTAGTTTCATGAAGCATTTTAGAAGCATTAATGAAGCAAAAAAATAAATTTTCTGAAGAGTTAGATGACTGTAAAAGGTCATTAAACGAACTTATAGAAAAAGTGCAAGCTGAAAATAAAGTACTGAAACAAAAATTAGAATTGGTTGAACAGCTATCTGATCAGATCCAAAAGTTAGACATCAACAAAAAGCAAAAAGATAGTAGTGAAGATGAGGAGGCAAATTCAAAAAATCCCCTTGACCTTATTAATATTGCCCTAATGAGGGATCAAGCAAAAAGCATATATAAAGCTATAGAAAATCTACATAGTGATATAAAGCAAACAATTTTTGGCTATACAAAAAATGATAGTTTGAAGCGTTTCCTAAGAATCCAAAAATTTCTTGCACAAATTGTAGGATTACCTGATGGTATGACTACAATGTTACATGAAAGAAAAATAAATCAAAAAGTTTGGTACAAATTTATTACAGCACAAATAAGTTTGGATATCTTTCCTATGGAATTTGATATCCCAAACTTTGGTAAAGTTGGTATTGAAGAACTCTTTATTTACGGCATCATTGACAGTATCCACACTACCAACTTCTTAAAGATCTCTTTTCTCCCGGAAAAGCTTCAACAAGCCATCAGAATGTTTAGAGGAAAGAAAGGGTTTGTCTAGATATTGATTCTATTCCTTGTGAATGGATCATCAGCCAACCATACAAGTTAACTAACTATTTGCCAGCCTTTCACTATATTACAGTAGTTCCCTATAATGTTTCTGTAGAATTTGTACAAGAAGATAGTCCCCCCATAGAATACCAAGACATGTGTCTTGAATATCTACAGCGATATAGAGCTCAGAGATATTTATGCTGTGTAAATTCTTGTAGACCTAAGCTGGTGGGACAAACACCCCACGTGTCTATATTCATAAGAAGCCACGATGTCATGAGTAAGTATCCCATTCCATGGATCTTTCTTAGTCCTGAAACAGATGATTATCTTAAAGAGATCCAAGAAGAAGAATAAGAAAGACTTAGAGAGTACCTTACCGAAGAAGAAATGGAAGAATTGTTCGATGAAGAAGCCTACCATAATCTAGATACATAAAAATAAAATAAAATAAAATAAAAAATTTGTCGGCACAAAGCAACAACAACAGTAAAAAGTCAGACGTCAACAGTAAAAAGAAGAATGCCAGAAGAATAATTACTATTCACTCGTGAAGAATGTCAGAAGAATAATTAATATTCACTTGTGAAGAATGACAGAATAATTACTATTCACTCGTGTGTTACTAATCACTCTTGTGATTCCGATTCCTATCGTCGGCCACTTGTTTTTGGCTCTTTTCTTTCTAAGTTTTGTATAAATAGAGTCGTGCTCTTATTTTGCAACACATGCAACATCCAGAGCTATCTTACAAAAACACTCATCCTTTCACTTGTAATATTTCTTCATCCCTTCACTTGTAATATTTCCTCATCCACCACTTGTAATATATCCATGTACTCTTTTAACACTCAATAAAGTTGTGAATATTTAAGCTAAGCAAGTAAGATACCTCATCTTCTTTACTTTTCTTAAGTTTTATTAGTCAAGTTAAACACTAAGAAGTCTTGCCAGGTTAACGAAAATATAAGAAAAATATTAAATTTCTAGTGTAAGATATCTCATCTTCTTTACTTTTCTTAAGTTTTATTAGTCAAGTTAAACACTAAGAAGTCTTGCCAGGTTAACGAAAATATAAGAAAAATATTAAATTTCTAGTGTAACTCGGTCCTTATATTTCTGTGAAAAGTTTTCTTTGCATTTGAAAATTGTAATAAGTGCTTAGTAAAAATCCTGTTTTTATGAAAGCAAGATTTTACAATTTACTAAACAACTCCTTGGTGGTCTGCGTGGGTAAGTTCTGTTGACAAGGCAATAAGTAGACTTTAGGAGGATTTGAAAATTTGTCTTGATTTTGTAAAAACCATGGGATCTTGAAAGGCATAACAGCACTAAGATCCTTGTAAATTTTTTACAGTTTGAGCCAGGAACTGAAATAGCGATCATGTGACTCTCATAAAGAAATTCCAAGCATATTTTTGTATTTACAATAACTGCTAAAAATTACAATTATTTACATAGTAAAAAACAATTGTAAATCTTGAAGATGGGACCACAAATGTGTTAATTGATCTAATTTACAATGTTATATTTAAAGAGATCAAGGGATGAGTTAGCTTTTTCACAAGACTAGACAAGGTATTTACAAGGCTTCAAAACCAGAATACATAATATTTAGAGAATCGATACTTATTTTTTATTCTCACCGGAGAAATGAAATCGACATAGAAAATGATCTAGAAAGTCCATATCAATTTTCATTTTATTTTTCAGTTTCCAATTTTTTCACACTACATTTTACTTTTCATGTTGCAGTTTTTTCATGAAAGCAGCAATGCCCTGTTGGTTCAATCTCCACATTTTGAACCCAACTAACTCTTTCAAACTTGCGAATTTCCCCTTTAACAAATGAGATTTCCCAGAAGCAATTACCTGTTCAAGCTCAATTGCTTCAACTAAATCTGTGAACACAGAAACTGAATCAAAAACTTGTTCTGATATTATAGCACTGCTTCCACTGTTAGCACCACATTTCTTCTCTGACCTCATGTCTTGAAGTTCAATGTGGTTGGATTTTAGAGAGCCAGACAAGATGGCATCCCTCACCATCTTTATTATGTCTGAGGTTTGATGAACTCTCACTATACCCATGTCTTGGTTATCAACGGCCGACGGAGACCTTCCAGGATGGTGACCGAATTTGGATACTGTGTTGCGAGCAATTATTTCGATCCTTGGAAGTATTTTTTGCCAAAATTTGGGATCATCATCTTTCAATCGATAACCTGTCACAATAATAAAAGGTAATATTATGAATAAAAATTCATTTCATCAACGTATATGCCTATCTACTATATATTATAAGAATTCTCAAATCTGATGTCTATATTTCCACAATTTAAATTCAGATCTCTAGTTCTTCATATGCATCTAACAAAATATATATAACATTCATATAGAACAAACATAGCATATATATAATGCATATTAATCAGAACTTATATATAGTGTAACTTTTATTTTTCTTAAAAACCGACAAAGGGAAAGAGAAGGATTATACAAAGAATTTGAATTTATATATATATATATATATTAGAATTTTTATTGTCAGTTCGTCCTAATATAAAATATATCAGGACAAAAAATATGGATCATAGATTATGGAGAATTTTTGACAAGTACATATACTTTTAGTCAAAGTATGTAAATCTAATGGTCCATCTTCTTTATCTTGATATATTTTATATTAAGACGAACTAACAATAGAAAAACGGAATATATATATATATCAGTCTTTCTACTGTCAGTTCGTCATATCAGGACAAAGAATGTGGACCACAGATTATGGAGAAGTTTTGACAAGTGTATACACTTTGAGTCAAAGTATGTAAATCTAGTGGTCTACATTCTTGTCCTGATATATATATATATATTGTTATGACGAACTAACAATAGAAAGACTGTATATATATATATTATCAGTCTTTCTACTGTCAGTTTGTCCTAATATAAAATATATGAGGATGAAGAATATGGACCACAGATTATAGAGAAGTTTTGACAAATATATACACTTAATTTGAGTCAAAGTATGTAAATCTAATGGTCTACATTCTTCGTCCTGATATATTTTATATCAGTACGAATTGATAATAAAAAAATTGATATATATATATATTAAACAACTCTCAATTGCAATAGTAGTACTAGATCATGTATTTATAAAAAAATATACATGAAGATTTGGTATCAAACATTTTATATTATAGCATAGCATGACATATGGTTTATATCACTAATCTATCATTAGGGAGTGCATGAAGATTGCTTAATTAAAAAACAAATGTGAAACAAATTACTAATCGACATTAGAATATGATTTTTAGATCGTTAAGAAATAAAAAAGGCTCAACTTAAAAATTTCTTCATAAAAAAACATTAATAATAAAAGGTTGGCATAAATCATACCGAGGTTTGTAAGATTTTCATTTCAGTTCTATTATCTTATTATTATTATTTTAAATAAAAACCTGATATTAACAAAACATGACTGATAATAAATTAATTGACAATAGATACGTTTGGATATGAAATAAAATTACCAATTGATTTTCCGACAGTAAGATCATGATAATGACCAAATTTCATGAATACCCTCTCAAGTGTATTCATATTTTCCTCTTTACAAGAGAGGAAGGAAACTGGATTCCGTACACAAGACCTGGAATTCCAAAAGCAAACCGTCTCTGCCCGACTCGGATGATTGGGGCATCCTTAGAGATGGGCCACTGCAACCCATTTACTGTGCAAGTGATCATCATAAGGGGGCTCATCGACTATGTGATTAGATTGACACCAAATTTACCATCCAATTCACCGTATTGAAGGAAATTGATCTCACAGTTTTCATTGTAGTCCATGCAAAGGACTTTGGAAGAGCAATTCAAGTTGAAGAGCTTAGTGGAGCTACCATAAGGATGTGTTTGGTTGGTGCTAGACCTAAACATAGACGACGTTTTTTATTTATTTTTTTTTATTTTTTTTTTTGTACTTGTTGAACTGATTCTAAGAGACTGCTTATAAGATATATATAGAGAGAGAGAGATTGAGAGAGAGAGATAGTAATACGAGGGCTGCCTAAAACATTTGTTCAAATTCATACCAAATGATATGGAATGTGACTTGTCAAAATCACATCCTTTATCGCATAATCTCACGATTTACAAGATATTAACAAATCATAAGACACATCATTTGGACAAATTATTTTACTTATACACACACACATATATATATAAGGAAAATACCATTTTTGTCGGTTAATATAGTTAACCGTTAAGAAATTGACAGTTAGTATTTGTTGAGAAATGGAATATTTAATGAAATGTCAGTTCTCACTACAAGAAAATTGTTCATTGGTCATGCAATTATTAGCTACATTAAAAATGTATCGCTAAAATAGCTACATTAGAACTGTATCGCTAAAACCTATCTTTGGTGACCCTCTAGATATGATGTCATTAAATATTTGTCGTCAAAGTAACATATTAATTTCAATCTTTTAGTGACGTAATTGTAGAGTTTTGGAGACCCCTACTTGATCTCATTATAGTGATATCGTATATTTTCTCACTAAATGTACTAAACATCGCTAAAAATCTACTTTTAGCGAAACATATTATTTTGTGTAGTGATGATGTCGCTAAAATTATAATTATATAAATTATAAGTGAAAAATAATTCATTTTTATTTTCTTAAAATAAAAGGTTTTACACAATAATATGAATAATAATGCTAAAATTGAATTAAAAATACATCGCTTGACATAATTGAAGTATGGTTACATGTTACTTTACATAATAATTATTAATCACTAATATTTATTTATTCATAATTCATTTATTTCCTTTTTAATTTCGTACCATTACATATTATATTCACACACATTTTTAAATAATAATGATATTTATAAAATATCATTTAAAACTTATATAATGTTTGATATACATCAACCATGAAACAAAAATATAAAAGGTTGAATATGTAATAGGGAAATTACCAATTAGGTCCTAAACTTTTTTTAAATTCCAAGTTGTTGCCGACATTTATAAAAGTGATTAAATTGGTCCTTACATTTTTCCCAAGTGTCAAATTAGTTCCTCTAACTAAGTTCCATCAATCAACTTTAATTGTGTAGGGATAAAATTGTATTTTACTCCTAAACAATATAATAATCACACATGTACAGTAGTTTTTTAACACATGTATATTTTTGCTTATTTTATTTATGGGTTTTGATTTTTGAATAATTTTGACAACAGTGCTCGTATAATATTAACAAAAAGGGCAATTACCAATTAGGTCCTGAACTTTTTTTTTTTTTTTTTTTTTTCAATTCCAAGTTGTTTGCGATAAAAACAAAAGTAATCAAATTGGTCTTTACATTTTTCCCAAGTGCTTAGTCCCTCTAACTAAGTTCCATCAGTCAACTTTAATTATGTTGGGGTAAAATTGTATTTTACTTCTAAACAATATAATAATGAAACATGCACAGTTATTTATTTATTTATTTATTTTTTATTTTTTTTTAACACATGTATATTTTTGCTTATTTTATTTGTGGGTTTTGGTTTTTGAATAATTTTGACAACAATGCTTGTATAATATTAACTAAAAAAAAAAACAATTATATAAAAATAGTAAGAGAATAACTCGAAATGAATTGTAACTTTGTTTATAAAATAAGGGCATAATTGACACTGTCTTCTTTTTAAAATATTTTTAGATTTCCTTAGAAATTTTTGATTTAAACAAGTACAAATGGTGTTTCATTAATAATATTTTTGGATTTTGTTGTAATTATAATGATGAATTTAATACACAAAAAATAAAAGTACTTTGCTCTAATATGACAAATAAACGGTACTTACGTACTTTAACTAAAATTGTTAAAGTTAACTATTATATTTAACATCGTTAAACCTTTAGAGGGACCAACTTGGTCACTTCTAAAAAGAGGATGACTAATTTGACACTTGGGAAAAATATGAGGATCAATTTAGTCACTTTTGTAAAAGTCGCAAACAACTTAAAATTTAAGAAAAAGTCCAGGACTTAATTAGTTTTTGCCCTTAGAAATATAAAGACAAGGATATTATTGATAGCTATAATTAGGGTTAAAAGCTTAGGACAGTTAATAACCGTTAATGACAATTTGTTGTAGATTTATAATTAAACTATGCCAACTGTAATAAAATGTACAAGTGCGTGCATATTTATAAATATATATAACTATATATATATATAGATTTTCTATTATAAGTTCGTCATGACAATAAACATATCAGGACGAAAAATGTGGACCACTAAATTTACATACTTTGACTCAAAGTTTATGCATTTGTCAAAACTTCTCCATAATCTGTAGTCCACATTCTTCGTCCTAATATATTTATTGTCAGGACAAACTGACAATAAAAATACTATATATATATATATATTATTTATCGTAGATTTATGATAGGAAACTATGCCAACCCATAGTGAAGTTTATTGCCAAATATGGTATAAAATTATGCCAACTCATAGTAAAGCTTTTTGTCAAATATGGTATAAAATTATGCCATGACTCATAGTAAAGCTTATTGTCAAATATGGTATAAAACTACGCCAACTTATAGTGAAGATTATTTCCAAGCCATATTACTAATATAATATGAGTAATTTAAAAGTATAAGTTTTTGGAATCATCGAAGGAAAAAAAAAAAAAATGGCAAGCGTGCCAACTCATACTCTTTAATAATATTCCTTTTAAAATCATTGGCAGATAGAAAATTATAGGCAATGTCATCTAGGGATGATAAACTTATCCGCAGATATGGGTATCCATAAGGATTCACTCCATTTAGAATAAGGATTGCCGTTATCAATTTTAATATTTTATAAATAATAACAAATTATTATGTAATTATAGGTTAATTGCACTAAAGTACCCTAGATTTTCTCTCGAGGCAAAATATCTCTAAGTTTAATAAATTCGACAAAAACATATCTTCTGATCCGTTGCCTAACGGTTGACCACCATTAGTTAATACCAGCAGAGGGGCAAAACTGTCTTCTTCATTTGTGTTATTAATAAATGAAAAGGGAAAATAGCTTGTCCAATTACAACTTGCCATGTCAGCCTTAAAAACTTAAATGAATTAAAACCAATCAACTAATTAAAAGAAAAATTAATATTGATTAAAAAAAAAACAAAAAGAAAATAGAGATTTGGTGAGACTAGATTCTCCATTTTTAAAAGCATGTTTGGTTTAAGGAGAACTAAATTTTATATTTTATATTTTGTAAAATAACGAAAGCCAAATTATATCTAAGTTTGACATTTATTTTTCTACATCAATAAGCTTGAAAAACTCCTAAAAAGCCAAGCTATCAGAACTTCCTAACAGGCAGTAACAGCACCATTGCTAGTCTTCTTCTTGTTGTCTGCTTTTGCGGGTTTCTTCAAATTGGTTAACAATAAAAATCAAGTAAATAATGCGAAAAATAAACGACACCTGATTTTTATGTTGGAAATCTTTCAACAGAGAAGAACCCACGGGACTAGCCTCGTTAGGCACTTAGTTACAAAAATCCATTATATGATAGTTTAATTACATCCTAAGTCAACAACCTAGTCATGCTTCTCAAAAATCGTAACTTAAACTTATCTACCTACATGCCTTTTATAGCGACTCTTGACACTTGCTTGTGCAACTACCACATGTAACCACAAGACTTGGACTCTTAGAAGAGAATTAATGTCCATGTTAACATGTATGAATGCTCAATGCAAATATGTGCTAGAGACCTGACACGGTTCCGGTTCAAATTGTGGAACCAGAGTGGAACCAAAATCGGAACCGGAACTGGGGGAGGCTGATTCCGATTCCGGTTCCAAGGTTCGAGGAACCGCTTGGTTCGAACCGGACTAGAACCAGTGGTTCCAGGGTTTTTTTTTTTCTTTCCTTTTTTTTAAAATTCTTTTTCTTATCTTTTTCTTTTCTATAAATACCCCCACACCCCCCCCCCCCCCCCCCCCCCCCTCCAATTTTCCTCACACCAATTCTCTCTAATTCTAATTTCTCTCTCAATTATCCAACTCTCCAAGTTTCTAATTCATTCTCAATTACTAAGTTTTTAATATTTATTTAATTGTACAATTGTTTTATTTGCAATTTATCTTATTTCCAATTGATTTAATTTGCAAAGTCAATTACTAAGTTTCCAATTTCATTAATTTACAATTTATTTTATTTGCATTTACTACCTACTATTATTCAACTAAGTTTCCAATTCTCTCCCAAATTAATTTTTAAATGGCAAGTGGTGAAAATGGAAGGGGTCATGGCCGTGACGGTCCTAGGCGTTCCATTTCGATGAAAGGTAATGGTCATATGATCGATATTCTCGGTCGTGACGACACCACCTATCACAAGTATCTGCAACACTAGGCCTATGCCGAAGACCTAGGCCTAAACTCTCCTACTACCCCTCTAACAATTTCAGAACCCAATCCCAATGACACCCCCCCCCCCCCCCCCCCCATTATGACAAGCCAGTTAGAAAATAAGCCTGATATTGATACACTTCCAGATTTTAAATTTGATCCACCGGAACCAGAAGAGCAGGAAGATCTAATACAGAAGTAGAGCAAATATGATCTCTTCGTAAAACATATGAAGAAAATTAGGCAAGAAGATGAAAGTTATGTAACAGCTTGCAATTACTACAAAAAAGTATATAAGTGGACCAAATCCGGAGGATAGAACACTTATCGGAAGCATATTTTAACCAAACATCCAGAAGCAGAGACCAGATCGAGGTCACAATCACAAATTGCCAGGTACGCTACTCCTAACCAACAATTATTTCGTTATATTGATGAACAAAATAGAGAAGAATTAGCTAGAATGGTAGTAGTAGAACACTTATTATTTAGTTTTGGTGAAAAGGTTGGTTTTATTAATTATTGTCGACGAGCATTAAACCCTGTTGCATGCCATGTTCCTAGAGCCACGCTCATAGCAAAACTTGAAAAAATTTATGAAAAAGAAAAAAGAAAGTTAGAAAAATATTTTGAAAAATATAACGGTCATGTTTTCGTATGTGCCGACATATGGAGTGACCATTGGCGATCGTATTCATACTTGAATGTCACTTGCCATTATATGGATGATGCATAGAATATCCAGAAAAGAATTCTTGCATTTAGAGTTTTTGATGATGCACACACTGCTCAGAATGTTTTTAAACAACTTATAATTATTTTTTAAGAGTATAAAATTGAAAACAAAATTTTTGCAATTGGTTTGATAATGCTTCTGCCAATACCGTTGTTATTCCATCTTACTTGATTTATTCAAACCTTATCTTGGTGGTACATTTTTTCATCCAAGATGTGCATGCCATGTTTTAAATTTATGTGTTCAAAAAGGATTAGAAACTCTTGAACATTTTATTCTACCTATTAAAAAAGCCCTAATGTTTTTGTGGAAACATTCTTCTACAATGAAAGCATGGTCAACATTTTGTAAACAAAATGGTAGACTTGTCGTTAGATTTCCCCGTGATGTTCCAACACGTTGGAATTCTACTTATAAATTGATTGCTCAAAGTTATGATTATAGGGATTTATTAGTTTCTTTTATTCAATTTCATGTTAGTCACATTGATCTTTATCAAACTCATTGGGATGCTTGTTACAACGTTTTCAATTTGTTAAAAGTCTTTTATAATGCTACTAACAATTTGTCCGGTGTTCATTATCCTACAATTCATTTATTTATTATTGAGAGTCTTAATGTTGCTTGTGTCTTTGCTCATTGTGAAT